>CM072511.1:67950890-67978390 GCA_036898135.1 Oncomelania hupensis | reverse complement strand
ACAACTGAAAGCATGAAAGCAGGCTGTGAGTATCCTACATGTCAGAGACCAGCGCCACCTTTTGAGTCGTTCTTTGAGGAAATGTGCGGGCTATAACAGGAACAGTGCATTCATTCTAGGAGAACAATCCATCTTTTCTGTCGTTTTTTCGCCGTGCTATTTCCCTCTTCATTTCCGCGCAGGGCATTGCATTGCAGTCTTTTTACACCGGATGCTGAAGTTATCCAGCATCAATTTAGGACACCGGTATCAATGATTTCCATGACAATGAATTTACTTGTAAAATTGCTTTTTTTGGCCTCATTAAAAGATGATAATTATAATTTGGTAATCGTTAATTAAACCGACTGTTACTCTTTGAATTTTGCTGTGTAAACAAACAACTGTGAAACAACTGTGTCTACTGTACACACTTCCGCAGCGGTGCTATTGTCAGAATCAACTTTAATATTGTTAATAGGCACCTAAACAAATGGCTGTATGGAAAAGGGCACTTTAGTATAACATTGGTTCCTTCGTCCTTGTGTCCACTTTTAGTAGGTGTACTCCGTTACTCTCTCTCTCTCTCTCTCTCTCTCTCTCTCTCTCTCTCTCTCTCTCACACTGTGGGCACACTTACACAGTGTGTAATCTGGACAAATCATTGAACATCTACATAACTTGTATTGACATGTTTACTTTTTTTGACGTCAGAACAATTATCCGTTAGGGTTAGGGCTGGGTTAGGGTTAAGGTTAGGGTTTGGGTTAGGGTTAGGGTTAGGGTTCGAACACTTCAAAGTACTTATAAATGGGGACGAAATATGACCCATTGTCAGCACAACGTATGTGGCGTTTCGGGAAAGTCATGATAATACTGTGTAACCTCGGCTGTGTGTGTGTGTGGGTGTGGGTGTGTGTGTGTGTGTGTGTGTGTTTGTGTTATGTATCGTTATTTATTTACGTAATTTCGCGTCTATTTACATATGTGACATTAGACCCAAAAAAATATTGTTTTCTTCTTTCCGCTTTGCACGACATACATACATACACGACCAAATTTCAATAAAACACAAGGCTGGACCTAAAGCAATAATCATGTAATGTAATGTAATGTAATGTAATAAAACACAAATAATATTAGGCAGGTTGGGTTTGGGCGAATCACGGGCTGCGACGCGACTACGCCTTCCCCAAGGGAGGCAGCCAAGAATTTCCCGATAAAAAGGGACAATAAAGTGTTAAAAAATAATAATAATAAAAATTAAAATGAACTTTTTTAAAACGTATTTTCGAGCTATTGAAAAATCGAAACGGGGCATTGTGTGCAGAAATATGGCAGGCATTCTATTACATTAGTTTCTTCATGGTATTGTCCGCGTTTAGTAGACTATTTATTGCCTTTGTGTACAGCACATTGTGCAGTCTTGTTTTCGGAGTTGCAAGGCGCCTGCCGTGCATTTAAGACTGGATTTCTCCAGCTGTGTGAGAACGGAGTGGAGTAGTGTGCATCGAACCAGGGCAGTTTTTAACAAAGGGATCAATGAGCAGGAGGAGTTCACGTAATGGCCAGTTAACGTGAATCATTGAAACTGCCTGCATGTTTGTTGCGCGTTTCCCGCTTCCAAAGTTACCCGCACGCACCCCTTCCACCGATCCCCGGGTGACCCCCTTGGTGGTTTTTTCTCCTCATCCACCCTTTCTCCCGACCCCGTCTCCTCCCCGCTCCCCTTCCCCAACACACACTGCAGAGTGTTTCCTCTTATGGGTTCCACAACTCCTCCCCCTCGCACTCCAGTTTTTTTGTCCCTTGCCATCATCTCAACCCTTTCTTCTTCTTCTTCTTCTTCTTCTTCTTCTTCTTCTTCTTCTTCTTCTTCTTCTTCTTCTTCTTCTTCTTCTTCTTCTTGTTTTGCGCCATTCAATTTCTTTACACTTCATGAAGCTCGTGCCATATTCTTGTGCACATTTTATTTCAAATACGCTTCTACAACATAAGACCGCGCAGTTTGCTTTCAGTTCATATTGATGAATTATTTATTCTTTCCTTTCCTTTTCTTTCCTTTCTTTCTTTCCTTTCTTCGTGCAAGTCTCGCCTTCTTTCTTTCTTCATTCCTTCTTTCTCTCTCTTCCTTTTTTTCTGGCCTCATTCGCTCTTCTTTTCATATCTCATTATTACATACTCGTGCCATATTCTTTGCTCAGTCTATTTTCTATAATACACTACTTCATTCTGTACACAGCACGGTTTGCTGTCCGCTCGTGTTTATGAGTTTGCCCGACAAAGGGCTTTTATTGAACCTACTCAAATCTCTTTTCAAGCTAGTGCTTGTTCTATTTGCAAACGGATTCATGTTGAGAGGGGCTATTACTGTTTAGCTGTGGTGAATTTTGTATTTAAATGCTCACTCCATCAACACCACTCCCTACACCATCCTCTCTCTTTTTTTCATTCATTCATTTGTCTATTCTTTCTTTCTTTCTTTCTTTCTTTCTTTCTTTCTTTCTTTCTTTCTTTCTTTCTTTCTTTTATATTCGTTTTTTTTTTCATTTCTTTTACTTTCGTTTTTTCTTTTGTTCTTTCTTTCTTTTTTTCTTATTTATTTTCGTTATTGCGTTCTTTCTTTCTTTCTTTCTTTCTTTTTCTTTCTTTCTTTCTTTTACTTTCATTCTATCTTTGGTTCTTTCTTTCTGTTTTTCTCACTTATTTTCGTTCTTACTTACTTACCTACTTATTGACTCACGTAATACCATTTTTTCTTTTGTGCGAAATTTTTTTTTCGTTCGTTCTTTTTTACAAAGAAAGAAAGAACAAACCCCAAAAATAAATAAATAAAAGGACCTACGAAAGAAGGAATTAAATTAAGTGAGTAAGAACGAAAGTAAAAACGTGAGGGGTGTATATATATATATATTTATATAGAGGGTTATAATTATCTAAAATCTTGATTTGTATTGTTAAAACAGTATTTCGTCTATCGTTCTTGAGTTTAAAAGACAAGAGAGCTTACCACTTGTGTACCTGCATTCTTCTGTTGAGGTGAATAACAATCGAGTCTTGAGTCTTCTTGATTCATAGCAGTATGATAAAACCACTATTGTCTTTCATACACTAAACTCTGCACGTATAGCTCTACATTATGTTTACATTACTGTTTATCCCGTACTGTAAGAGCAGAACAGTCTATCAATTACGTACAAGCTAAGATGGCCAGTTTTGTTTGTAATCTTTCAAGAACTCAGCATCGCTTGAAATCTTATCTTGTTTTGTGAAACATAATCAACATTCATTTCTTCATCCTTTTTTCCGGCGGAATTTATAAGAATATAAAACAATTCTTTGTTTGTATGTTAAGTATTACCTAGCAGCTCAAGATGATTTCAAGAACTAAGCATAGATTGCAATAATATAGTTAATTTTTAAACGAAAACTTTTTTGTGTGTGTGGTGAGGGTTGGGTGGGGGGGGGGGAGGGAGGAAGTAATAATATTTGTGTGAACATCTAGGTTGAGTTGCGTACCGAGTGTCAAACTCTGTGTAACCTCTTCTTTCGTTTTGTGTGTAAATATGCTAAAACCCCTCTGTAGTCTCTCAGAAACTCTGCAGTGCTTAAAATCCTTTATGTGGAGTATATTGACTAGGGCTTTTGACGGAACTGGTGTGTTATTGTATGCGATTGAATACACTAGGTTTAAATCTTCCGGAGGTGCGTGTGTGTGCGAATGTCCCTCCTGCTACGGACGACAAGTTAGAACCCCTCAGGACCACCCCCCTCCCACTTTTCTCTTATTCCTTAATTCTATTAAAAATATGTTAATGGGTGTGTGTGTTTTTAAGGACTTCTACAAGGGTTTGGCTATAGATGAAGAAAAGAGGGTAACGAAAGGATTTAAAAAATATTTCTTTATTAGTTCTTTGATTTTCTTCAAGAAGTGTGTTTGTGTGTGTGTGTGTGTGTGTGTTTGGGTGTGGGTGTGTGTGGGTGTGTGTTTGTGTGTGTGTGTGTGTGTTTTAAGGGCTTCTCGGTTCGGCTATGGATGATGAACGAAGGGTAACGAAGTTTAGGAAGACCTATTCGGAAATTGTCATGTATAGGTATTCCTGTTCATTCAAACTCTCCTGCACGTTTAGTAGATCAACAAACACTGCACCTTCACTTCAGCCACCCCTACCCCAATGGCGTCACAACCTTCGAGTGTTTCCGCCGTGATTTTCGTGTAACTTCGACAACGGCCACGAAGCATCTGCAGACGTTCTTTTTTTATATTATTTTTTATTTTTATTTTGTAAATAAATATTTAAATGCGCACTTTTGAGAAAGGTTTAAAGGGTGGGGTTGGGGTTCAGACTCATTTTAAAAAACTTTTTTAAACTGTCGTGAAGAGACAATAAATTCAACCATTGAAATTGAAATTGAAATTGATTCATTTTAAAACAGAGGCCGGTGCCATTGTTGAGTGTCTCTGGTCGGTAACTCAAGATACAGTGCATCATTTAAAAATTTCAATAAACGCCTGGAGCAAACAATAACATGGTGGTGAGAGAGAGAGAGAGAGAGAGAGAGAGAGAGAGAGAGAGGGGTGGGGGGGGGGGGTTCTGAACAGACTCTTTATCGTTTAGATAAAATTATGAAACACGCGTCGCCTTTAAAACTTTAAATTACGTTTTTTATTTGTCTTTTATCATCACGTAGTAGTCTATTTGTCTTCTGGATTATGGACCGGCGCTAGATTTACAATAGGAAATCTTGTTTTCTGGCTTTGTCTTTTGAAGTGTGGCTGATATGTACCGTACATTCTCGTTAATTTACATCGTAATCTGATTTGGCATTTGCGAGGGTTTATGTCAGTAATCTAGATTCCCTCGAGTACTACTACAGTCAGTTACGGTAGACAATAAAACGTGAGGGATTCTTTAGAATGTGATTGCTTTAAAAGCATAGTTAGCTATATAGAAGGGTCGAACTCAGGAGAAGGCACAGAAGTTGCAGTGCGGTGCTAACCATCTTTCCGGTCAGCAAAATTCTTCACCCTCTCCTTTTCCATTCTCAAAGTCAACTCTCCTAAGCAATGCGAAATACATTAGACTCCATGTTATATTATTCAGCATCTTACCGCCATTAAAAGGACGGACTACGTGAATTGCAATGTTTTGGGTATTTGAAAATATTGATTTTTGTTTTGTTAGAATGCGGCGCCAACCAGGTCACTTGTCAGGGAGACCTATTAGCCCTTTCCAAAGACAAAAGGCATTCTCACGCCTCTAGGTCTAGTCTGCTTTCCGTGTACTTG
This sequence comes from Oncomelania hupensis, assembly GCA_036898135.1. Taxonomy (NCBI): domain Eukaryota; kingdom Metazoa; phylum Mollusca; class Gastropoda; order Littorinimorpha; family Pomatiopsidae; genus Oncomelania; species Oncomelania hupensis. The sequence goes on along the minus strand of CM072511.1, from coordinate 67,973,121 downwards.
GAAGAACATACGAAATGCGTGTTATGCCACAATCAAATCCCGTACATGTAACTTGGCTTGCAGTTCTTATGTGTTGGGTATTGGAAGATTTTTTTCCCCCCTTATTACATAGAGCGGCGTCAACCAGGTCAAGCCCGTTCTTGGTAGCTACAATCATTCCTATACCAACTGTATTATATGCTTGTACTGAAAAATACGTACGAAATGAATGCTATATTTATTTATTTATTTATTTATTTATTTATTTATTTATTTATACCACTTTAGGTTGTACATAATGTAAAGTACCCCTCTCCCTCTTTACCACTCCCCCCACCTCCTCCTCCCCGTTGAGGTGGCGGGGGTTTCAGTATAAATATCATCCCCACTTTCTGAAAATTTAGTGCATTAAATTCCCACTGTCGCTGTCTTTCTCCTTTGTTCTTTCTCATTCCTACTCTGTTCTATCAATCTACTGTTTTATCTTCTTCTCCGCTAGGCCAGTCACTTACACGTTTTCTTGAAAATTCTTCCAGGACAAAACTCCTCATTAATTTTGTGTGTGAGGTCTGTTGAATCAGTTTGGGAATATTCGACGCTTGCTGCCAAATGGTCACTGGAGCTTTCTATGATGTTATTATTTGGCAATGCAGGCATTTTATATGTATGTGTTTTGTTGATATTTTATAATGATGTTTGTATTCTAGTTTGTTTTTGTAAACGGGGGTTCGATAAATTGGCAAATTGCAGTTGCGCGGCGTTGGGCATTTGGAGATGTCTTTCTTGTTTCACAGTTCGGCGCCATACAGGTCAGAGATCACCAGGACCGTTCGACAAGAAATGTCTCTGCCACTTGCGTCTTGTGCGCTTGTTTGTGCTGCGAAAAACGTGCATACTGCGCTAAATTAACACAGCTAAGGAACCCGAACTTATAACTCTGCAGTTGTGTTGTGTTTGTGCTATGTGGGGCATTTGAAGATTTAGGGTTCCTTCGTTGTTGTTTTTTTCGTGGTCCACAGGGCAACGATATTTGTTAGACTAGGCTAAAATCTGTTCCATTATGTAGTAAGAACAAGAGTAGAACATGCACGAGCTATCACAATAACTGAATAAGTATTGTACGCATATTATAATGTGCGACTTTGTGTTGTGTTGGGTGTGTTTGTGCGTGGGGAAAGAGGGAGGGGAGGGGTATCTGAGTTTATGCTTTCGTGTGTACGCTAGATTTTTGTCACAGCCTGCACGCTTCACCGGTCAACTCTTAACCAGTGATGCGTGGCAGAGCACAAAAGAACACAGCGGGAGACGAACTCTACGAAGATAGGATCGAACAAGTTTAAATCTCATTGTAAAAGGGACCCTTTCCTATAAATTTGGCAGGTGGTTGAGGTGGTACGTGTCACGTGGGGTTTATGGGCTCTGCACAATGGAATTATGGACCCTCACGTTTATTCGGTGGGAACTGCTAGTAAGTCACCCTATGAATTACTTTAATAAATTTATTTGTTTAGCTCGTTCTGTGTTAAGGTTGGGGTACAGAAATAGATAGAAAAATGGTAAAAGAATACTGTCACACTAGCTTTCACACGGCTATGAATCATAAGTAGTCCAGCCACTGGATAACAGTTAAAATCACACATTTATTTCTTCTACTCTATACAAGATTCTCTAAGTACTAATCTAACTTAAAATGTCTCAGTCACTGCTAATAGTTCGATCGCTGATAGTCTAGGCAGCTGTTATATCTTCATCGGGCACTTTCTATTCGAATTCATGTAGATTTGGACTACTGTGGTCCGTTTTACAGTTTCTGAAGAGTTGGACTACTGTGGTCCTGTTTCCGATCAGTTTAAGTGCACCTATGTTGTTACACTTAACTGCTAGGTGGTGCGGTCGAAGTCCTTCTGTGAGGTAGCTTCAGGTGCACCTGTGTAGTTGTGTAGTTGGGTTCCCTTGCCACGCTGTGGGGTCTTGTAGGGTGTGATCCAGGGTAACTCTCTCCGACCTGTGCGGTAGAGGTTACGCAGACAACTCGTCGTTTCTGTGGAGTTGTGCGCACGGGATAGCTCGCCTGCTCGTCTGTTTGACAAGTTCAGGCCCGTTGTGACTTGATAGAATTCTATGCTTCTAAGTCCTGCTTCCTGGTCTAAGTGTGTAGAGATTTCTCTAGCTATCTAGCTGTTCACACTTCGGTGTATTCCTCCCAACTGACCAAAACTGTGCGTGGTTTGGACCCAGTCAAACTGGCTCCAACCACTTTGCCTAAGCTCTCCCATTGGTTCCAACGGTCCGATTCAAAACTTAAGTGCTGACGTCACTGCGCTGTGTGTGTGGCTCAGGCTCGCAGTGTGCTGTAATTTAATTGCTGCTGTGTAATAGACTGACTCTCTACTATTACAAAGACTACACAATGCTAAATAGTCAACAAGCAGAGTTAAAACTAGTCCTAACGCGACAGGCTCCCTCAACTGAAAAAAGGCGATGACTACTGGATTCGACCTTTTTCTACTACAGAGCCTAGTTTAACGCTGCACTATCCTAGGGTCCTATTTACAAGCTAAGTAAGTTGCTCTACCTGAGCTGCAATGCTGTGCCAGGTAGCTATGGACTCTAGTGACAGGGTATTACTGGGCGGGGACGAATTCTGGTGCTGTGGCCCTTAGTTGTGTTGGGTGGGCGACAGCTGCTGTGTCCTCCACGAGATGGCGACTGAGGTAGTCGGCTCCGTGGTTTTCCTTGCCGGGGATGTACTCGATTTGGAATGAGTATGCCTGAAGGGTGAGTGCCCATCTCATCAGGCGAGAGTTCAAAGACTTGGAGGCTGCCAGGAACGATAGTGGTTGGTGGTCCACCTGAACTGTGAAGTGGGTCCCATACAGGTAGAGTTGGAATTTCTGTATGGCCCAGACTAGTCCAAGACATTCCTTCTCCGACGTGGCGTAGTGGGTCTCGGCGGGTCTCAATTTTCTGCTGGCGTAGGCGACAGGGAATAGCGTCTCCGCATTCTTGGGGTCGCGCTGTAGCAGTACTGCTCCGAGGCCTAAGTCGCTTGCGTCGGTGCGAAGAACGAATGGCTGAGTCAAATCGGGTAGGTGGAGTACTGGCGCCGATGTCATTCTGTCCTTGAGTGTTTGGAATGCTGTCTCGCATTCGGCTGTCTATACTACTTTGTCCGGGGCGATTTTCCGGGTTCCATTTGTCAGTGGTACGGCGGTGCTGTTGTAGTTGGGGATGAACTTCTTCCGCGATGGCGATGGCCATCCATGTGTGTGTGCTGGGGGTCGCTGGTCGGTCCGTGTACTTCTTGAGGCGATCGATGTGGTGGTATCGGGCTCTCCCGTTCACCTCTACTTGGTAGACTGTCTTGGATTTCTTGGCAGTCACCCGGTACGGTCCTCTCCAAGCGATGTCCAGCTTGTTGGTTCCACTTGGAAGTAAGAGTAGCACTCGATCGCCGACTTGCAGTTCTCTGTCCTTCGCGTGGCGGTTGTAGTACTTCGCCTGACGGGCTCTTGCCTTCTTCAGTGCTTCACCAGCTTTCTTCCACGTTGCTTTGAGGGTTTCCTGCAGGTCTGCGACGTACTTGGTGGCACCTCTTGGTGTGTCGTCTATCTTGGCCTCCGTCCAACTTCTGCGTAGGGCTTCTAGCGGTCCTGCTAGAGGTCTGCCGAATAGCAATGTTGACGGGGTGTAGCCTGTGGCTGCATGGGGTGTTTCTCGGTATGCGAACAGTGCCGCATTCACGTAGGTGTCCCACGCTTCTGGATTGTCGTCGGCGACTTTCCTGAGGATGGTGAGAAGGGTTCCATTCAGTCTTTCTACTTGTCCGTTGCTGGCTGGGTGGTATGGTGGTGTGCGAATGTGATGAACTTGTATCAACTCGAACACGTCTTGCATCAGGCGGCCGGTGAACTGAGATCCGTTGTCCGTTCTAATGCTGTCCGGGAATCCGACTCTGGTAAAGATGGCGATGAGTGCATCTGCGATCTTCTTGGTGTCGATCGCTGGCAACGGGACTGCTTCGCACCACATCGTACATGCGTCGACGAGTGTGAGTAGAAATCTGTTCCGCTTCTTGGTCATGGGCAGTGGTCCTACTATGTCTACTGAGACTTGCTGGAATGGCACGCCGACTACTACCGATGGTCCTAAGGTAACTGGTACGGTGTGATGTCGCGGGGAATATCGTTGACATTGGTGGCAAGATTTCACGTAGCGCTTGACATCCTCCGTGATTCCTGGCCAATAGTAGTGTGCACTGATTCTCTGCACTGTGGCTCCAATTCCCATGTGTCCGCTGAGTGGCATGCTGTGGCCTAGTTCTAGTACTTGGGCTCGAAGGGTGGCTGGTAGTACTAGTTGGGTGTGATCTCCATCTCCTTGTCGATGTAGAACTCCCTCTTCCATGTAGAAGTCTCCCTTGTGCGGGGGTGTGTGCGCCTTGGGTAGCTTCTGGAAGCACTTCGCTATCGAGGTGTCTTCTTTCTGTGCTGTTTTGATCTCTTCGAGTCCTGGGTTCGGAGCGAACTCGGGCTGGGGTGGTTGGGTTTTAGCTTGGGCCCTGGTTTGCACTGCAGCTATCTCTACAGTTTTAGGGGGCGTGCCTAAGAACACATACCTACAACCTAGCACTAGATCATACAGGGGTTTCTGTAAAACAGCTGCTTGGATTCGTCCTGTGACGTACCTACTCTCTACTTCTATCCAAGCTATTGGGCAAGTAGTCGTCGGTTTCGTCAAGTCTGCTCCTTGTAAGTCGACTGTCTTGTCCGTCAAGTCCGCGCGCGATACAAGAGATTCGCTAACTATCGCGTCGTATGATAGACCTGTGTCATACAGACAGTTCGCTTCTTTTCCGTTGACCTTGACCGTGTCTGTCACCGATGGGTGATCTCCGATCGTGTGTGGCTTGTTACCGCTGCTTTGAGTTAGAACTCTGTGCGCTGGCCGGCTTTCGCGCTCTTCCCTACGTTGTGCGGCCAACTTGAAACATTCTGCGGTGGAGTGATTGTTTCTGTTGCAGAACGAACAATACCGTCTCTGTTCTGCGGGACCTCTTTTCCCGAATTCCGTGTTGGGTCCTTTATTTTGCCCAGGTCTGGGGTTATTCGGCTTATTCGCGGTGCGCTCTTCCCGGTTAGGGCTTCGTTTCTGTGCCTCTTTCCCGTTAGGGCTTTAGGTCTCGCCTGAAGCTCTTGGCTTCTCCGTGGGCGGCCACGTACCTATCTGCGACCTTGACCAGATCCTCCAGTCTTTCCGCGCCCTGTTCTACTGAGAATGTTCTCAGCTCGGGGGTCATGGTTTCCCGTAGCTGTTCCCATACTAACAGTTCTGTCAGTCCATCATACGTCTTAGCCGTGGCTGACTGGCTAATCCACTTATCCAGCGTTGTGGACAACCGATCCGCGAACTGCGCATAGCTCTCTCCTTTCACTCTCCGATTGGTGCGGAATTTTTGCCGATAGCATTCTCCTGTCAGTTCGAATCCCGTTAGGAGTGCCTCTTTTACTTTGTGATAGTCAGTCACTCTGTCAGTCGGTAGCTTACTGTAGATGTCATAAGCCTTTCCTCTAAGCCCTTGACTAAGCTTAAAAGACCAATGAGTGGGATCTAGTTTGTACTCTGTTGCTAGACGCTCAAACCTAGTCAGATAGAGATCTAGACCTTCTTCTCTCTCATTGAATGTCCCCAGTGGGAATGACATTCCTTGTACAGGGTTGGATGCTACCTCTAGCTGATCTGAGTGGGAAGGGGTTGAGGAAGAACTTGAAGCTCCTGATCCCAATCTTCTTAGCTCTAACTCATGCTGTCTTTCTTTTTTCCTTTTCTTCCCTCTCTTTTTCTTTTTCTGCCCTTTCTTTTTCTTTTTCTGCCCGCTCATACTCCCATCTCCTAACTTCTGCTTCTCTCTCTGCTGCTAACGCTGCCTTCTTCTGTTCTCCTTCTAATTCTAACTTCTTCTGCTCTAGTTCTAATTTCTTTTGCTCTGCTTCCAATTTCTTCGCCTCTCTCTCTGCTTCTAACTTCTTTGCCTCTCTCTCTGCTGCTCTCTCTGCCTTAGCCTCCTGTTTCTCTACCTCTGCATTGATATACGCAATTAGGTCTCCCCCCTGCTAAGTGTAAGGCTTCCCCTAATTCCTTGAAGCGCAATCTCAAGGCCACTGGGTCCGACATTGTCAAAAGTGTCTATGAACAACCTCTGAATCTCGTGGAATACCAAAACACTAGCAATATTGCAATTCAATAACAACAATACAAAGACAATCAAATTCGTAATCACTAATAGAATAAAACAAGAGTCAAATGGCATACAACAGTTATTTAAGCAAAACCTGCAAAAGAACAATGCAACATACAGACACAAAAATAATTGAAGCAAAAAAGTTTTTAACTAAAGAATAGTGCACCACAACTGATCAGTCCTTGTTACCACTATTCTAAGTTATTCTACTACTCCTACTGTTATCTAATTTTATTGTACTTAGGTCCGGTTATACCCAATTCCTATTATACACAGATCCTGGCTAGGCTCGCCAATTAAAGTGTCACGTGGGGTTTATGGGCTCTGCACAATGGAATTATGGACCCTCACGTTTATTCGGTGGGAACTGCTAGTAAGTCACCCTATGAATTACTTTAATAAATTTATTTGTTTAGCTCGTTCTGTGTTAAGGTTGGGGTACAGAAATAGATAGAAAAATGGTAAAAGAATACTGTCACACTAGCTTTCACACGGCTATGAATCATAAGTAGTCCAGCCACTGGATAACAGTTAAAATCACACATTTATTTCTTCTACTCTATACAAGATTCTCTAAGTACTAATCTAACTTAAAATGTCTCAGTCACTGCTAATAGTTCGATCGCTGATAGTCTAGGCAGCTGTTATATCTTCATCGGGCACTTTCTATTCGAATTCATGTAGATTTGGACTACTGTGGTCCGTTTTACAGTTTCTGAAGAGTTGGACTACTGTGGTCCTGTTTCCGATCAGTTTAAGTGCACCTATGTTGTTACACTTAACTGCTAGGTGGTGCGGTCGAAGTCCTTCTGTGAGGTAGCTTCAGGTGCACCTGTGTAGTTGTGTAGTTGGGTTCCCTTGCCACGCTGTGGGGTCTTGTAGGGTGTGATCCAGGGTAACTCTCTCCGACCTGTGCGGTAGAGGTTACGCAGACAACTCGTCGTTTCTGTGGAGTTGTGCGCACGGGATAGCTCGCCTGCTCGTCTGTTTGACAAGTTCAGGCCCGTTGTGACTTGATAGAATTCTATGCTTCTAAGTCCTGCTTCCTGGTCTAAGTGTGTAGAGATTTCTCTAGCTATCTAGCTGTTCACACTTCGGTGTATTCCTCCCAACTGACCAAAACTGTGCGTGGTTTGGACCCAGTCAAACTGGCTCCAACCACTTTGCCTAAGCTCTCCCATTGGTTCCAACGGTCCGATTCAAAACTTAAGTGCTGACGTCACTGCGCTGTGTGTGTGGCTCAGGCTCGCAGTGTGCTGTAATTTAATTGCTGCTGTGTAATAGACTGACTCTCTACTATTACAAAGACTACACAATGCTAAATAGTCAACAAGCAGAGTTAAAACTAGTCCTAACGCGACAGTACGTCCCCTAAATGCCTAGGTGTCCGGGGAGCAAACATGTTTTTTCCAACCTAGTTCCAGTCATTCGCCCAAAAAGGCAATCACCGAAGTCGAACGAAGCTCTCCGATGTGTTACGAAATGATGCTTGCATGACTACGACTAGCTGACATTAAAAATGATCGCTGTTGCTTATAATTCTGTTCGATTTACACAGATTAGCATTTCGCAACGGTATACTTTGTTAATATGAGCATAATTATTATCGACCATATTTAATAGTTGCGTTCCTTGATTTGCATTTTGTTAGTTCTCAGCAGTAGGCTAATAATAGAATGCCCCATTTCCTGCCGAGAACCAAGTAGACACTGTTATACAGTATACATAGGCTTAATCTACATTTTATATTATAAGTCAGTCTCCGCGCAACGAAGAAGCTCACTAGCTGAATATAATTATTAGACCTGTATTGTTTGTTTTATACGTAAATAAATGTAAAAACTATATCTATTCTAATTAATAATAATTAGGCCTATACTTTATAATATTCGAATCTTAAAATTTCCGGAGAAGGACGAGTAGGCTAAGCGAATTTTTTTTTATAACTGGAGATCGGAGTAAAATTAATAGCTAATGAGTTATTCATTGCTCACAGGGTCCAGCAAACTTCAAAGAGCCGAATCAGGACCATAAAATCAAGACCACAACTTCGCTAGTAGCAGTAGTAGTAGTAGTAGTAGTAGTAGTAGTAGTAGTAGTAGTAGTAGTAGTAGTAGTAGTAGTAGTAGTAGTAGTAGTAGTATAGTTATTTAGTTAAATCTTTAATTAATTTATTTGGTTTGTTTGTTTGTTATTATTATTATTATTATTATTATTATTATTATTATTATTATTATTATTATTATTATTATTATTATTACTATTATTCCTACTTTAAAAAAAGAATATTGTGCTGCTGTGCGTGCTCAGTGGTGTAAATATGGTCAGTGACATTTTGTTTGTTTTTGCTGAAGTTGGGTGTAACCCAAAATATTCAGATGGTGTTACTGGATTTTTTTTTTGATTTTTTTTTTTTGATTTACCAAAGTTTTCAGATGATTTATGGAAATTTCCGCCTGCCACGCAACATTTTTTTAATACGTGTTTTTCATTAAAATACATATCATTGAAATACATATAACAAATTTACTTTATCAGTTAAAAAGAATAATATTAGTTAAAACATTGCTTTGGTGCTTGCAAATAAAATGTCACTGTTTTTTGAGACCATTATAAACTTGCTTTGCCTTGTGCTGAAGGGACATCAACGTATCCATAGCGCTTTGAAGTTTTGTCTTGGTTTTATTGTTGATATAGATGTGAAATCGTGGTATGTGTGCGTTATGTGTTATGTATTACTTTTACTCTTTATTATTAATTGTGTCAGTATATTAATCATCCTCTAATAATAATAATAATAATAATAATAATAATAATAATAATAATAATAATAATAATAATAATAATAATAATAATAACTGCTTCAAAATGCGAATCTCGACTTGACTTACACTTACAGCTTGAAGCTGTGCAGATCGAAACAGAATTAGATCTAGATGTGATGTGATGTTTGTAGATTATAGTCACACGACACTTTCGCATATAGGTGACTACTATCCTATCCTATCCTGTCCCATAACCCGAAGGTCGTAGGGGCACCACAGATGATCGTTTAACCAGCATACTCCATCTTTCTCTGTCCTCAGCAGCCCTCATGGCTTCGCTCAGTGTCAAACCAGTCCATTCTCGAATGTTGTCCTCCCACATCTTTTTCGGTCTCCCCCTTCTTCTACCTCCTTGCACTGTGCCTTGCAGAATGGTCTTTGCAAGGCCTGATGATCTGGTGACGTGGCCATACCATCGGAGTTTCCGTTTCTTCACCACTGTGAGCAGGTCATCGTGTTGTCCAATGGCTTGTGTGATGGTCTGTCGGACTTCGTCGTTGGTGATGTGTTGGGTATAGGAAATGCACAGAAGTCTTCTGTAGCACCTCATCTCCATGCTTTGTATTCTTCGTTGGAGATCTGCTGTGAGGGTCCATGCTTCGCAAGCATATAGGAAGATGGAGATGACCAGAGAGCGCAGCAGTCTTACTTTGGAATGTAGACTGATGGTTCTGTCTTTCCAAATGGGCTTCAACCTTGTCAGGGCAGCAGTTGTTTGTGCGATCCTGGAGAGGACTTCCTGTCGAGACCCATTGTCTGACACAATGGCTCCTAAATATTTGAAGCTGTGCACTGTGTTGAGGGATTGGCCTTGTACTTTGATGTCCGTGTTGATGCCATTGGTGTTGTTGGTCATCATTTTGGTCTTCTCTGCACTTATTTCCATTCCATAAGCTCTGGAGGTGGTGTCAAGCCTCTGTACAAGCTGTTCAAGTTCTTGTTCCTCTCCAGCCAATCCATCAATATCATCCGCAAAACGAAGATTGGAGATTGCTCTGCCCCCTATGCTGACTGTGCCTTCGTGATCTGCAAGAGCATCTGACATGATGCGCTCTAGGAAGATGTTGAAGAGTGTTGGAGAGAGTAGGCATCCTTGACGCACACCGATTGTTGTTCTGAACCAGTTCCCGATGACGCTGTTATGGAGGACTGCACTGGTAGCCTTGTCATACAGGCTTTTGATGACTTCTATAATTTTAGGGCTGATGTTGTACACTTTCATGGTTGCCCATAGAGCTGCATGCCAGACTCGGTCAAATGCCTTCTTGAAGTCTATGAACACATGATATAGATGTTGTTGGTGCTGTAGGTATTTCTCACAGATTATTCTGAGGTTGAAAATCTGTTCAGTGGTACTTCGCCCTGCCATGAATCCTGCTTGTTCTTCAGCTATGATTTGTTCAGCTTGTGGTTTCAACCTGTTGAGTATTATTTTCAGGAGGACTTTGCTGGGATGGCTGATGAGGCTGATGGTGCGGTAATTTTCACACTCCTGAAGGTTACCTTTTTTGGGAAGAGTGATGACAAGCGACTGGGTCCATGGTGTAGGCCATTCCCCACTCTGCCAGATCTTGTTACAGATAATGGTGAGAGCATCAGTCATCGCTTCTCCTCCTGCTTGTAGCAGTTCCGCTGGTATGTTGTCCACTCCCGCTGACTTCCCTTTCTTCAGCGATTGCACTGCTGCCTCAACTTCGTCCCGGAGAATTGGGAGGATTTCTTCTTCTTCTTTGCTCTCGGGACATGCTAGAACTGATGGGTCTCCATTTGGTGTATGGTTGTAAAGGTCAGAGCAGTACTCTGTCCATCTGTCCAAGACTTCTTGTTCTTCTGTAAGGCATATGCCAGACTTGCTTTGGATTGTGGAGACTTTGGGCTGTTTAACACTTGTCAGCCGCTTCACAGTCTGGTAGGCCTTCTTGCTGTTGTTCTTGTTCAGATTGTTCTCTATTTCCTGGCATTGATCTTCTATCCAGTTCTCCTTTGCTGTGCGCATGCCTTTTCGGATGTCACTGTTGATTTTTCGGTAGACATCAGCTCCCTGTGAGGTGTTCTTTTTCTTTTTTAACTCTCTTCGTTTATCACACAGATCCAAAAGTTCAGGTGTGATCCACGGCTTCTTCTTTGGTCGATGCTTGCCAAGGATCTCAGTGGCGGCATCTGTTACAGCTGAATTGAAGGTATTGGTCATGGTGTTGACATCTACTTCGCCTGCCCCCAAAATAAGCAGTGGTGCAAATTTCCCTCCAATTGTGGCCTGAAATATTTTTGCCACCTCCGGGTCTTGCAGTTTGTCCAGGTCGAACTTCAGCCTAGTGCACTTTGCTGTATTTACTCTCTTCAAATGGAGCCGGAAAGACATCATCACGAGATCGTGGTCACTTCCAATGCCTGCTCCTGGAAAAGTGCGTGTCCTGCCAATGTTGATGCTTGATCTGAAGCGTTTCTTGACCATGATGTAGTCGATCTGGTTGTGATGTTCCCCGCCGGGACTGTGCCATGTCCATCGTCTGGATTTTTTGTGGAGACCAAGCGTGTTTGCCAGTACCAGATTGTTGTATCTGGCAAACTCCAATAGCCTCAGACCCCTGTCATTTGTCTCGTTGTTGCAGTGGGGTCCACATGTGTCTCCCCAGTTGTGGTGAACATCTTGGCCAACCTTGGCATTCCAGTCGCCTTGCACTATGACTATGTCCTTCTTCGGCACTTGGTCAAGGACCGCCTGTATATTTTCATAAAAATCCTCCACTTCGCTGTCTTCATAGTCTGATGTTGGGGCATAGGCCTGGATGATGGTAATGTTGAAAGGGGTTGCTCTCAGACGGATGGTAATGAGTCTACTGGAGACTGGGCGGCAACCCATGACAGTGGCTAGAATGTTCTTGTGGACCAAGAATCCAACGCCGTGTTCGTGCCTGTCATCTCTACCGCTGAAATAGAGCTTGTGGCCTTTGTCAGTCGTTGTTTCACCTAGGCCTTTCCAGCGCAGTTCGCTGATACCTAGAACGTTCCATCGATAGTGGTCCAGCTCGTGGGCCAGTTCTTCTAATTTTCCTTCCGCAGTTAGGGTCCTGACATTCCAGGTTCCTATGACGATGTTGTTTCTCGTGCGGATCTTGCTAATTTGTCCATCAGTAGCATACTTAACACCTCCGTCCTGGTGGCCAACGGAAGGCGCGGTCCTTGTGTAGCCGGGCGACGACCGATCCGGCATGGAATTAGTGGATAGCCTCATCATGTGTTGTGTCTTGGGCAAAAAAGACCTGGCAGGGCCCAATCCTCTCCAGGCTGTTGGCCACAGCCGAAATCCACGAATACAGTGTGGCTCGCCTTGGCCCTGAGCACGTGGTCGTTGAACCTGTAGTAACGTGAGGTTCCTCCGCCCTGGCCGGTGACTTCTGTGTAGAAGACTTTCGCCCAGTGATGCCGTGCTAACATCACCCCTGTTAGTCGCCTCTTACGACACGCCGGGAAACGTTGGGTCTATTCTATTTGCCCGAACCCACAGAGCAAAGGTGACTACTGGACCGATTTATACTGACACAAGCGGGCCAGTTGTTGGTAAAGAGGAAAATAATATGATCACACGTTGACCAATCCGGGATGAAGAAACAGCGGCTATTTTTATGCACGGATGTTTCACCACAGGCTCTGAAGTCTTTTCTTTTGTCTTTGTAAACTCGTGGGCCTCCTACATACGTACGTAGTATAGTATGTAATTGAGGCCTACTAAAGACGAGAATTCCCAGCCTGTGGTTTCACGTAGTCCTGCCAGCATTCGTTCGTAAAACATCGGATAGTTTCGCTCGACTCGGAGAGCTTCGTTCGACTTCGGTAATTGCCTTTTTTGGCCAATGACTGGAACTAGGTTGGAAAAAACAAGTTCGCGTCCGGGGACCCTAATCTACTTAACAAACAAACAGGTACAGCTTGCCAGTATTTTGTTTTTGCGTTTGTCTGATTCAGTTTAATATTCAAAAGTCGGATCCGCAGTGATATCTGTTCTACAATGAAATTTCCCTAAAAAAAACATTTTGCAATATGGATATTTCTGTTCGGCGACCACCCGTATCGATAGTTTTGTTGGTTGCAATCACGGTTCTGATTTTTTTTCTTGAAATCAAGTCACTTCTGAGATATTCGCAAACGAAAATGTATTTCATTCAACACTGGCTATAACTTGTCAGATAGCCTCAACTCTATTTAAAGTGGCAGGGATGAATTTTAAACAAAGGGTCCACATGTAAGATACTTGATCTTCACATAAAACTACCAAGTCTCACGTGTCCGTGCAGATACCCTCGGATCAGTTTCTGCTGGGCAGATCTCCATTGGCCTACCCCTCTGAGAGATCCATTTCACATTTTGACAAGCAGGTCTGTTGACTAGCAGGTTCCTCTCTCTGAGATCAATTTCGTATGGTTTTTTTTTCTCAGCATGAAATAAGGGGTAGATATATTGGCGGCAAAATGATTCTTTTATTTATTCATATTAACAATCTGCTATGAGGGGAAGAAGACTGTTATTTAAATTATTATTCAAGAGTTCATGGGACAGTTGTTTGCTGTAATTTTATCTTACGCTGGTGCTAGTCTTCCTTGTAAGTTTGACAAAGACTGATTTTTATAACAAAAAGAACAAAAGAAGATGATGATCATAATCATAATCATTATCATCGTCATTATCTTCATCATCATCAACATCATCATCATCATCATTATCATCATCATCATCATCATCATAGATAGGGGGGTTTAACTCTAGATTGTTTTATATTATATTTTTATTTTGTCACATTGTCTTGTATTTAGCAGGTTATGAATTTATAGAATGTAATTTATATAATTTTATTTCAAAATGTCAAACTTCATGCACAATCACCGCTCATTGTAAAATTGACTATGAATTATTTTTTTTTTAAATGGTGACAACACTAAGAGAGAAGTGGCGAGAGAGAGAGAGAGAGAGAGAGAGAGAGAGAGAGAGAGAGAGAGAAAATTAAATAAAGGGAGGGGAGAAAGAGAGAGAGGTGGGTGGGTGGGGGAATCCGGGGATCTCTCTCTCTCTCTCTCTCTCTCTCTCTCTCTCTCTCTCTCTCTCTCTCTCTCTCTCTCTTATTTAGTACACAAGCATAGCCATCTATTCGTATGAATGAACTTACTTTAGTAAATTATGACTCAATGTCTTTTGAACTGCAGCTTTATTGTGTTGTTATTACTCTTGTGAATTGCTATGTAAATGTTCATTTCACTTTTTGCGGCCATGTTGTATATAATATTTATTGACATTTTATCTTCATTTTTTTTAAAAAGAAAATTGTGAAATGTGTTGTTTTTAAGGACCATCAATGCACACAGCATATCTGTGACTCGACGAGATGAGCCTCTTCCAAGTCTCAGCTACGGTGCGTGTAAAACCATGATTATGCCTAGGATTAACAACGATAGCTTACTGCTTTTTTCCACATTGCATGAAGTAATGCCAAAGGAGCAATCTGTAACATTTGCTAGAACTATTTGCATAGCGATAATACGCTGAAAATTCGCACTCGTGTGCAATTATACAGTGTTGCCACTATGATTGAAAACGTGTACCCCAGTTCTGGGCTTTGTGCCAGAGGGATAATTGATCCCCCGAAGTTTGAAATGACCTGAACCCCCCCCCCCCCCCCCCCCCCCCCCCCCCCTGCCCCCGGTCGACTGATGTTATCTAACGATCCTCCTAACCACCACCACCACCCAGTCACTGTCTACCTGTCTATGACTACTATCTTTTACAGTCTTATCTGAATGACTATGTACCTGGCGTAGACAAGTAATAGCTAGGTTTAAAGGACGGATATGAAAGGCCTGTATCCTCTCGTTTTGACCTATCCTACCATATCCTATCCCGTAACTCGACAGTCGTTAGGGCAAAACAGATGATCGTTTGACCAGAGTACTCAGCAGTCTTCATGGCTTCACTCAGTATCAAGCTAGTCCATTCTCGAATGTTGTCTTCCCACTTCTTTTTCTGTCCTGCTCTTCTTCTACCTCCTTGCACCGTGCTTGCAGGATGGTCTTTGCAAGGCCTGGTGCTCTGGCGACGTGTCCATACCATCGGAGTTTCCGTTTCTTCACCACTGTGAGCAAATTATCGTGTTGTCCAATAGCCTGTGTGATGGTCTTTCAGACTTCGTCTTTGGTGATGTGCTGGGTGTAGGAGATGACCAGAAGTCTTCTGTAGCACCTCATCTCCATGCTTTGTATTCTTCGTAGTAGGTCTGCTGTTAGGGTCCATGTTTCGTTTTGAACTGCTAGAGTTCAATTGCTGTATTTAGTTGAATATTGTGACCATTTGGCTGTGAGGTCATCTTTTCAGTTCAGCAAATTGACATTCATAAAGCAATATTTGATTAATTTTGTTAGCCAAAGTAGACAATAAGGTGTCCCTGTGTCGTTTATCTATTTTGCATTAAAATACATTCAGTTACTAGATGTAATTGTCGCTTTAACAGACATACTATATGTCTGTCCTGCCTGTGTCTTATAATGTGTGTGTGTGTGTGTGTGTGTTTGTGTGTGTAGGTGTGTGTGTGTGTGTGTGTGTGTGTGCGCGCGCGCGTTATCACTGACAAGACGAATATTCATAGATCTACTTGTATCAGTTAACCTGCAAGATCGAAAAACAAACAATCCGATATCCCCCCCTCCTCCCTCCCCATATGATGATGATGTTGACTTTGTAAGGCATCGAAATTCCTTGTCATAGAGTCATGCTCAAGGCGCACAAATACTCTCTCAGTCATCGGAATAAGAAAAATATAATTATTTCTTTTCTGTTATAATTATGGCTTATCTCTGTACATATACATGTACAATGTCATACAACATTAACATCGAATACTAGACTTTGAAAGGTGTGATAGAATTTTCAAGCTTTTGTCTATCTATCTGATCACCTTAAAGAAAGATCCCCGGCTTGTCTATATCTTCATGCAACGCCGAGCTATCGCAATACCTGGCGTAAATATCACTAATCAAAATCGAATGAAGGATTTGTTTATTATTATTATTATTATTATTTTATTTTAATGTTCTTTTATACTTTATTGTCCCCTATTATCGTAAAATTCTGGGCTTCCTCCCATGGGCAAGAGGAAGGCGTAATCGCAGCCTGTGGCACGCCCAAACCCAACCTACATAATATTAGTTGTGTTTTTGAAATTTTGCTGGGAGAATAAACCGGAGTACCCGGAGAAAACCTCAGATAATCGAAAGTAAATAATATTCGGAGAAACCTAACTCCCAGAGGCGAGATCGATCCCACACCTGTCAGGCGCCATTGGTTTCTAGCCTGTGGACGAGGCAAGTTAGTCCCGCCTTAGACCACGAGGCCACAATGCTATCATTGAGAACTGAAGGGAATTGTTTCATCCACCCCTGCTAACATGTTTTTGTATTGGATTTGATCTTTCATGTCGGTATCTTTATGACTTTTCGTTCACCGAAATACGAAACGTGTGTAGTCAGTTGGCAAGACTTAAGTAGGTTACCACTATCACCAAGTCACACAGGCCCCGTGAGTCTGCATTGTCCAGCTATTCTTTACTTACAGTGAGTGCAATTGCCGCACGCAAGAAGGAGGGTGGAGATTTAAAAGGGACCGATCTCTCCCAAAAGACACGCACTATCTGCAAGATTACGCATTGCGTCAACTGTTGGATTACTCAGCTACCACGATCTTTTTTTCTTCTTTTTTTTTTTAAAGAGCAACCTAACATAATTTAGAATATAACTTTTGATATATAATTCCTGAGTTGTAATGATTTGCAACTAAAGCAGTATCTTTATATCTTTATTCCTATATCTTGGTCTTTTCGTTTATGAAGAAGAGAAATAAAAATCTCGAAAGCTCAACAAAGTGTTCAGTGTACCAGCCTTTCCTCAAACTATATCTTCGTCTTTGATATAGACAGTATATTATATTGTACACTGAACTTCGCACAAAATCAATCATTAGACTTAGCGGTGGACTTGTCTTTGTCTATGGTATAAGACAATATTCTGCCTATCTCTTGGTATATTATGATATCTACACTATATTATGTAATTGTTCACGGAATTGGGCATCAAATCTATCAGGAGACTTTAAAAGGGTATCGCAGTCATCGACGAACCCTGATCTAAAGCCGAGTGCTTTGCTCTACCCTAACTGATAAAACGTGGAGACAAAGGTTAATGCAATAATGGGATTTTCGCACAACACGCAAATGCTCTTTCAACCGAGCAGTTGACGCTCCATGTCGAATACTATTTTATCTGTCTTGGAACTGTTTTCTTCTGAATGAAATCAGCCCGTTTTACTATTGTCCTAGTTGGCTGATTGATTGATTGAGTTATATAGCAGCAATATAAAAAATGTTTATTATACCAAAAGCATTAATATGTTAATTCTCATTCTCTCTCGACTTGACTATCGCAACTGTCTTCTCTCTGGTATGCCTGCTTCTTCCATCCATCATCTGCTACGTGTTGAAAATGCTGCCGCTAACCTCATTCTAAAAAAGAAAAAAAAATCTGACCACACCACTCCACTTCTTCGCTCACTCCACTGGCTTCCCATACCGCAAAGAATACTTTGCAAAATCTGTCTTTTCTGTTACAAGTGTCTCCATGGCTCCGCTCCTTCATACCTAGCCGATAATGTGTAACGCTACACTCCCTCTCGCAACTTCCGCTCTTCATTCGAAACACTCCTTCTCAAGATACCTCGCCACCAACTGTCCTCTGTTAGTTCGAGATCTTTTTCTGTCTTTGGACCAACTATCTGGAATTCATTACCACTTTCTCTCCGCAGCTTTCCGAATATTAACCCCTTCAAAGCAAACCTCAAAGTTAATGTCTTCCCTAATGCCTTCTCCTAATATGTTTCGTCATCAAACTGCTTCTTCCATATTGTCTCATCCTTTTTGTGCGAGCGTGCGGGCGTGCATGTGTGTGTATATGCCTGTTTGTGTGTGCATGTATGAGGAATCACTTTATTTAGTACTGCCTTTTTCCCCAGTCCGCTTTCATTTCGCCTGTTCCCAGCCATATATTTATATGTATTCTACTAATATTTAATGAGGGTGTGACTGCGTGAAGGTGCGCTTTGAACTGTTCCTTATTAGGAAAAGCGCCTTATAAATATATATTTTTATTTTTATAATAATAATAATAATAATAATAATAATAATAATAATAATAATAATAATAATAATAATAATAATAATAATAATAATAAATATTATTATTATTATTATTATTATTATTATTATTATTATTATTATTATTATGTATTTGTTATGAATTAATGGGGCACCTGTTATATTGCCATGTTCGTCCGTGGACAATCGATGACAGGTACGAATGGATTTTGTTTTATATTAAGAGTTCTGACCAATCAGATACACCTTTTGTAGGTTCAGGTGTTACACCCAAACTTATCAACAGCGATAAGGCAAATATACTAAGAAATATGCATACAAATGTTAACACAAACAGTTGCAAAGGACACAGAGGAATTCTGGGAAGAGAGAGAGAGAGAGAGAGAGAGAGAGAGAGAGAGAGGGGGGGGGGAGTTGTTTGTCTGTTTTGCGTAAACACTGATTTAGCATAGACATTCTGATTTGCACGACGGTTTGATAAGGAAAGGAGTAAGTTTAAGATAAAGACTAAGTTGCATTGTAGAGCTTTTGGGCAATACCTTTCAATAATGTGCTAGTGCCTCTGTATAATAATAGTCTAGATTGTTAAATTCCAGACGTTATTTCTTGTTTTAAATGACATACAGATGAAATAAAAACAAGACTTTGTTAGCAATAATAAGCAGTCATTCTAAAAGATATCATTACAGATACAATATAATATAATTATCGGAATTGTCCAGCTTCCACATTGCGTAGATAAAAGTTTAATATTTACTTCGGCGTGGACGCAAAAACCTGCACAAATTCAATAAATGAGCAATAAATAAAATGTATCATGCATGCATTAATTATCACAGGACCAGATTAGTTCCCCCCTCTCTCTCTCTCTCTCTTTCTCTCTCTCTCTCGTTCTCTCCCTCCCTCCCTCCATTCCATCCCTCAGTCTCTCTCTTGCTGTCTCCCACCCTCCCTCCATTCCATCCCTCAGTCTCTATTTCGCTCTCTCCCTCCCTCCAATCCATCCCTCAGTCTCTCTCTCGCTCTCCGTCCATCCGCCTCTCTCCCTCTCTTTCTCTTTCTCTTTCTCTCTCTCTCTCTCTCTCTCTCTCTCTCTCTCTCTCTCTCTCTCTCTCTCTCTCTCTCTCTCTCTCTCTCTCTCTCTCTCTCTCCCCCGCTGGACTTTTTAAGCAACGATTAATCTCTCTCACACAGTCTCCTATATGCTTAATGTGTTGGGGACTATAAATTTATCTACTGAACTCTCTCTCTCTCTCTCTCTCTCTCTCTCTCTCTCTCTCTCTCTCTCTCTCTCTCATGCTCCAACATACGGTGCCTCCACACTGATACACCTATGTACATTTACACTGCTCCTCTTTGAACATCAATTTCTAAATCATATCCTATCCTATCCATCCCATAACTGGAAGGTCGTTGGGGCACCACAGGTGATCGTTTAACCAGCGTGCTCCATCTTTCTCTGTTCTCAGCAACCCTCATGGCTTCGCTCAGTGCCAAGCCAGTCCATTCTCGAATGTTGTCCTCCCACCTCTTTTTTTGGCTCCCTCTTCTTCTGCCTCCTTGCAACGTGCCTTGCAGGATAGTCTTTGCAAGGCTTGGTGCTCTGGTGTCGTGGCCATACCATCAGAGTTTCCGTTTCTTCACCACTGTGAGCATGTCATCGTGTTGTCCAATTGCTTGTGTGATATGTGTGTATTCGTTGTTGGTTATGTGCTGGATATAGGAAATGCCCAGAAGTCTCTGTAGCATCTCATCTCCGTGCTGTGTATTCTTCGTTGAAGATCTGCTGTGAGATCCTTGTTTCGCCTGCGTATATGAGGATGGAGATGACAAGAACGCGCAGATACATCTAAAATGGAATTAAAAACAAAAATATGAATAAAAGATTAATATTGCACAAGGCAATCACATGTATTTAGCACAGAAACATGTACTAAAAACAAAGCATTAAAAACACCACCAAACAAAAAAAAACAAAACAAAAAAACAACAACAAAAATCCACTGACGACTCTAAAACCACAAAGCAAAATTCGACTCTAAAACCACAAAGCAAAATTCAGATTAAAACGTGTCCGCCTACACCAACACAGTCACTAGCTCTCGCACAACATCCATTAACACATTACAGTCATAAAGGTACATGAATAAAACACATACACTTGGTCGGTCTTTCGGCCGGTCGGTCTCGATCTTTTGCAACATTCCTTTTGTCAAAATACGAAATCAGTATACACAATGTTGTTTGAGATTATTGTTTATAAATCAACCGAAAAAGCGAATGTAAAGTTCAGAATTTCGCCGTATATTTGAACAGAATGTGTTAGTAAATATTTTGGTAACTAGAGGTTTTATCATTCCGTAACTTTTCGAATATTTCAGTAATTCGGCAGAGAGAATATTCCAGACTACTAGATTTGAGAGACTCGATTCTTCAAAACACGAAATTATTATAAATTGGATCCACTGTGTAACTTTCTAATCTTTTCCCGGTCTTTTCCGCGTATGATTATTCCAGAGCATTCAGTTCATAAATATGGATGATGCTGTAATTCGAAAAAAAACCTGCTTTGATTGAAACGTTTAGAAAACCGTGTAAGTGGTGTATGATTTGTGTAAACGTTCTTTCTGAATGTTCCAATGGGCCAACTTAAAATTTTGTTTGCCTAAATGAGACAGTTGTTCTGACGAAACTGCAGTAAAAAATATATGAATGAATCATCATTCATGACTACTAACAACCGTACGAGAAAAAGACAGAGCAGCAAGACTATTGAAATAAACGGAATAAGCCGACAATTGACAACTTTCTATAGGGACTGCTGCATAAACTGCAGAAACAACGCATCCAAATTCCTAGTTTAGACTTGACGAAATAGCAGGATAATGTGTTTGTATCTATGGCAGTATGATTGCCTTCCGATTGTGGTCTGGTCTTTGAGGCTAAACTGATAAAATGCGGAAGGGAGGTTTGGCTTGCAGCTAGGAACGTTCCTGACTGGACGGTAATTTGTTTGTGCAGTGAAGACTCGGCAATGATTGATTTATTGTTGCTTTAGGTCCAGCGGACTCTTCCGAGCCAAATCAGGACCGGACTCGGCAATGTGGGCGAGAGGGATTTGGCAGTTGTACAGGGTCTTCGGTTCCGCATACTAGACATTTTAGCCCTGTTTTACCTTCAGAAAGAGTTGTTAATGAACTCGAAAGCTTAAAATCTCAAGGCTCTTCGGGTTGTTTTATTTTATTGTATTTATTTCATATAATATACTTTTATTTATTTTAGTTTATAATAAACGTTTTCATTACCAAATCTTACAATTTGCATGCAAACGAATATAATATTATTTTTAACCACAAAAAGATCAAATGAAATACTTGTACCTACTAGATCGGAAGTTTTATTTCATTCTTCTACACAAAGTGTACTAGTTAAAGTATCTTCGAGGCATAGTACAAGATGTTTAACGTTTGTTTTCCTTCGTTACCTCTCTCCACACCCCCATATTAGCAAGGCATGAGAGTAAAGTAAAAGACACCCTGCACGTTCGGCCGATGATTTGATCGGTTCCATCGCTCCGTGAGAGAGGTATACGGCTGGCCACAGATAATCACGCCAAAGATAATCATGCCAAAACCACCAATCGCTGCCTCACTGTCTGGAAACGCAAGAATGTCCTGCAAATCTCTTCCCCACCCCTGCTACCCCGCCTGACTTCCATTTCTCCAATCTCTCTCTCTCTCTCTCTCCTCTCTCTCTCTCTCTCTCTCTCTCTCTCTCTCTCTCTCTCTCTCTCTCTCTTCTCTTTCCCTCCACTAATACCTTAGCGTCTCTATTTATCTCTTTTTAATCAACCTCTCCCGCCCCTCTCCCCCCCACTAATACACTCCTCCCTTTCTCCCCTCATTACCCGCGCTGCTTCTGCTTTTCTGACTTTCTCTTACCTATCCCTTTCTCTTTCTTTTTGTTCTTTCTTCTTCTTCTTCCTCTTTCTATCTGACC
>CM072511.1:67843390-67945890 GCA_036898135.1 Oncomelania hupensis | reverse complement strand
GAGTCTCAACGTAACACCATCGTAAACTTATTCCATCGCGGATCAATCATATTTAGCTCCTGTCTTTTTGCCTGCTTGGCTAAACCCATTAATGGCAAAATAATGATTTCTTAACCCGCTTGTCACCGTGAAATATTGGAACTAAATTCCTTTGGAACAATCCTCTTTGCATTCCACAACACTCCTGCCTAGGAATAATTGAAGTGAATGTTTGTGGCGTGTGTGTGTGTTTGCGTGTGTGTGTCTATGTGTGTGTGTGTTTGTGTGAAAATTATTGTTAGTGTGAAAGCATAGCCAGGCTTTGTGTTAGTCTGTTTTCGTGTCTGGGTGTATGTACCTTTGCGCATTTCAACTCAAATAACGAGTAACAGTCTAATACATCGATTTTATTTATTTACTGGGCTTTTTGGCATGCCACAGGCGATATCTTCTTCTTCTTCTTCTTCTTCTTCTTCTTCTTCTACACATATTTTCTTGCTAGATGGGTTTCTTCATCAAGCCCGCCCGTGGGGATATGGGGAGGTCTTTCAGTACAAATAGTTTCCTCACTTTCTGGAAGTTTAGTGCGTTAAACTTCCTCTTTTCTATCGCTCTCTATATTTCTGTCTTCGCTTTTCTGTTTCTGTTGTCTACTGTATTCACTCTTTCAGTATGTCATTCACTTGTATTTTTTTCCATCAATACCTTTCCAATTTGTTTCTTTATTTTGATTGTGTGTGTATGTGTGGGGGTGTGTCGGTGTGTGTGTGTGTGTGTGTGTGTGTGTGTGTGTGTGTGTGTGTGCCCTTTTGGCCCCTGTGGTTGTCGTTCAGGGCAACCCGTGTCGGGGGAGAATGGGATCCTATAGGTTGAGGTCACTGAAGGACTGCGGTCCTTCAAACCAACACACCTCTTCGGCTGGCCCGCCTGCATATCGGGCATACATGTGTGACTCATAATTATCTTTTGAAAGATGGAGAACCACTATGCTGCTTTGCATGTGATAAATCGTTTTCCGTTCGCCATTTTATGACTGAATGTGTTGATTTGTTTGATCAAAGAGAAAGCTGTTTCGGTTCAGTACCCTTTAATTGATGTTTAAAGTTTGCAATGGTCAAAACATGTTTACATTTTTACGTGATGTTGGCTGGTATTACCGCATTTAATTCATGTTTTTTTTTACATAGTTTAAATTCCAACAATATTGCTAGTTTTTACATCTATCTTTTATTATCTTTTAATGTTTTAACCGTCTAATCTAGCTTTAAAAAGACTTATCCTGATTCGGCTCTTAATAGTCCGTTGGACCCTATAAGCATTGATCAACAATCTGTCTTCTTCTTCAAGCCCGATAAGAACGGACACTAAGACTCTGCATTACACAATCAGAAAACTGACCCGTGCTCTGTCGGTATAATGAATTGGAAATAATGTGTGTATAATGCATTCAGATTGTGTCGTCGGTTTACAAGCCATATATCATATACCAAGGGGCTTCTGGAGGTCACCAGACATTGTTCTGGCTTTTGTTTTATTCTCTGCATCACACACACATTTTCCATCCTTCCTTGCCAAAATTTCCATATTATTGCCAAGTCGTATTAACGACGCCTTTTCGCTGTTACTATGTAGCGAGAAGCGACTTTCTCACTGCTGTCCTAAATTCTTGCAGGCGTGGTCTCTTTGGAATCTTTGTAGAATGCAAATTGTTTATGCGACATACCACATATGCTGTTTTTAGCCTTCCTCGTAAGCATTTCTGAAGACTCTCCTGCGTTTCTGATAGTGAAAGAGAGACGATTTTATCTCTACTCATGCAGCAACGAGCATTCTTGGGGATGGATACCTGCGCGTCAGAGGTAAACATCATTATTGCCATCGTAATCATTGTCATCAGAATCATCATTATCATCATCATCATCATCATCATCATCATCATCATCATCATCATCATCTAAACTGCGTTGCATAGACTGAAACTACGAGAAGTCTGAGACTAGCGCTGCAACAAAACCATGGCTTATCATTGCATGTTAATTATTGTTTAGTATAGTTACTGCAATAAGACCTCTTCATTCACCTGGCTTCTGGATCCTATTGCAGACAGGATCCATGTGGAATGTTTAAGCCTATATCATTGTTATTTTATTGGCCAGACAGTATTTATCCTCGTTCGCAGGCGTTTCTTTGCTCCTTGTTTTGTTCATTTTTGTTAAGAGTAGCGACTTTCACACGGCTCGTCTGTATGCTAGCAGACTTTGTCCCGTGTTGAATTTTGGCCGTCCACTATTGTCTTAATGATGGTGTGTTGAGTTGTGTCCGGGTTTTTCATACAGCCATTCAAAGAATGTATGTCAGGTTATTTATGCAGGTCTCGGGTTCAGGTAGCAATTTAGCAACAGTAACGGCAGTACTAAATGCAGCAGCAGCAGCACCACCACCAAAACAACAACAACAACAACAATTTTCATCGCCACCACCAACAACAACAACTCGATGCCGAAATAAGAGAATGGCTGAATGGATAGGATAGGATACGAAACGGTCGCAATCTCAAACTGTAGTGTACTAGAGCTTTGCATTGAACTTTAAAGGTTACAATAACCTCATACGCTTATGCTACTACAGTCCTCTTGGTCGAAGTTTGTCCTTTGGTATGTATACACTAAGCCTCAGCAAGGTTGATTTGAAATTATTATGAAAGTGTCAGAATAACAAGAAACACATGCATAACAGTTTATCATGCTGGCTCAGTTGTCCATGGCAAAGTGCCGTGGGCAGGCTAGCAGCGACTCAACGTGCTGTAGTAGGTACCTTTTTATGATTTTCGCCGTATTTGTTACTGCGCATTATTTATGCTGGATGCAAGGAGTGGCTGTTCTATGTTATATCATACTACCATATATCATTGTTGTTTGTGCTGTAGTAATCCTTTTTATTGACTCGCAAGCATAGCTATGTGAGTCTATGTACTTTCTTTTCTTTTTTATCCAGATTTTTGCCAATCTGTGTGAGACGACTCTTAAATACTCCAAAAATGATATTGAAAAAAAAATGTCCGTCCGTTCGTTTGTGTGTCCGACGCTCGCCATCAGTTTGTGCGAAAACTTTAAAATGGCTAAGTACTCAGAATATATTTCAACTATCACAACCAAACTTGGTAAGATGGTGTATAGGCCTACTAATGAGACCTCATATACATGATCAGTGAATGAATTACTTCACTTCAAGGTCAAGATCACATGGTCATCAAATTTTTGTTAAAAAAAAAAAAAACTTTCACAAAATTTCACTTTCTTCCTAGGTTAGTAATATTGAACCTATGATTCTTTGACGCATTATAGATATCAATGAGAAACACATACTATACAAATTGGGTCTACCTCACTGTAAGGTCAAGGTCACTTATATAGTTACTTTGAAGTGACCTTGACCCTAAACTTTGATAGATATAAAATCCAAACTTGTTGTATTTAGAGATGAAGATCATATGTGTTCCATTTTTGCATTGATTTTGAAGGTCAAAGGTTTGAAGAAGGCCTTGCATAAACATATACAAATAGGTCATCGTACAGTGCAATGACTGTTATTTGATCAGACATGTATGAGAGATCACGTGAGGGTTAAGGCCATCAGGTCAATGTCACTGAAAGCCAAGGTCATCCCAAGGTCACCGTTGTGTTTGGAATAATACAACTTTTGCTGCACTTTATTTGATATTACATGAGGGTATTTTGCGCCGCGGTCAGTGTCTTCTCAAGGTCAAGAGGATAGAAAGATCAAAGTCGGTATTACTTAGCATTTTAATGCCACAATTTAATGTTGATTTTTCGGAACACTCATTTTCATGTTAAATATTGCGAGTTCCGTAAGGAGCATGTGTGTCATATGGGCTTTGCCCTTCTAGTTTCTATTTATGTTGTGCTATTTCTGCCCCTTCCCGACCGTTCACCTAAGCCATGTATTGTCCTTTTTTTTTCTTTTTTTTGTGTGTGTGTTAAATACAGACAAAAACCTTTTTGATACCAATAAATAATAACAATCCGGTCCTTCAGTGCAATGCAATGTAACTACAATTCTAGTAATACAGGAGGCATTATTGCAAAGTCACCTCGATATGTATAATCATAAAAATAAAAGAAAAAGGATAGGAGGTGGGAGAAGGGGGTGTGGCCTTTTAGCGCAGGTGTAGAGTGCTAGTCTCCGATGTCAGAGTTTCCATGTGGTGCGAGTTCGATCCCCGCCGGAGACTAAATAATTATTTTCCTGGTATTTTATTTTTTTCCACTTTATTAATTATTCGATGAAGTCAATCTAAGTTTCAAACATGCAAATCTAATTCCATTTCTGCCTTCTATTAGTGATCTCCCTAGTATATATTTTTGAGTTATGAATATGTGTTTTAGTGTGTTTTAAGAGGTGTGTGTGTGTGTGGGTGTGTGTTTGTGGGTGTGTGTGTGTGAAAGGGTGTGTGTATGTGTTTGTGTGTTTCCGACATGTTAGCATGTATGCTGTTACAGATCGCCGCCTTTGGAGTCTGAATTAGAAGTGCTCGTTATATAGCTTGTAGTATTTAGTTCTGATTTTACTTGACTTGCCTTTAGTTTAAAACTTAAAGCCATTGCAATTTCTGCTTCTTTAGGTCCAGTTTAATTAAATTTCAACATCCTAATAAAGACAGTTAAACAAATCTAGCTACTGGTGTATCAATTAAGATTTTTTCCACGACGGTGCATAAATCTAAATCAAAGTCTGCTAGACTTGTTTTCCTGTCTAAGACTGGAATAAACAAAGGGGAAATAACATTGCAATCAAAAAGAATATGTTTAAGCGAGAAGGGCTGGTTACACACACATTCAATATTTCTACAATATTTGGTCCGCACAGCAATTAGTAGTATTCTATATGACATAGAATAAAATTTTAATTACTCTTGAAGTTTTGTAAATCACTGCGGTATTAAACATTGCCTTAGTATTAAAGGATTGTGCCATATTCCTTTCAATTTGGTTTTGCAATTCCTTGGATGATGGAAATATATCAAGGAATTTTGCATTAACATTTAAGGCTCCTTGCTTAGCTTTTCTGTCAACTATGTCATTATATACCAATCCACAGTGTGAAGGTACCCAGCAAAAGCTTATTTCTGTACCATTGACTCTGAGGCTATGTATAGCATGCTTGATCTCAATGATTAACTCTTTCCGTTCCTTGTGAACTTGAGATTGCAATGCCTGAAGTACAGACATAGAATATACACAAAATACAAGCCTTAAAAAAGTATTTGTAAACTAATAATTTTACTAAGAGCCATTAAAATAGCAACTAATTCTGCAGTAAAAATTGATCTTCCTTTTCCTAGATGAAAAGATTCTTCTATATGCAAATCCGGTATAATATAAGCAGCACCGGTGCTTCCTGAATCTAAAACAGATCCATCTGTGTAAATTTTTAAATGCTCTGAGTAATTTACACTTAAATGCATCCTAGCTTCAACTGCCACAATAGTTTCATTTTGTTTTTTGTTTTCATTGCAGTAATTTATGTCAAAGTGAGCAATTTCGATTTCCCATGGTGGTAAAGGTGAAAAAAGATCTTGTTCAACATTTTGAAGTACATTTACATTACAAGGACCAACAAAAAGGTCTTTAGTATAAGTTGCAAGGGTTTCATAGGCTTTTACTTTTTGTCCTTGCTTAGGAAATGTTACATCTGACCGCAGAAATAACTCTTCAGTAGTACTGTTATGAACAAAGCTTGCTCTTACCATATACTTTGCACAAGACATTTTTCTATACTCATCAAGGGGCATAATACCCGCAAAAGTATAGGCTTTAGAAGTTTTAGTATGAATAGGAACACCTAATGCTAACTTTATTGCTTTACTATCTAAGCTGGTTAATTTTCTAAGGTATGTTTTAGGGGCAGAAAAATACACTTCTTGACCATCAATAAGTTTTGATCGGACTAACGAGCTAGCAAGATGAAGAAGATTATTAACATCATGACCCCAAGCTTTCTTGGAAACTACTTTTAGAAGATTGTAACTTTTGATTGCTTTTTGTAGTAAATATTCTATGTGTTCATTGCTTAAATCATTCTGACATGAACATTTTGTTGCAGCCGATGACGAATAGTCCGTTATAGTTTTGTGTGTGTCTGCCTGCCTGTCTGTCTGTGTCTGGGTGTACACATGTTTTAAATTTAAAGACACGTGTACGTATGTGAGTAGTATGAAAGTTGTATGTGTGTATGCATTTCTGAAGTTGATATGTAATGAATGAGTGATCACGTGTGTTCACTAGTAGTGTGATTTGTTGTTGGTTCAACTGCCATTTGTTTTACCCCACTGCTCCCACCCCCATTTGCAATGAACATGTACATTTAACACAATAAATCACATTTTTTCTCTCTCTCCCTCTCTCTCTTTCTCTCTCTCTCTCGGTTTAACCTTCCCACTTTCAGAACGGATCCCGGAATCCATTTACATACAGCTAGGTAAACTGTGGTGTACTGTGGCCTGTTTTATTGTTAGGGTCACTTTTTGTTTTGGTGATGGTCTACTAAGAACGGTCACCCATCCAAGTACCAACTGCGCTCGACGCTGCTTAACGTATAAACCATTTCTAGCATGTGCCCAAACCACTACGCCACCGCCGCACCTTGGAAATGATGTCAACCCACATGAATGTCAGAGCAGTCTTACATTTCATAAGATTTAGCGGCTTTAACCTTCCTAAAATGCACTTATGAAAATGTGAGTACAAACAATATAATAAATTGTGATTCATCAGCTTAGAGGGGAGGAAGGCTGCCTGAGCAGTGCAATGTTCTGAGTGTTTTCAGGAGACATTCAAACTTTTAAGTGCAGCATTGTGCATCTCAGCAACGTGAACTGGTCCCACTACAGTGTAATTAACATTTCAAATAAGTATAGGGAATTGTGATTCATCAATATAAAAGGGTTGTCAGAGTGACTTGTTTTATTGTCATCAAGGGACAATGTAACTTTGTTTATTTTTATTTTACATTTTTGGTGCAATTTAATCAAATGACAATCCATCGGAAAGCATGTGATTTTTTTTCTTTATAGAGACAGCAGTAAGGAATGTTGTATTTAAATAGCGAACGCGGCATATCAATGACCTAGGTTAGATAGAATAGTGCAACTCTCCAGCCCCACCAACATCAACATACCTTCTCTGTCGCCTTCAGTCATTCAACTTAATTATTCACCGCTCACACCCCACCCCTCCTTCTCGTTTCCCTCTTCTGTAAGCCTTAGTCTTTCAACACTTCTTCGGCGTTCTTAAATACTGATAGTCCTCCCTTAGTTCACCTTCTTATCCTCCTTGAGTCTTCGAATGTCTTCTTTGCCCGTCCACTACTTCGGTTGCCTTTTGTTTCTTTGTACTGTACTTATTGTTGATCTGAGGACAGTTTTATGAGAGGGAATAAGGAACGAATAAATGTAGGTCTCCAGTTCGCTCTTTATATATGTATATATACCGCTCATAAAACTGACCCTGGATGAATAACCATTGATAAACGAGTCTGTTAGTTTATTATAGTTATAGGTTATTATAGTTAGAGTTGAAGGCTTTTTTCTGTGTGGTGGCGATGTCTTTGTTGTGGTGCTCATATTTTGCCGGTTAACCTGGTTCCAGTTGTTGCTGCACTGCATTCTTCGGAGAATCGGCAAACCCGAAAATTACAATATGGTGTTCTAATACTTATTTTTATTAGCTCCAGAAAGTGTGTTTAGGCACGGCGGATGCAAAGCATCACCTGATGCGTTAGTTTGAGTGCCCCACCTTTTTTCGCCATGTTGTAATATGCATTATCAAGCGGCAAACCACAAGGGCGGTAAGAGAGGTAGGCGGAAATCTACGCATTACATTACATTACAATGGCTTTTGGTCCAGCGGACTCTTCCGAGCCAAATCAGGACCGGACAACCCCCGATCCGCATAAAAGATCTGCTGAAACCACCCTAGTGGTAAAACCGAAAGCTCTCCACCAGCCAGTCACTTTACAATAAAAACATCCCACGCAGGGGACGGCTGAGGCTTCACCCCAACTTATCGAACCCCCGTTTACAAAAACAAAATAGAATACAAACATCATTATAAATTATCAACAAAACACATACATTTAAAATGCCTACATTGCTAAATAATAACATCATAGGAAGCCTTAGTGACCACCTGGCAGAAAGCGTCCAATATTCCCAAGTTGATCCAACAGACCTCATACACAAACAAGGAGTCTTGTCCCGGAAGAGTTTTCAAGAAAAAAGGTAGGAGACTGGTCTAGCGAAGAAGACGATAGTATAGCAGATTGATAGAACAGAGCAGGAATGAGAAAGAGCAAATGAGAAAGACAGCGACAGTGGGAATTTAAAGCACTAAATTTCCAGAAAGTGGGGATACTACTTATACTGAAATCCCCGGCACCCCAACGGGGATAATCTACGCATAACCGTTTACTCTCTCTTGGGATTCAAACTCCGAACTCCCACCCTTCCAAACGCAACATCGGCTCTCTAACTCACACAGCTACCATAGCTGGTCCTATGTCAGATGGTGCTTTTAAAACTGATACCACACGCATTGTCTCTCAACCAGAAAATCAAGAAACTGGATTCCGAAACTAGATCCCCTATTGTGTTTGATCTACACCTTTGTGTTTTCTAAAGATACCAAAACCAGCGTCATTGTTTTCTACATCCAGCACAAAGTAATCTTATATAGTACACTATTGTTCCCTGTTTTATAGTTTACCGCGAACTTAACCCATCGGCTCCGCACGCATAAGGCATGCAATTTAAGGACGGGTCGCAACGGTAATGTAAGGTTTAGGGTTGTGTTTCAGTGGGCTGTTTTGGGTTAACTTGATAATCTTGTTATTGTTAGCTTACACCGTAACGAAGAACAATGGAAGAGTTGACAGTATATAAAGCCTGAACCTTCACGATGACGACATATAAGTCTCCTCTCTGAAAATCCTTATCGGGAAGGGAGGGGACTATAAACTGATTAAAAAAAAAAAAGATGACGACACCCCCTTTTTATGATGATTAGGCCTCTTTCGCTCGCGTTTGTTTTCTGGTGTTAAGAGAGAGAGAGAGAGAGAGAGAGAGAGAGAGAGAGAGAGAGAGAGAGAGACTAGCTTGTTGCAGTCAATGGTTTGGGAATACTTTCTTCCCGCCCCTGCTATGTTCTACTTTCTCGTTCATCCATACTCTAGTCAACGCATCAACTGAACGTTCCAAGAACAATCTAGAGAGGGAGGGAGGAGAGGGGAGGGGAGGGAAGGTGAAGGAGAGTGAGGGGAAGTGTGTGAAAAAAATCTGTTTGCTCCTGGAAAATAACCACAAAATACCTGCAAAAACAAACGTCACACTCAAATAGGCTTGTCATGTCCTGTCTTTCTGGTAACGAAGTGTGTCTGGCGAAAATGAAGTGGTGCCACTGACAATTTCGAGACTAGACAAGCCCCTGGATTTGAACTGCACTTCATGGGAAATTAGTAAAGACAGGCAGTTGTATGCCGACTATCTTTGGTATTTAGATGTACATGCAGGTTTTCTTGTTCTTGTTCTTGTTCTTCTTGTTCTTTTTGTTGTTGTTGTTGCTGTTGTTGTTGTTGTTGTTGTTGTTGTTGTTCTTCTTCTTCTTCTTCTTCTTCTTCTTCTTGAAATAGGTTTTATGTATTGTAGATTATTTTCGGTTTTGTAGGATCAGGCTACTGTGCTGTTACTTCCTGCCTGCTATAGGATAAGACACCCTCTAGCAAATAGCCAAAATGGATATTAGTTATTGGATTAGCATTTAGAAAATGTGTCCTCTTCTTCTTCTTCTTCTTCTTCTTCTTCTTCTTCTTCTTCTTCTTCTTCTTCTTCTTCTTCTTCTTTAACCCTTGGTCAGATTTGTCTGGGCCTATTTGTTTTCTTAGTACGTGCTCGGCTGGTATGAAATTCCATGGTGCAAGATAATTGAGAAGAGGTATCCTGGACAGAACACGGACATAATCTTGATTTGGAATTCTCTCTCTCTCTCTCTCTCTCTCTCTCTCTCTCTCTCTCTCTCTCTCTCTCTCTCTCTCTCTCTCTCTCTCTCTGTGTCTGTCTGTCTGTCTCTCTCACTCTCTCTCTCTCTCCCTTTTTCTCTCTCTCCCTCTTTCTCTCTCTCCCTCCCACCCCCCTCTCCCCTCCCGGATAGAGACGGTCACTCACTGTCATTCTCCAAAACTCCCGCACTTGAAGCTGTCCTTGGAGCAGCGTAGGGTTCTTTCCCTTGTCTGCCCGGTTTACATAGCAGAGTGACTACCCTTGTGGTTGCTTAGCAACGCGTAAGTCACTACAGTAGACGCTATCTCTTTGCCTTGTTATCAAGAATATGCAGCGTCCCTTTGAATTTTTTTAGCATTTCACGAGGATATGAGGATTGTATAAACTTTCCATGATGATCCATTTAGACGTCTAAGTTGGTTCACAGACGGTTGCTCCAGTCCTCTATTAGTACCCGTGCTATAGTGGTGACATGAGTGAGAGAAAATGTTATGCGCACTCGCACTTAGAATCGTTTAGTATGTTCAGGAATGTTCTCAAAGTGCTGGACAGTGACATTTTGATATCCTGCGTGCGCATTAAACTTGCTGAAGTCAGGATTCGAACTCACGCCGGCCAGAACGCTCTCTCTCTCTCTCTCTCTCTCTCTCTCTCTCTCTCTCTCTCTCTCCCTCTCTCTCCAATTATCTCCCTTTCACCCTCCCTCTCCCTCTCGTCCCTTCTCCACGCGGACCATGAAGGATGGTAATGGAATGCAGGCTTACTGCTGTAGTCCCATTAGCGAAGCCGTCGTCTTTATCCTTAAATTCATCTTGCTTCTTTGAAGTGGAAATACACATTGTACATGAATTGTACTGCACAGGTTTGGTGGGATTAATCTGTCCTCGTCTCCTTCGTCGCCCCTCTTCACTCACTCACTCTCTCTCTCTCTCTCTCTCTCTCTCTCTCTCTCTCTCTCTCTCTCTCTCTCTCTCCCTCCGTCCTTCCCTCCCCACCATTCCACCTTTTCCGCACGCTCTCGGCTCCTCAGTAATTTACTTTGAAATCCACATACATGTGTGGTATTTGGTTGTTGGGATGGAAACCTTCGAAATCACACTTAAGTACCAGACCCTGCCGAGGTGTACACCTGACAACAGACCTATATAAGCTAGATTCGCAACCAGCTTTCTACACAAGAGATACCTTAAAATGTGGTCTTTAAATGTGCAGTCCTCCACAACAGCGCCATCGGAAACTGGTTCAGAACAACAATCGGTGTGCGTCAGGGATGCCTACTCTTCCCAGCGCTCTTCAACATCTTCCTGGAGCGCATCATGTCAGATGCCCTTGCAGATCACCAAGGCACAGTCAGCATATGGGGAAAAGCAATCTCCAAACTTCGTTTTTTGCGGATGACATTGATGGATTGGTTGGAGAGGAACAAGAACTTGAACAGCTGGTACAGAGGCTTGACACCACCTCCAGAGCCTATGGAATGGAAATAAGTGCAGAGAAGACCAACATGATGACAACAACACCAATGGCATCTACACGGACATCAAAGTCCAAGGCCAATCCCTCAACACAGTGCATAGCTTCAAATATTTAGGAGCCATTGCATCAGACAATGGGTCCCGATAGGAAGTCCTCTCCAGGATCGCACAAACAACTGCTGCCCTGGCGAGGTTGAAGCCAATTTGGAACGACAGGACCCTCAGTCTACATTCCAAAGTAAGACTGCTGCGCTCTCTTGTCATCTCCATCTTCCTATACGCTTGCGAAACATGGACCCTCACAGCAGATCTACAACGAAGAATACAAAGCATGGAATGAGGTGCTACAGAAGACTTCTGGGCATTTACTATACCCAGCACATCACCAACGACGAAGTCCGACAGACCATCACACAAGCCATTGGAAAACACGATGACCTGCTCACAGTGGTGAAGAAACGGAAACTCCGATGGTATGGCCACGTCACCAGATCATCAGGTCTTGCAAAGACCATCCTGCAAGGCACAGTGCAAGGAGGTAGAAGAAGATGAAGACCGAAAAAGAGGTGGGAGGACAACATTCGAGAATGGACTGGTTTGACACTGAGCGAAACAATCAGGGTTGCTGAGGACAGGGAAAGATGGAGTACGCTGGTTAAACGATCATCTGTGGTGCCCCTACTTCCTTCGAGTTACGGGATAGGATAGGATAGGATATATGAAGAAAGGAAAAGCATTTGGGAGCAATCTAGTACGATGGTAGGTCTACAATGGTTATATCGAGCATACACCTAACCACCGACCTAGCTATGCTGGATCTGCTGCTGGCTTTCAGGGAAATAAACAGAATAGTGCGCGCCTGAGCTTAAGTTGCTCTGACATTAGCTAGATCTAGCTGTTCACAGTTTAGTAATGAAGCAATTTCGTGTATTGCTGTTAATTTCGTGCTTTTCTTTTATTATCAATAACATCATCATCATCATCATCATCTTCATCTTTATCATTGTCATCATCATCATCGAAAACATCGTCATCATAATCATTATCATCATCAACGACGACGGGCCAGAGAAGTTCAGGCTGTCGAGCGCTGAGCTGATTCTCCCATACCCTATATCCGTGGAGACCCAGGCAGTCTCAGATACTCCGTGGTGACCCTTGGCTCTGCTTCCGCAGCCAGTAAAACTCGGCATACCTGTAGCGTGGGTCAGGGCTCCCCTTTGATCTATAGCGACAAGGCCAGTGCCATGAACCATTGGACATTTCGCCTGGGAAACCGGTCGTCATTTCCTAACCATGAACATCTTTTGAATCTTTACGACATAATTGCGCAGTGTTGTCATTGCTTTGATGACGTTGTCATCCATCACTAGTATTTCCCATTTTCCTTTCTTTTTCGCAGTCTTCCTGTCTTCTTTCTATCGCTTTATTTTTTTCCCTTCGCTCTACTGTCCCTGCTTCAGCATGTCTTTTCCTCCTCTCCGTCTCTCTCTCTCTCTCTCTCTCTCTCTCTCTCTCTCTCTCTCTCTCCTCTCTCTACCTCTCTTTTTTCCACCTCTCTCTCCCTTTCTCTCCCCCACCTCTATCTCTCTCTGTCTGTCTCGCTCTCTTTAATCTATTGTTGCTGTCATTGCATGACTGTAGTCTGTTTATGTATTTAATTATTTCAACCGGATTGTTCTTGTTATAATTGTTTTAATGTAGATAAGTAACTTATTTTTGTTTTAGGAAAACCGCGCTAATAAAAAGATTTGTTTTCTTTGTCTGTTCCATGTGCCGTTGCTGCATTCGTCCGATCAGGTAAGAGATATTGGATTTTGCTTTCGAAAGTTTTCACATTGTGGGCTGGACATAGTAAAGTCAACACTCAACATAAGATTTGCAAGTTAAGTTGAAGCTTAGTCCAAAAATTCATGTTACGACCCGGCTCAATATATTTGATGTTGACGTTTATGGTGGTCACTTTTGTAGCGCGTTCATTCCATGCTACACAATCACTCTCGGGTGGTTGAGTGGACTTTGTAATTTAACATAATATTTGTATAAATGTCAAAATCCGAGATTTAAACGTTGACGGTACCATTCATCTCAAAGTATAGTTGGCGGTGGTGTTAATCACTTGTAGGCATTCGTGTCAAATTATATTATCATACTCGACCAGTCACCTAATATTTGAAGATGTAACAATGGTAAATTTAAGGCACGATACACTGTTTAAAAGCATAATAAGGTCAAATCGAGGCAAACTATAATATTTCAAGATTTGGGCATGGTAATCGAGATAAACTGTGCCTAATTTGAGTGTACTCAAGGCATATACTGCTGGCGATTTGGTTATGTTCGAGAAATTTGCATGTTTGGTTTCATAGGTTTAAAGTGCATGATGTCAGTCGACCAAGTCACATCATTTCATGGAATCTCTTAGGGCCTTTCAGTTTACCGTGGGTAGACTAAGTATCTTGCGTATTATTACTGCAGTCCCGTTTCCCAAGTCGAGGCGACTAACATTGTTTTGCCCAGATGTCTTGCCTCCCTTTTACTGTAGGTTTTAGCGTTGTCTGTATGCTTTTGAGTTCTTCTCTAAACAATATGGAGGTGGATTAATGGTGTGGGATTTTGCCTCTTTCTTTGTCCAGAGCGGAAAGAAACCAAATGAAAAGAACAGTGAGGTCAGTCAGCCAACGTGAATGAAAGTGCCTTTTAGTGTACACTGTATGCGAGACAGCTTGTTGTTTCAAATGTTTCTTACTAGTTATTTTCTAGATTTCGATAAGGTTGCACGTTTTAAATAGGACTCCATGAAGAAATATAAAGCCTATGGGGCTTTATGGGTCCCGACCGGAAGTCCTCTCCAGGATCCCACCAACAACTGCTGCCCTGGCAAGGTTGAAGCCCATTTGGAAAGACAAGACCATCAGTCTACATTCCAAGGTAAGGCTGCTGCGCTCCCTTGTCATCTCCATCTTCCTATACGCTTGCGAAACATCACAGCAGATCTACAACAAAGAATACAACGCATGGAGATGATGTGCTACAGAAGACTTCTGGGCATTTCCTATACCCAGCACATCACCAACGACGAAGTCCGACAGACCATAACACAAGCCATTGGACAACACGATGACCTGCTCACAGTGGTGAAGAAACGGAAACTCCGATGGTATGGCCACGTCACCAGATTATCAGGCCTTGCAAAGACCATCCTGCAAGTCACAGTGCAAGGAGGTATAAGAAGAGGGAGACCGAAAAAGAGGTGGGAGTACAACATTCTAGAATGGACCGGCTTGACACTGAGCGAAGACTTCAGGGTTGCTGAGGACAGAGAAAGATGGAGTATGCTGGTTAAACGATCATCTATGGTGCCCCAACAACCCCAGAGTTACGGGATAGGATAGGAAAGGATAGTGTATGAAGCATCGGAGAGAGCAACACATGTTGTAGGGGATCTTCTTTATCACCACAAAAAGGTTTTTACAACTTGTTATTTGCATGTTTTGTTTGTCTGGTTTTGAGTGGATACTGTCACTTCACCAACGTGACATCATGTGACCTAATCTCTTAGGACCTGTTTGGAACGTAATGGTCTGTCTTAATTGGAAGATTCGTGTAAGGCTCGTGGAGGTTCAACAACTTTTTTTCGAGGTTCTCAGTTCAAGAACCTAGGTTGCTGAACGTTTAGTAAACACTAACTTGTTTGAACCTCCACGAGCCGTCCAATTAAGACAGGCCATACAGTGACTGGGTTTGAAATTAACTTTGTGACTTTGTGCTTGTCTGAAGTACGCCATTGCTCATGAGGGTCTGCAGAAATTGGAGAAGCTACAAGGACAAGGTATCAGCTCGTGAGCGGGATAACCACGATTACGCATCCAGTTATTTTAAGGACTGATTCAGAGTAATACATCGTACGATATTAATGATAATAGTTTATTGAAAATTGGTTTTTGGTTGCCTTGGACGCGCCACTTGAGTTTCTCCTACTTGCACATCGATGCTGTTTCGGTTTGAACGCAGAATAATTTTGCTTCACTAACTTGTAAATGATCTGTGTGTGTGTGTGTGTGTGTGAGAGAGAGAGAGAGAGAGAGAGAGAGAGAGAGCGAGAGAGAGATAGAGCGCAAAATTACCAACAAATAAAGTAAAATTACAGGCGCTTGTATCTGGACACGCGAACACCTACGCCTGTGACGCGTCTCCCTTTGGTTATGTATTATAGATAACCAAAGGGAGACGCGTCACAGGCATAGGCGCTCGTGTGTCCAGATACAAGCGCCTGTGAGTAAAATGGGTTGATGTGGGTAACTTTCCACACTGTTCAACCAAACCAATATTTCTCCAGTTCCCCAGTATTGTTTAATCTGCTGCAAGCAAACGTGTGTACTAAGCGCAATACAGAAATAAAGAGTGTGCGAGAGAGAGAGATATACGATAAGATAAGATAAGATAAGATAAGATAAGATAAGATAAGATAAGATAAGATAAGATAAGATAAGATAAGATAAGATAAGATAAGATAAGATAATGTTATTTTGCAAGGGTAAAAGAATAAGCGCTGAATGCGCTTTTTTACATCTTGCCCTTGGAGCTTTAACAATAATTATTAAATACAACTCAAGGTTATAACATTCACATTATGGAACAATAACAAATAAACGAAGTCATCATTAGATAAAATCCTTTTCAAACAATTAAAATCAAATTAATGTTGTTAATCTCAATCAACAACATTAACAATTAATGTGTATTTAATTTTTAATGTGTTTTAGGAGACGTATTCTAAATGATGTAAATTTAGATACTGGAGTGCGGAGATCTTCAGGAATGTTATTCCACAAAGTGGAACCGGAATACGCTAGTCTAGTTTTGTAGGGATCAATTCTTGGAATTGGAACATTTAATTTTGCGGACGATCTGGCAGTTTGTTTTGGTGGGTTTTTTTGTTGAAAAAAAGAGAAGAAAGTTAGGAAGGTGCATTGCCAGAAAGGACCTTGTGCATGAAAACGCCTTTATTAAATTTTAGTCTGTCGGTAAGAGGTAGAATATTGATCCGTTTATAGTCAACTGGAGAGATTTTTTTGTTTAGAGAGAGAGAAAGAGAGGAGGTGATGTGTGAAAGTAATACAAAAGAAAATCTGAAAAGAACTACAGAGAGAGAGAGAGAGAGAGAGAGAGAGAGAGAGAGAGAGAGAGAGAGGGGGGGAGAGAGAGAGAGGAAATTAAGGAGAAGGAGAGCTAAACATCGTGCGCTGTGGCTATTGAACTGATCCCAAGAGTGCGTGCGAGAGTGCAGTTTTGGGAGGGTCCTGCCAGCGGTCGTGTAATGATATGGCTATTAATTCTCATAATTATATAGGCTACCTATTATAAAGCTTCTTTCATCATGGGCTCGATGCAGCACATTTCCTGATCGTCTCACATTAATGACAATACCAAATAACTTAGAAAATAACGATATAAAGCATCGTAGAAACGGAAGAATACAAAACAATACAAAACATAACAAGACCATTTAGAACAAAACAAACAAACAAATAAACAAAACACAAGAAAGCCACTAACCAACAGCAGCGTATGTATAAAAAAAAATATACCACCGGAAGCATTTCATGCTTGTAAACGCAAGATGAACTCGATTTTCTTTTAAGAGGCGGTCCGTCGTCCCATCACTGCTCTGCCGCAGATGTATTTTACTTTATAATTATGTAGCTTTAGAAGAAGACTCAAGAGTGAAAAAAATATGCGCATTTCGCGTTCTAACAAATCTCCAACGAAATCGAAGAGGAAGCACTTTACTTATGATTATGTAGCTTTAAAAGATGCACATTTTGCATTGTAACACTCTCCAAAAAAATTGAAGAGAAAGCTCCTTCACTTATGAAAGATGCAAACTTTGCATTGGGGAAACTCTCCCTGGAGATCCAAAGAGAAAGCGCCTTTACGTTTCACTACCTCCTGCATGTAGAGTCTGGTTTGTTTGTGTTATTTCCCATGCAAGTCCGAACAAAACAGTCGAGCTAAGTTTGTTTTTAGTTCTATTCATTACGTTCAGGGCCCACAACCTTTCCTGCAATTCGAGAGGACAGTTATAAGGGTTGCTTGGTACTGGTATCGTGTGTGTGGGTGTGTGTGTGGGGGGGGGAACATTTTAAATATATATTTTACTTTATCGTCCTTATAATGCCTCACAAGACAT
Source organism: Oncomelania hupensis (assembly GCA_036898135.1). Taxonomy (NCBI): domain Eukaryota; kingdom Metazoa; phylum Mollusca; class Gastropoda; order Littorinimorpha; family Pomatiopsidae; genus Oncomelania; species Oncomelania hupensis. The sequence goes on along the minus strand of CM072511.1, from coordinate 67,928,171 downwards.
GGCAAAATATTGAGGGTGTGGAGGAGAGATACACACATTGAATTTGGTCAATCAAACTGACAGGGGGCGCCTCGGGCGGCTTACGTTAGAGCCTTTATTGGCTAGTGCCTCGAGCAGTGCTAGAGTTGGAAAAGCGCTCTATAAAAACGATTAAATAGGTACATACATGTACATACATACATACATTCATACAAACATACATTCATACATACATACATACATACATACATACATACATACATACATACAAAAAAATGATTGATTTAGTGCTTTTGGGCGGTTTCATACTTTATAACGATCTGTCTGCGATGCCGTACACGACACCAACGGCGCCGATTAGGTTTTAGGTTTAAGGGTGACGCAAAGGGTACACTACTAATTGTTAGGACAGACAGACAGACAGACAGAGAGAGAGAGAGAGAGAGAGAGAGAGAGAGAGAGAGAGAGAGAGAGAGAGAGAGAGAGAGAAAGTGGGGTGGAAAGGGAGATTCGTCTTCTAGAGGGGTCCGGGGGCATGCTCCCCCGGAAATTTTTTTTTTCAAGGATGCAAAATGGTGCAATCTGGTGCAATCTGAACCTTGAAAAAGCCATTTGTGATGGTCTGGGACTTTAAGCTTTTTGAACAATTGAACTGACAAACTCTGGGGTACAAAAATTGTTCTCTGCCCCTCCCTTAAAAAAAACACCACACACACAAACATTTATTTATCAGCAGAGATGTTTTTGTATACTATTATTATTCACTACTTTTTGTTGATCGTTAACGGTATAAAGTTTTACCTTGTAGTTTATGAACATCACCGCCCTGCTTTCACTTTCAGTCTTGCTGCACTAGGTTCCTCGGCATTAGTACCATTATTTTGTGAATTGTATCTTCTGGCAAAACAGTTCACTGCCTCTTTGAAGTCAATATCAATATCCCTGTGCACTTTCAGTAAAGCAAGTCCATTGAGTCTCTGTTGCCCCATTGTAGAGCGCAGGTAGTTTTTCAGGTTGCGCAACTGACTGTTTAAACGCTCACACTCGGCAGTAGTGACAGGGTGAGGCAGGGTGCAAAGGTTCTTTAGCATGATAAACAGGTTAGGATTTAAAAAAAAATCCCTGTCACAATGTTTCAGTGCTTCTGATGCAGTGGATGGGATGATAGCTGTCGCATTCTCAGCAGCACTTCGCCATTTGCAAACCCACCGTTGGTATTCTGCAATCAAGGGTAGCATTGTTTGGTAGGTCAGACTCCCACAACATTGCCAGTGTCTTCACCCCTTCTGGAACCTGCATAAAACCATCCTGGTTGTCTATTAAAGTGCTTGGCACCAGACAGAGACCATCAACCTGCTAGGTCAGCATTTTTGAACCTCGAGTCCAATTCGGTTGACAGGTGTTCCAAGAAAGGAATGGAATGCTAATCTTGAAATATTCTTATGGAGTGGCCGCAGGTTGGTTGTCACGGAGAGTCTGTCTGGATGCTTGACGAGGAACGCTAACATCAGTTGTCAAAGCATTTGCCATTTTGCTGACTTCACCAAACCAGGCACCGAACGCTGTGTTCATAATTATCAACTTAGCATCTTAATTAATATTTCTGAAAAGTCGTTTTTGTGGGATTAGGGCAGTATCAAGGTGAAGGTGCTGGAAGAGGCTTGCGGCCAGAACAAGAAAATATGGCTGCATTTACTAATTTAGGCTTAGGGGTTGGGTTACTTGGTCGTTTCAACGGGAAAACACTTTGGACGTTTCAACGGATCCCTCGAAATGGATTTCCGTTGACTTGTCTATATATAACTCTTTGTACCTTGGACCAAAAGTGACTAAAAACTGCAATGTTTTAAAAGCAGTTTAAAAAAAATAAAACTCTTTGCATTTAAAAAAAATTCAATTTTTTTTTTGGAGTTTGGAGGGGGGGTTCCGGAACCCAGGTAACCCCCCCCCCTGGATCCGGCCCTGGTAAAGGTAGGGGAGAGCGAGCGAAAGGGGGGTAGGGGAGGGGGGTGAAGGATGGGTTTGGGCGGCGAGGAACCATGTAGTCAGGCAGTAGTTGCTGAAAGTTGATGTCTGATGCTGCCAGATGATCCCTGGGACCCCCACCTATGAGACGATAATCCTATGCCTAATCCTTTCTGCATGCAGCAAGGGCTTTATGGCGACTGTCACGCTACGCTAGGAGGAAGTGGTGGCCGTGGTGAAGGGTGGGGGGAGTAGTTTTGTGCAGTGATGACGATGGTGGTAGATGTGTTGTTGTTGGTGGAGGTGATGGTGGTGGTGGTGTGGTAATGATGACGACGATAGCGGCAATGACGATAATGCTTTGACGACGACAGTATAGAGTTGAAAAAAGTACCCAAAAAGACAATCACCTTACCATCGAAGTGTAAGGCAGAGTGATGCTGTTGACGTTTGGTGGGGGAATCTTCTTTGGGAAACACCAATTTGTTAATTCCTTTTATTGTCCGTTTTTAATCGAGTGGTCAGTAACGTAAGACTTTTACTACTAATGTAGTGATGATGATGATGATGATGATGATGATGATGATGATGATGATGATGATGATGATGATGATGATGATGATGATGATGGTGGTGGTGGTGGTGGTGGTGGTGGTGGTCTTTAGAACGCGCACTTGCAGCAACGTTGCGCAGTTCCGCCCATGTCGAAAAGATCGTTTGCGCCACCTCAGTCATTTGGCAAAATCAAAGCTAGGTGCTGCTTTAACACCGCGTTTGATTATCCTCCGCTGACATACTGTGAATTTTGTGCTTGACGGAGTCTCCCTCATTTAAATGGATCCACTTTGACCATTCATGCCCCCTCCCCTTTGCCCTCCTATCGACAGATCATTCTAACGTTCACAAGAAAAAAGCTTACTCTCTCTCACTCTCTCTCTCTCTCTCTCTCTCTCTCTCTCTCTCTCTCTCTCTCTCTCTGTGCAAATCAGTGCAAGGTGAGTCCTAAATAGTCCAGAAATAATAGGGGAAAAAATGTCCGTCAGTCCGTCTGTACGTCGGCCGTCTATCTGTGCAAAAACTTTAAAGTGACTAAGTACTCAGTACTTATTTTTACTATTACAACCAAACTTGGTAAGATGGTGTAACCTCATAAATGGTCAGTGAATGAATGACTTTGCTTGGAAGTCAAGGTTACAAGGTCATCAAATGTTAGTCAAAAAAAGACAATTTTTCACAAAATTTGAATTTTTTCTAGGTTATTAATATTGAATTTACGATTCTTTGAAACATGATAAATATCATTGAGGCACACATGCTACCTAAATTTGGCCAACCTCGCTCCAAGGTCAAGGTCACTGGAGCTGCCCAAAGTTAGTTTGTATGGGTACTTTAAAGTGACCTTGACCCTAAACTATGAAAGATATAAAGTCCAAACTTGTTTGTTTGTTTCTTTGGTGTTTTTTTCCAAGAGATGTTAGATTGATCTTTCACATTGTTTGCGTTGAGCTTGAAGGTCAAGGTCATTTTAGGCCTTGCAAAAACATACACAAAATGGGTATTCGTACAGTAGAATGGCTGTTTATTCTTTCAGAACTGACATTGTAAATGACAACTTTGAGTTATTTGATCAGACATTCATGTGAGATCACGTGAGGGTCAAGGTCATCCCAAGGTCAAAGTCACTGAAGGTCAAAGTCATTCCAACGTCACCGGTTGTTTTTTTGGGATAGAACATGAATGTATTTGTAGCCGGCGGTCAAGAGCATAGAAAGATCAAAGTTGGTATTAATTTGCATTTTAATACCACCAATTCTTTTGTTTGTTTTTTTTTTGTTGCTGGGCTCTCATTTTTATGTGAAATATTGCAAATTCCATAATGAGCATGAGAGTTATAGGGTTTTGCTCTTCTAGTTTTAATGATTAAATTCGTTAATTTGTGTGCCTATTAATAGCTAAAACCGTTGGCTAGCCAGTAAACATTGTTGGGCAAAAAGTAGCAGCTACCAAAGTCAGTAAGAGACAGAACTGGTACAAACAAATTGCTTGTAAGGTTTTTGGTGTTAGGTTTAATAACATAGGCCCTACACTACCCCAGACACCAAAGACACGCGTTTCATCTTCGTTGTCCACTCACAAATAGGGTCAAAAGGTCACACGGCTACGATATTCGATGTATTGTTAATCAGGGGACATCACAAACTTGGTTTGAGCAAAGAAAGCCCATTGTGTAATGTGATAACAATGCGATTTTTAATGTAATCCCGTTTTTGCCAAAGTAAAGCCATCGAATTGTGGCGGCCTTTTAAGTTACAGTGGAAGTAACGACTATAAATAGTCTATCCTTTCTTTTTCCTATGCTGGATAAAATGTAGGTTTCCGGTATTAATGATGTTCACTTGATTGTACTGTAGACAACAGATTGAAAAAACTACCATTTTGACTTTTGAATGAGCCTTCTATGTGCAATAGAAGCGGAGTTATATGGTAATTTGAAGTTTGTGCATATATAATTAGATACATGGGACATGTAAACAAAACACACATGCAGTAAAAAAAAACAAACTAACAAATAACATTGGCATGCGATTTTGAAGTAAACAGTATTGGAAATCGAAAGTATACACATTCAGCTTTCGTGTGATGCAACAATCCCAAATCATGCAAAATAATGATTTTACACCAAAAACGAAGGTAGAACCTAACCTAAAAAGACCTTTAGCCACAGTACTTATTCTCTTTCAACATGATGTGATTGCTTTTTGATTAACTGTTTTGGGAATTTCACTGTTGCAGTCCTTGAGGGCCAGGCTCAGTGTAGCGTGCCCAAAATACTTCTCGGCGTGTTTGTTGTTTTAACCCAATGATTATGTAGCGATACTGTAGCAGTAACTCTTTCTGTCTCGGTTTGTCTCAGTCTTTCTCTCTCTCTCTCTCTCTCTCTCTCTCTCTCTCTCTCTCTCTCTCTCTCTCTCTCTCTCTCTCTCTCTCTCTCGTTCTGTCTCTCTCTTTCTCACACAAACACACACACACACACACACACACACACACACATAAACAGAGAGACTAACTCTCTAACTGTAATGGACTACCAGATTCACCCTTCAAAACGGGAACGCCAGCGGGGTGCGTATTCAGATCCTCTGTCAGCTTGTCGCGCTCTGTTCTGTACATGTTCAACTTCTCGACTGAGAGACTTCTGTGCCCTTGTTACACAACCTGTACTATATACAACACGACGTGTTCTTAAGAAGCAGAAGAAACGCAATAATGCTATAAAGTGTGTGCCTTTCTTTTGAAAGGAGCTTAGGCCCTATATCAAAAAGAGTGTAAGCTTATATTTTTAAATGAAATGGTTAAAAATGCATAGGAGCTTGAAGGGGCACAGTCATTGTGTATAGAAAATCTGTTAACTGATGATGATGATGATGATTGTGGTGGTGGTAGTGATCATGATGATGATGATGATGATGATGATGATGATGATGATGATGATGATGATGATGATGATGATGATGATGATGATGATGATGATGATGATCGCATGATGATGATTACAGTAGTTGATGTTCTTATAGCCTAATCTCATCATGACAGTTTTCTCCCAGTACAATATTGTGAAAGCATAATTATTTTTAAAAATAATGTTTGTTCTTCAAAGACTTTATTACTAGGTATCCCCCAGAGGAGTACAAAAAACCGGAAAACAACGATATATTGGAAAATATATATATATATATATCTCCATCTCTCTCCATCTCTCTCTCTTTCTCTCTCATTCGTTCTCTTTCTCTCTCTCTCTCTCTCTCTCTCTCTCACCCACACACACCCACACACAAACACGCACACGCAGAGTGCAAAACTGCATGCATACATACATGTAGAAAAATATGTCCGTTGGTTGTGTAGAATCTTCACCTTCCGCAGCCTCATGCTAGAAAAAACATCTATCTGTTATCTCCTCTAGTCTGTAGTCTCAACCCCTCTGGCACTCTCATGCATTCATTAATCAGGCCTGGCAGCTTCCATTGCAATCACGCTAGATGGGCTGGAAAAAAATTAGCTGCAGTCCACCCGACCTGATGTCGGGGTGGAATGAATTCTGTTTCTACCGTTGTGCAGCCGCAGTCAGTTGGTGGAATCTGGGCGGGTGTGGGGTTGTGGGCGGGGGATGGAGGTGAAATGGGGTGTGCCAAACAAGAAGCAGACGGATGCACATTCAAGAATTAGTTTGCTCTGGCAATGAAGAAGTCTCAATCGACTGGAATAATGTTGCATTTGAACTTGAACACTATAATTGAATTGTATTTCTCCACTGTTGTGTAACCGCAATCAGTTTGGGTAAATCTGGAGTGGGGTGGGGTGTGATGAGAGAAGAAACAAACAAACAATCAACTACCGTCCTACTTGTAGACAATCTTCTATAAATCCACGGTTGGTTGGTTAGTCCAGTCTGCAGTTGTGAGATGGGAATCGATTAGAATAACGTTACATCATCATTATTAGATGGCAGCAAAAGTAACCGTTTATGTTTACTGCGCAACCACAGTGCATTCAAACAAAAAATGAAGAGAACGCAAAAGGAAGAGGAAGAGATTCTCTTCCTCTTTCTTGTGCGTTCTGAAGGAGTAAAAGAAGAAGTGGAAGGCCAAAGAAGAAGAAGACGATACCACGACGATGACGACAATGGTGATGACGACGACGACGACGACGACGATGATGATGATGATGATGATGATGATGACGATGATGATGATGATGATGATGATGATGATGATGATGATGATGATGATGATGATGATGATGAAGGTGTTTCTATTGGCACCAAAAGGTGCTATTAATATGAGTATTAATTGCATCCAACGCAAATGCCCCTACATCTAGCTTAAGAGAAGAATAAGAATGAACTGGGACATCAGCAAAAGTTCAATTGAGATTAACTTCCGCGAAGAAGTCAAACCACCAAGTGACGTCAACAAATCTTGATAACCACCAAAGGAGAATTCAAACAGCACATCGCACCGCAACAAATAATAAAAAGAAGAAAAAAAAAGTGTTAAAGCAAATAGAAACAATTCAGTTGTTACATCAAATCACTCTAGAACCAGTACTAAAAATACATTCTCCCAACAATTATACATACATACTTTCAACTTCACTCCTTACATCTATTCACACTTTTCTGCTATCCTATGCACCAACGGGAATCCCCTCTATGAAAAATACTTCCGGTTTTTTTTCTCCGCGTGTTTTAGTGAGTTATTTCCAAATATTCAAGAATAATAACATGTGTCACTGGCCACCTGTATCGTACCCTCACATATTTTTATTTTTTTTGCTGCAGTTTATTATCCCTTTCTATCGCCAGTGGCGCGCCTAAACCCTACCTACCTAACATTATTTGTGAATTTTTGAAAAATATTCGGAAAAACATAACGCCCAGATGTTGGCTCGAACCCACACCTGTCAGGCCCTATTGGTTTCTGGCTTGTGGACAAGGCAAGTTAGTCCCGCCTTAGCCCACTTGGCCACAACGCTAGCCTAACATAAGTCAGTTACTTCGTGTTTTGTGAAGGTTGCGACGGCGAAGCTATGGAAAACCACAAGAGTTTTCAGGTACTGTTTCACTTTCTGTCGATGATCGACGCACCTCCGAAGTCGCCACAAATACAGGCCTCTACGATTGTTTTTTGCATTCTTTCACTGAGCATGTACTTCCTCCACCGTTTTTATACTTATCCCACTCGTTTTCTGGCTCTAACAATCGTCGTTTTCGGCAATTTGCCATATTTAAAAGTCACGCATCAAGCTTTGATAAAAGCAAAACAAACCAAACCGGAACTTGGTTTCATATAACCTCGTTTTAATTTATACTGGCGATACCCACGAGTTTTTATGAGAGGTGCAGGAAAGTTGTGAATATGCAATCAAGCACGCGCGCGCACGCACACACACATACACAAAATTAATATTCGCTTCCAATTCTCTATCACTAGGGTAAGGTAGAGATGACGAACTGCTATATCTAAAAAACGTGACCGTGAAAAATGTAAACGATACATATTAAGGGTAGAAAGAGGAGGCAAGGGACGCTGCTGAATAGACTGAATGTAAACGGTTTCCTAGTTTCCACAGTGCCCGAGATGATGATTATGTTGTGATGGAGGCGAGGTCATTCATTGTTCGATAGAACAACCACATCGGCGCCTTTGCCCGCAAAACGTTTCTTGAAGTTTTGCGGCGATAGAGTTTAAAAGCTTGTCATATTTGGGTTTATGTTGATGTTGACCTGTAATAACGCGGTTTCCCTGGCGGAAGTAATACAACGAATCGGAGGAAATGTAGACGATTGGGTTGAGACTATATTGTATGCTTTTTTATGCAAGTGATATGTAAATCGATGCAAGAAGAAAAAGAGAATCGTTGTTTCAGCGAACTAGCGGGGAAAAAAACAAGGAGGAGGAAAAGATGGAACTAGTTAATGCGTGTTATATTTTTGTTCTATAATTCAAACGGGAATGGTTGCCAAAAAAAAAAAAAGGTCGCCGTCGTCGTTGTCGCTGTCGTTGCGGCTGCTGATGCTATAGACGCCGACACCTCGGGTGACAATTAATGGACCCTGCTGAGTAGTGATAGCATCAAAGCATTCTGAGTATTTGAGGCTGCCCAGGCAACCAGGACGAGAGGCTCTGTGTTGATGGGATGCGGGTTTGGTTCTTGCAGGCGATGGAAGACGAGTTCATGTTTCATTTAGTGACAAGTTGGAACTTGATGATACCGGATATTTTTTTTCTTTCTCTCTTTCTCTCTATTTCTCTATCTCTTTTTCACTCACTCTCACCAACACACACACACACACACACACGCACACACACACACATGAGTTTATTGGCTGACTGACTATTCGCAATGGTGGTAGGCTTAGAGACATAATACAGGGTGTTCCAAAAGTCTTGGGCACATTTTGACATTGAATATTTCCGAAACTATTAAGGATATAAAAACGCATCTGGTAAATTCAGAAAGCTTGTGATCTCAATTTTTACATGGAATGTTCAAAGATGTTCAATGTGAGCACCATTGGTCACACGACACACATCAAGCCGATAGTCAAATTCTTGCCAAACGCGTCCCAGCATTTTCTTGTTGAGTGAACGCCATTAATGGGTCTGAAAAGAAATAAAAAAATCAACAGCTTTACAAAAACTTAATGTAATTAGCTTTAAAATGGCACAACTTTTATCTTACTACCATTCATAGTAATTGAGATATGGGGACTTCAAATGTGCCCAAGACTTTTGGAACACCCTGTAAATCAGAGCAAACAATTGAATACTATATTAGGCTGTGGTTCGCATTGGTTGGAAAAAAAAACTACTAACTCTGTACTGCGCATAGATAGTACATGCTTATCTAGCAACAAATAATCACGAAACATTAATAATTTCAACGAGACGCAAAACAAAAACAATTGGAGAGAGAGAGAGAGAGAGAGAGAGAGAGAGAGAGAGAGAGAGAGAGAGAGAGAGAGAGAGAGAGAGAGAGAGAGAGAGAGAGACAGACAGACAGACAGAGACAGAGACAGAGACAGAGAGACAGAGACAGAGAGACAGACAGAGACAGAGAGAGAGAGACAGAGAGAGAGAGAGAGAGAGAGAGAGAGAGAGAGAGAGAGAGAGAGAGAGAGAGAGAGACTGAATAATACATTGGTATCTGCTGTTGGGCATTGGTCGTAGATTTGCCGCGCTTAAGCGCTTATTACTACACATGTATTTTATGCTCACACTTATCCAACCATTCGAGTATGGACTGGCTTGAACTGAGCGAAGCCATGAGTGTTGCTGAGGACAGAGAAAGATGGAGTATGCTGGTAAAACGATCATCTGTGGTGCCCCTACGACCTTCGTTACGGGATAGGATAGGACTTATCTAACAGCAAAGCGCGACAGTGCAGCATATATTTTATCATGATGTAAGACTTACATTTTATGGTAAAAGACTGAATAATAAATACATTGGAGTCTGATTTGCATTAACTGTAAATTTAGACCCTTACCTTGTGCATTTAGACCCTTACGTTTCTTCGGGTAAAGCAGAAGTCTTCATGTATCCTCACCAATCAAAACTCTTTGCGCAGCATACATCTAGCGTATATCTCAAAGAAGATCTACGACTTACATAAATATTACGTAAAAGAACAAATACGATGTACTACTATTAGACGCAAGAATAAATACTGCATATAATGCATGCATAATAGATGAAAACAGTGACTATTTGCATGTAGTGCTTTCTGTCCAATACTCAGCTCAAATCTCCATAGTGACACTGTACTTTTACATCGACATTAGCACATGCTGTAGCGTTAGTCAGCAGCAAATTTCTCCTGACCATGAATAATTTTGATCAATGCATAAATAGTGGATAAAGCATTAAATAATACTTGGAACATAAGGATATTCAATGAAGCAGAACACGTAAGGTCTGTTTATTGGATAAGGCGATTGAACGTAACGCATAAATATTCGATTAAAACAAAACACCTGCATGTGCGATAAAACGATGAATTTTGCACGGTTCGTTCTATTTGATATGCATTTCTAATTCTCACTAGAGATATTGTGGTGTTCCTAGCTGACACATACTTATCCACGCAGCCAATCAAAGCTTCTAGTTTTATATATTAGACAACGCATGAAACATTGTCTACAAAACCTGCGCATGCACTTGACAAACGCAACCAAGTTCATCGTTAGAAACTCGACAGTTTTGTGTCTGGATGACCTTCTTCGTTTTGTTTGTGATTTGATGACTTGCTTGTATGGATCTCGCAGTCTAATTAAAGTGCGTTTGACATTCCATATTTGCACTGTAAGTTTCCATGTCATCTTGTTTACTTTGATGATATATGTAATAATAATAATAATAATAATAATAATAATAATAATAATAATAATAATAATAATAATAATAATAATAATAATAATAATAATAATAAATTAATAAATAAATTAAGAAATAAAAATAAATAAATAACTAAAAATAATAATAATAAAGCTGGATGCTATACGCGACTTGCTCCTAAAATCAGTCTCAAATCGTGGCGATCTGTCACCAACATACACAATTTTATTTTTTACCAAACGTGAATTGAGTTTGTTTTGTCCGCTTTCGGCATGGCAGCAGATTCGACAAAACCGCAAATAATGCACATTACGCATTAATATTAGATAACAGAAAGTGAATAATGCACCGCGCTTTCTGTCTTGATATTCAGCTCGGATCCTCCATAGAGACAGCTACATACAGTGTGCGAACCAAAACAGCGAGGGAAATCAGTCCAATCTTGATTGAACTTTCACGGGGGGAAATCAGTTCAATCTTGATTGAATTTCGTACCTATCCCGCGCTTCGCGGGAAGATGGAGGATAGGCATAGTGGTTTTGGTGGAAGAGGAGAGAATAGGGAGGGAAGGAGAGAGTTTGGGGAGAGGGGTGGGGTGCGGTATAAAGAAGAGAAATAGGGGAAGGTGGGTTTATGGGGCCGGGTAGCTCAGTTGGTAAGAGCGTCTTGCTAGTAACCGAAAGGTCGCTGGTTCAAATCCCGGATTGGTCAACGTGTGATCATATTATTTTCCCCTTTACCAACAACTGGCCCGCTGGTGTCAGTATAAATCGGTCCAGTAGTCACCTATATGCGAAAGTGTCGTGTGACTATAATCTACAAACAACAACAACAAGGTGGGTTTGGCAGAGTTATGCAAGTAGGATGGAAGAAGTTACTAGATAATGCTTTGTGTATGGGATGACTGTGGGAGGAAACACCCGATACACATTGGTCGAAGGCTACTAGAAGCATGCTGTAGTAGTCGCCTCAATAGGCCATATAACATGCTCTCATGCTTCAGAGCACTGCTTCCTACACTCTTCAAGCGCTAGGAGCATTGACCAATCATCTCATGAAAATAGAAAATTTAAGTTTCGTCTCCTCTAGGGGACGAATTAGGTAAAACTGTGTTTGTTTCTAGGTCAACTGTCTTTTAGGAGCCGTTTGAGAATGTTTTTGAACCGTTTGTTGACGCCGGATAGTGTCCTCACTTGGTTTCATACAATTTAAGAATCCAAGAAGACAAATGGGTTTTTGAGACGGAAAGAGCGGAATGTTGTAGAGAAACATTCTGTTTATATTTACAGTGAAATTGCGCTTTTTCCGTCACTGTAGAGCTTGAAGAGTATAGCAAGCAGTGCTCTGAAGCACGAAAGCATGCTTTATTGCCTGTTGAGGCGACTACTAAAGCATGCTTCTGGTAGCCTTCGACCAATGTGTACCGGGTGGAGGAAAAAGGGAGGTAGATAAAATGGAAAAAGAGGGGGAGGAAGAAGAAGAAGAAGACGAAGAAGAAGAAGACGAAGAAGAGAGATAGGCTAAATATTTTTTGGAGTCAGCTTGTAAGAGGAGAGGGTAGGGTGTGGATAGAATTGGAGGAGAGATGATGGAAGAACAGATGAGAGAGAGAGAGAGAGAGAGAGAGAGAGAGAGAGAGAGAGAGAGAGAGAGAGAGAGAGAGAGAGAGAGAGAGAGAGAGAGCCATAGATGTTTTGTGAGTGGTGTGAAAAAAAAAAAGGATTGAGCGGGGCTAGTTTCTTACGGGGGTGGGGAGTGGAGAGCAAGTTGGGACAACAGGTATGTTGTGTTATGGAGTATGTGAGGGGAGGAAGGTGTCGGTGGGAGGGGGGAGAGGTAGAAGTTTATGGGTGTTATAGATTTTTATGAAGGGGAGGAGAGGAGAAAAGAGGCAGGAGGAGAGAGGTCATAGTGTGTTATTGGTAGTAAGGAGGAGAGGAAAGAGTAGGGTGAGATTTGTTGGTGGAGTAGAAGAACAGAGAGAGGGGGGGTGGGGGTGGCAGAGACAGAAAGAAAGGACAGGGTGAGGTAGGGGTGTGGGGTAGGTAGGGGAGGAGGAGAGAGGGAGCTGGTGTGTTTGCAAATTGATGATTGATGCGTTTGATACTCTATTTGCAGGTGCGTAATAGACCTATACTTTCCTCTATCTAGTTAACCTAAACCCGCTCCTTTCTTTCTTTCTTTCTTTCTTTCTTTCTTTCTTTCTTTCTTTCTTTCTTTCTTTCTTTCTTTCTTTCTTTCTTTCCTTATATTTATTATCAGTAAACGTATGTGAAACTTGACTTTTTACTTCATTTTAAAATTAACAAATTAAGCAACATTATTGATAACAAACGGTACAGTGTACAAGAAGACCAACGGGGATGGGCGATGAGGGTGAATCAAACACTAGTACAACCATTAGAACCTGGTCTGTTAAAACGAGTCTCTCTCTCTCTCTCTCTCTCTCTCTCTCTCTCTCTCTCTCTCTCTCTCTCTCTCTCTCTCTCTCTCTCTCTCTCTCTCTCTCTCTCTCTCTGTTACACTCCGATTGAAGTTGGTGTTTTCTATCAGTATTTGATTCAGCCCCAATGCTGAATTCCTGATAAGGTGTGTAACTCAGATTCGTTTATCCACGCAGCCTGCTCAATCAGCATACAAGACACGGAGTCGACGTATGAAGTTTCCCACTTTTATTCAGCACACATCAACAACTGCATACAATCGCCTTTTTCACGCTCAATTTTTACTTTCCAACTCACTATCAACAACTCTCTACCTTTGAAACAGCGCAGCACTTTTATAGTCTCTTGATACTCCCGAACAATTTAGAACACGGTAGAAATGACGCACTACCACCAATCGAACTAAAGATCGTCATCACTGACTTACGTCATACATATTTCTTCTCCTCCCGGGAAGGTTCTCATACTTCGATATTTATCGGGAAGTTTCCATCGATAGTAAATACTGAAATCTAGAGAATTCTCCAATAATATCGACTAACGAAAATTATCAACGTTATACAAAGCCTCTCCTAACAACAATGCAAACTCAAATTAAAGGTAAATAAACTCCATTATTGAATACTTTGCAAAACGAAACGATTAGATCTATCGTGCGCGTTTCAGACATGATATCGTTTGCGTTTCAACGTAACATACTCTCTCTCTCTCTCTCTCTCCCTCCCTCCCTCACACTCTCCTCTCTCCCCCTCTCCCCCTTACCCCATCGTTTTCATCTTCAGTGCCCATCCCATCATCACCATCATCCCATATTTTCTCTTCAAATATATGTTTATAATATTTTTTCTTTATAACTTGTTAAAGTAATGACGATAAGTTTCCAACCGTGCTGGCGTCTCTGTTCAACTGTTTCTATCTGATCCCCAAACCGTACAGTACCCCAAAATAATGTTTGACCTTGACTATTCTCATTTTAACAACATATTTGTTTACAAAACCACAGTTTTCGTGGACCACAGTTCTGTTCCTGTTATTGAAACGATCAATAAACGCAACCTTCTGCTTGTATCGATACTTATTTTTAAATTTATTTATTAAACTTTGATTGATCATAAGCACGCTTCATTTCATTGCCAGTTCTGCAAGGTCAGAAGAAAAAGGTGCTATATACGTCGTCATCATGATCATCATCATCATCGTCGTCGTCGTTGTCATCATCATCATCGTCGTCGCCGTCGTGATCATCATCATCGTCATCGTCGTAGTCGTCGATTTTGGAAAGGAAAACATCGATACTGTCCAAAATACCGAAATTGGAGCCACCAATGTTACGAAGTATATTGCTTCGTGCCATAAAACAAATTATTAGAAATAATAATAACATTTGTATTCTATTGATGCCTGCCTTGAAATATGCAACAAGACGATCAATAGTATTGTTTTTGTTTTTATATATTGCATTTGCCAGCTCATAGAGCTTTCGAAGACGGTGGCCGAAAACACCGTTGGGGTGCCGGGGGTTTCAGTATAAATAGTATCGGGACTATCCCCACTTTCTGGAAATTTAGTGCTTTAAATTCCCACTGTCGCTGTCTTTCTCATTTGCTCTTTCTCATTCCTGTTCTGTTCTATCAATCTGCTATACTATCGTCTTCTTCGCTAGACCAGTCTCCTACCTTTTTTTCTTGAAAACTCTTCCGGGACAAGACTCCTTATTTGTGTATGAGGTCTGTTGGATCAGCTTGGGAATATTGGACGCTTTCTGCCAGGTGGTCACTAGGGCTTCCTATGATGTTATTATTTAGCAATGTAGGCATTTTTATATGTATGTGTTTTGTTGATATTTTATAATGATGTTTGTATTCTATTTTGTTTTTGTTAACGGGGGTTCGATAAGTTGGGGTGAAGCCTCAGCCGTCCCCTGCGTGGGATGTCTTTATTGTAAAGTGACTGGCTGGTGGAGGGCATTCGGTTTTCCCACTAGGGTTGTTTCAGCAGATCTTTTGTGCGGATTGGGGGTTGTCCGGTCCTGATTTGGCTCGGAAGAGTCCGCTGGACCTAAAGCAACAATTATGTAATGTAATGTAATGTAATGTAATGCTAGCTAACTTGTTGCTTGATGCGCACCGCCCCTGGCGACTGAGCGGTCCTCACAAGATGCCCTCAATGAATGGGAAACTTGAAACAGTTATGTTTATTGCGCCTGGCCGTCAAAGTCAACATTGGCAGTTCACAAACTCAAGAACTGATGTTGAAATAGGCATTTCGTAATACATCGTTGTGTATTGGAGCTATACAGTATAAACATAATACTAAGTTCCTGCTCCACAAGTTCAGTGAAGGCTTCCATTGCGCAAAGTTGAGCTTTTTCAATAAGACTCTTGGTTTAGGAATAGTGCAGCAGGATTAGCATCATCATTGTCGTCGTCGTCATTATCATCATCGTCGTTATTATCGTCGTCGTCGTCATCATCAACAACATCATCATCATCATTACAGCTAACACCTGCCAGCGGACTCTGACCTCACCAACACCCTCATTTATCATCATCGTCACTGTTACCATCACCGCCACTTTATGACTTCGCCAACGTTCGCAAAATCCCACCATCTCCAACGCAACCATCACCACCATCACCACCATCACCGCTATCACAAATAGCCTTCCTCATTATCTCCAACACCATCACCATCGCCAACATCATCCACCACCAAAACCTAACTGTCGTTGATCGATAACTTGGCCGCATCGCCGTTCTGGTCCAGTGAGTTTTTGGCTTGTCGTGTACCCAAATACCTGGCATTGTGGTCCGTTGATTATTCTCCCACTTCTTTCCCCCTCCTCTATCTCTCCATGCCATCATTTAATAGTGTTAAAGGAACCTGGTATTTCGTGCTCCAGTTGAGATGGTGTAGTTTGATATTTTCTCATATATTTTTTGTATATTTAGATACTAGTGATCGGATTTTGCGTGGTATTTAACATCCTGGCACTGTAAGCTTGTTGAGTAGTTCTTCCCTTAGTTTAGTATTTTATTTCATCATTTTAATTTAGCCCTTTCCCGGCTCGAGAGCTGCTCAAGGTGCTGGCCCTTACAGGATCTGACTCAAGCTACCCGAGGCGCCCACTTATTATTTATTTATATATTTAATCGTCCTTATATTTATTTAATCGTTCTTATATAGCGCTTTTCCAGCTCAAGAGCTGCTCAAGGCGCTGGCCGATACAGGATCTAACTCAAGCCGCCCGAGACGCCCACCCGCAGCCTTTGGGCGCATGGTCTGACGCACGGACAACTGAGCACAATCCTGGGCAGCCAGGGATGAGGGAGAAGGACCTAGGTGCATGCTGGGTGTGTTCTTGTCACCGGCACTCACCCGTCTAGGACATGAGCGTCAGGATCTTTAAAGTCCGTTATGATGGAATGTATGCGACACAGACTAGACCTCGGTTTATACTCTCATCCGAAGGAGTAGGAAAACAGGAGTAAAGTGTCTTTCCCAGGGACACAACACAATGGCCCGACCAGGGCTCGAACCCGGGACCATCAGATCCGCAAGCCGAAGCACTACCACTTGCAGCCTTTGGGCTGATGCCCAGACGACTGTGCACAATCCTGGGCGACCGGGGATGGGGAGAAGGGACCTAGTGCTTACCGTGTGTATTTGTAGTCATAGCTGGCACTCACCCGTACACGACATGAGTGTCAGGATCTTTAAAGACCGCGCGGTGTAATGCGTGCGTGCACATACTAGACCCCGGTTTATACTTTAATCCCTTGTTATTACTTCTTTTTTGAGCTTCGGCGTATTGCGTCCTTGAGGCAGTTTCTTTCGAGGGATGCATGCACACATTTGGTCAGCGCTTTTGTGACATCCAGACTTGATTATTGTAATTCAGTTCTAGCTGGTCTCCCCATTGATGAAGTTAGCCGACTGCAGCGTGTATACAACTGTGCTGCTCGGCTTGTGCTTAATAAACGGAAGCGTGATCATGTCACGCCTCTTTTAAAGGAGCTTCACTGGCTCCCTGTTAAGATCCGCATTGAATACAAAATTGCTGTCCTAGCTTTCCGCCACTTTGACCAGTCACTTCCACCATATTTGTCTGAGGTACTCACTACCTACACTACAACTCGTTCTTTGCGCTCATCAGATGAAAAACTTTTGGAAACGCCCAAACGTCGGCCTAAAATAATTGGCGAGGGGTCTTTTAGTTTTCAAGCACCCAAGGTTTGGAATGCGCTGCCTGCCGGTTTGAGACATTGTACAGACTTTGTTTTATTCAAGAGCTGCTTAAAAACGCACTTGTTCCGCAAGAAGTTGCCTGTGTAAATAGTAAGAACATTAAGAATACTTTCTGAATTGTGCTGGACATGATGTAGTGCGAATGTTGTGATGATGCGTACGAATGATGTGTGTAAGCGCATTGAGTTGTTATTCTAATGAAAAATGCGCTGTATAAATGCAATTTATTATTATTTTTTATATAATATATATTTTTTTAAATTATTATTTTTATCATCATTATTATTACTCTATCTTTATCTCTCTCTTTCTCCATCTCTCCATCCTCTAGTATTCTCCTGTCTTTTAAAAAATCATGTTTATATAGCGCTTTTTGAGCCCAAGAGCTGCTCAAGGCGTGGCTGATGCAGGATCCAACTCAAGCGAACGAAGCGCCCACTCGCATCGTATTGCTTTGCGTCTGTAATGATGGCGAGACAAGGCAACGGTTGCAAGGTAGACGAAGTGTGTTGGATTGTTTACGGAGTTTTAAAGCCCGACACCGCAGCCTATTCATTAAATACCCCCCTTCCTATTTTCGTCTGCTCTTATCTCCGCACACCATCCTTGGATAGTGTTATATAGGAAACCTGGTATTTTTGTTGTCAGTTTTGATTGTATGTATGCTGAACAATTGTTATGGAACAGTTGTCGTGGTCTTGTTTGGCTTTGCTGGGCACCTTGTGTTTATTTATTGTATTTATTTATTTACTGAATCGTTCTTATATAACGTTTTGGGGTTTTATGATTCTTTCTCAATTAAAAACAAATCTCTCATATCTCTCCGTGCCATCATTTAAATGATTAATTAATTTGTTTAATGTCTTATCATTTGGATGGAAAAAAGACATTAAAACAACATGAAACTGACTCAACGTGTTAGGGAAACTTGGCATCTTCCATTGTATTTGTTTGTTTAGAAAAAGAGCAGATATACTGGAAAAGGATGTTAGGCTATTTAAACGCTTTGTAATTCTTTATAGAAAGATTAGATCAAGTCAAATCAACAATTCTTTTTTCCTAAACATTGGAAGATGCATGCGGATTCATCAAGTGCTTGTTTTATTATATAAAAATGATAGATATATATTTTATATATATATTATATATTTATATAATATAATTTTATATAATATTATATATTATTATATATATTATCTGCCGCTCCCACAGTTTTATTCCTTGCGCAATTCGACTGCTAAATTTGATGCGATCATCTCCGCTTTAACATTTTCCCCGCCGCCCTAATGCAAATTTATTTATTTATTTATTTATTTATTTAAACAAAAATAAACGCTCGACGATGGCCCGATTCAGGGATTGATTGATTGTTTTTCGACCGATTGATTTGATGATTCATTGATGATATTCTTACCTTATTTTCTTACCTTCATGGTTTTATTTGATTTAACTGTTTAACTGTCGGCTGTGAGTGTTCATGATGTGCGTGGTGTGTGTGTGTGTGAGTGTGTGTGTGTGTGTGTGTGTGTGCGCGTGTGTGTTTGGTTTATGTTTGCATGGTAGGACATGTGCTTATGAAATCGTGTGATAAACTTTTAAATTTCAGTTTTTTTAAACTTCTTTATGTATTTATTTATTTTAATAATATGAGCTGCTTCTAAATCTTGTAATTGCCCTATGTGGATAAATAAAGTTGTATTGAATTGAATTGAATTGAATTATTTTAGGGGCTGCTCGGATCCGACAATGTGAAATCTTTATTTTTTTGTAAAAACGTCATATTATGCAGTTTTTGTTGCAGTTGACTGCAGTTCCATTGGCTCTGTACCAGACTGTGTTTATGAAGTCAGAATACCTTCGATGTCAAATCAGTTTAAACCGCTCTCTACTTTACCCACTCAATTATGACCAATATTGATCTGTGGGAGCGTGGGCGCGTCTGTGTGTGTGTGTGTGTTTGCATATCTGTACTGTGTGTGTAAGTGAAGTGTGTGTGTATGCATGAAAACACCCGTTTTCGTGTGTTTGTTGTTTGCTTTAATGTACTGATGTGGGGGTTTTGTGCGCAAGTAGGCCTTCAACAGTAGATTTCAACATGTAAAGACAGCAGAATCAAAAACGTTTCCCCCTTTTCAGTCTACACCGGCGCCAAGCACGACAAATTCGGTTTCCTTTGGGTTTAATAAGCCAGAAAGGCTTTCCAGAAGCTAATGGGCCGACAAAATGGGACAAGTTGTATTTAGCTCCAGACTACAAAGTCCAACCTTTGTTAGGCCCAATAAAAGTCCGCTGGGACAAAAATAGAAATACGTGCACAGTTGGGTCTTTATTTTTTTCGGTGTTAGGAAATTGACTTTGTTATCGATCACCTTGCCCTTACTTCTTATTTTCTCTCATCCGTTATCGATCGTCTTACCCTTCTTGTTTTTTTACTCTCATCATCACCTTAATTTGATGACTGTTTCTCATGCAACGGGAGATTCTTTATCTTGGAGGTTTTGAGGTTTGGGGTTGAATTAGTAATGTGCGTTGACCGAGTTACACTGATTCTAGTTGCAGTAAGCTTTCAAGAAAGAAGAAAAATGTTGACGGGATAATTAATCTTGACAAATAGGTGAATACCTAAGTTTGGAAGAATTACTAGTTTTCTCTAGAAACATTTTTTTTAAATATAATAACATTCATAGATCGTATTCGCGGCATATTGCCGGTATTGTTTACAAGTACTGAATATGTCGATGGTGTTAATGTTCGATGTGTATGCTTAAAGAAAAAAACTACACCTGTTTAACGTATTTTATGAGACTGTCCGGTATTGTAAATTTGTATAAAGAGAATAATCTTCAGTTTCATAAAGAGAATGTATTATATGACGATATGACAATCTGATCTATGAAACAGCAAGAATAATATATACATCTGACGTAGAACGTTTTTATAAATAATTCATTATTTGGTTCTCATTCAGTGAAAATGTTTTTATGGTTCTTATGATTTATAACGTAAATATTAATAATTAAATTATATTAAATCTAAAATCACATTAAATTTTAAATCACTGCGATATGAAAGGAGTTTAGCTGAAAAGATTCGATTATTGAATTAATACAGATGTAAACCAAAAGTACGGTTATAAGCTTTATCACGTGACAGATACACACTAGTAACCTATGTAAATTTTGTTGGCAAGAGAGTTTCGTTGATAGAAGTGACAGCACGTGGTGCAAAACTGAGCTATTAAATAAATGAGATGCAAATTTAAATGCAAAACAGCTGAAAACAATTCAAAATCACTATTAGCCATCCCGGAAGCTTCACACAACAATGTTTGTCTCAATAAACAATAGCAACAACTGTACAGCAGCAACAACCACAGTACCACAACAACAACAGCAGCTGCAACAGCTACAACAACAGGTACAACAACAACAGTACAGCAACAACAATAATACCACAAATACAATCAATCTTGAATTGCAAAGTACAAAAACCAACAACTAAACAAGATTTGTATTATGCGGGTGTATTTTTCAGGGCTAGGATCATGCGTTTTGTCTGGAAATATTTATGCGCTTAATACATATTCATTTCTTAATAAATAAATAAATAAGTAAATAAATTAATTCTTTAATTCATTCCTTAATTCATGTTTTTCTAGAATGCTATTAGTTATGAAACGATGCAACGCGTTCATAGGTTACACCAAAACTTTTCTTTATTCAGTTTCAGATGACTGCAACAATTTCCTTCTTCACCCTTGCCATTCTCCGTACATGTTGTGAGTGTGTGTGTGTCTGTCTGTCTGTGTCTGTGTATGTGTCTTTGCGTCTTTGGGTGTGTATGTTTTCCCCTCAAATATTTTATTAAAAAATGAAGATGGGTGCGCTCTAGTATGTGAAATGAATTGTGTTTTTATTCTTTTGTTCGTTTCCTATCTCTGCAGCTACGTATTCCCACAACCTGTCGAACCGTTGGGGCGGAGGGAGAGACAGAGATAGAGAGACACAGACACACAGACAGACACAGAAAGACAGAAGAAAGAGAAGTGGCATCAAGGGTTCCCCTTCACTCAGCGCTCTAACGTCTTCTCCACATTACTCTGTTTTAAAATCCAAAATGCATTTCAAATGCAATTTATGTGCTTCTACCAGCCCGGTACCCGTAAAACCGGTTGTTTCCCCTTCGACAAAACGAGTTTGGCGGTTTTTGATGGTGTCGCTCCTGTTGCTGTTGTTGTTTTCCTGTTAGCCTGGGTGCATTTGTTTTTTGGAGGGAGGAGGCTTGGGGGCTATAGGGCTAAATTAAGTGCATTTCTATTGCCTTAGTTCAATACATGTTGTGTTTAGTACTGGTAGATCGTTGCAGTTGAGTTTATAGTGCTGCAGAGAAGGTTATTTATTATTAATGGTCGGTTGTGTTTCACAGATTTACTTTGACACGCAAACCATCGCGTTCTCCCACACAGGTCCTGCCTGTGTTTGTCTGTTTGAGTCCATGTCTGTTTCTCTTTCTCTTTAACGCGCGGAAATACACAAACAAACACACACACACACACACACACACACACACACCTACACTCTCTCTCTCTCTCTCTCTCTCTCTCTCTCGGGCGCGCACACACACACCCATACAGCCGAGGGTACACAGTATTATGATGACTTTTCCGAAACGCCACATACGTTGTGCCGACAATGGGTCATTTTTTGTCCCCATTTTTAAGTACTTTGCAGTGTTCGAACCCTAACCCTAACTCTAACTCTAACCCTAACTCTAACCAAGCCCTAGGCATGTCAATAGAAGTTATGTAGATGTTCACTGATTTGTCCAGATAACACTGTGTAAGTGTGCCCACACACACACTCTCGGGCACGCGCGCCCACATACACACACACACACACACACACACACAAACACACACAGCCTAATAACTATGGTCCATTACCGGGGATAGAGCCAAAGAGACTGAAACAAACGGACTAACAGAAACAACTTATTCTCAATACCTATTTCTCAACTATGTCTGTCTGTCTGTCTGTCTGTCTCTCTCTCTCTCTCACTTTTTTCCTCTCTCACATTCGCTAGTATAGTTGTCATAACCAAATCCACTTCTCATAGAAACGAGTAATAACTAGTGACTCCCACTGCTGTTGGGTGGGGTGAGTACTGTACTGCATGTCAGAAAACAATACCGTATAGTATTAATAGTCACGACAGTCACGATGGATGAGGAGGGAGGGGAGGGATGAGACAAAGAAACAAACACCAGGGGTGGGGTAGGGGTTGTAAGGGCTTCAACGACAATGGGCAAGATAAAAAAAAAGAGGTTTGTTAAAATCCAAAAACAAACCTAGAGCAACAAACTTTTATTCAGAAAGGCAAACAAACTTACTTTAGTTTATCAATTATAGAAACGCTGTACAAGTGTCTTATATGGGAATTTCATGCCATTAAAAAAATCAATAAAATATTGCTTCTTAGAAAGTTTGTGTTCATGGGTGTGTGTGCGCGTTTGCTTGGCATATGAGAGAGAGAGAGAGGGGGAGAGAGAATGTGCCTATTTGTGTTTGCCTGTATGTCCCTTTGTCTGTCTCTTTGTCTGTGTAGAATAGAAGTTAATGTGTAAATGGAGATGACAGCTGGAATTTGGCTTCTGTGTTGGGAAAGACGTTGATTGGCGTCAGGCATCCTGCCGAGATTGTGCGTGCTCAGCTGCAGGCTTTCCCTGGGAAAGCAGCTCTTTGGCTGATCTGTTGTGATCCGCTTAGCTCAGTCAAGTCGCCCTGGCCCATTTACACCCGTTAACATCTGTCTTCCCCTCTCTGTCTATATCTCTCTATAGGTTTCTTTCTCTCTCTCTCTCTCTCTCTCTCTCTCTCTCTCTCTCTCTCTCTCTCTCTCTCTCTCTCTCTCTCTCTCTCTCTCTCTCTCACACACACACACACACACACGTGCGACTCACTCCCAACATTAACGGGCTACTCCACAACACGGATATATCCTCCTCTCTTCCACACACACACACACACCCACACCCACACACACAGGCACACACGCACAGGCACACGGAAAACACACGTACACACGAATAATGCAGATAGGCTACATAGGCTACGCGCGTTCTCAGACCAACAAATCTCGAATTGGGAATCTGTAAACCAAATTTACCTGATGTTCTCTTTTAGTATCCCGATCTGAGTATAATATTATTGTTATCTTATTTCAGTTTGTCGTCCAGTGTAAGTTCTAGACTTTCCTTGTACCATTAGAACGTCAACCTTGATTGTGATGCTAAAGTGTTTTACCGAGTGCATAGAATAATATAGCGTCTCTCTGATATATTATTGTGTGAACGGGCAATAATCCTGTTGAACCTGAATGAAGAAAGGACAACGCCACATATTAAACGCCCCTTGCATCCACATTGAAAGCATATTCGTGTGCGACGCTCATTATATATACTTCTTCAATCATGCGTGATAATAGTGCTGATAGTCATAATAATGTTAATGATGATTACATTAGTTTGCGCAGGATGATAATAATGTTGTAGAAAAGGTTAGACTTCCGATATTAATGTTTTATTGTTTGTTTTTTTCCTGGACGTTCGGCCTCACTAATGCACAGAGAAACACGCTCACCCTAACGCAACCGTGCACACCCACATGCACGCAGGCACGCGCGTTACCCCACCCCATTCCCGACATGTAACCCCACAACCACACATATACAATTACGCACATGTCAAGTGCAATAATAATGTCACGAATAATGGTATTGAGGTGCGCAGAGTATCGGGGATCTATGTGTCAGGGCTCAGTTCCACCAAAAAGTCTTCAGCAGTCTCTGATACTCGGTTGCTGCTTCGGTGTAGATTTGAGGGTGTGGCGACAATGCCACAGAGGCAGTGGTCGTTGTCGCTGTCGGGGATGGGGATATTGGCTAGGGCGATGGTTTGCTGCACGCACACGGCGTCACGCGGTGTAATCAACTTAATACGTTGTAGTCAAGGATGTCGCCGATGCTGCTGCTATAATCCAAGCCCAGACTCTCTTGGACGGTGATGATAGCGGAGAGGAGAAATCGGAATGGGAATAAGGATTGGTTGGAGGGGGAATTGGCCTTGAGGGGTGAGGCTAGAGGTGCGGGGAGGGGGGTGGGGGAGGAGGCATGGTCTTGTTGGGGGAAGAGGAGGTGGGGTGATTTGTTGCGTGTGCATCTCTTTGTGTTTATGTGCTTGTGTCAGGATAACATGTAACTGAGGTTGTCAACTAAATGAAACCGTATATTGTTTTGTTGCTGTAATTTTGTTGTACTGTAGATAAGCTGTTAATATTGTGTATGGAAATCATAAAAAAATGCTTTTTGTCTTCATTCTGTTCTGTTTTATGCACTCTGCATTTGTGGTATCAGGTAAGAAATTGATGTTTTCGTCAAGCTCGTCAGTTTAATGAAACTCTCTTAACGCCTTAATTCAATTACTGAATAAGCTAAATCTTACTTTGAATCAGTTTTGATACACACACCGCACATGTTCCCCCCCCCCCCCACACACACACGGCTCTCTCACCCTCTCACCCCAACCCTCCCCTGTGCACTCCAACCCCTCCCTCTCCGCCATGTAGATGACCTCTGCGCAGTAAAGTAAGCTATGCGCATGCCGATATAATTAAATCTTCGTGATATTGCGGCCCCATCTGACGTGGCTCGAATACGTTCAGTTGCCCTGGTGCCCTGCTCGATACAATCACGTTTGGATGACCGATTACTTGCCAGTGACAAGGTGAACGAGCATAATTTGAAACTGGATCAAGTAGTTATTTTACTGAATACTTCTTCACTTCTCCACCCCTCACCCTCTCTCCGACATCTCTCCCGCTATTTTCCAGAATCAGCATCTTTTATATCCTCCCTCCTCGACTCTCACGTCATTCTTCTTCTTCTTCTTCTTCTTCTTCTTCTTCTTCTTCTTCTTCTTCTTCTTCTTCTTCTTCTTCTCCTCCTCCTCCTTCTTTTCCTCTCTCTCTCTCTCTCTCTCTCTCTCTCTCTCTCTCTCTCTCTCTCTCTCTCTCTCTCTCTCTCTCTCTCTCTTTCTCTCTCTCTCGGAACCCGAAAACTCTTCCGGGACAAAACTCCTAATTTGTGTGTGAGGTCTGTTGGATCAGCTTGGGAATATTGGACGCTTTCTGCCAAATGGAAACTCAGTCTTCCTATGATGTTATTATTTGGCAATGTAGGCATTTTATATGTTTGTGTTTTGTTGATATTTTATAATGATGTTTGTATTCTATTTTGTTTTTGTAAATGGGGGTTCGATATATTAGCGTATAGCCTTAGTGTCCCCTGCGTGGGATGTCTTTATTGTAAAGTGACCGGCTGGTAGAGTGCATTCAGTGTTACCACTAGAGTTGTTTGGGCAGATCTTTTATGCGGATCAGGGGTGAGTCCTCTTTCAGCAAAGTTGTAGTCTTTTTGGTCCTGATTTGGCTCGGAAGAGTCCGCTGGACCTAAAACAATAACCATGTAATGTAATGTAATCCCTCTCTCTCCCTTCCTCCTTCACCTCTACTCTCACTCTCTCTCTCTCTGTCTCCCTCTCTGTCTCTCTCTGTCTCTCTCTCTCCCCCCCCCTCTCTGTCTCTCTCTCCCCTCACTGTCTCTCTCTCCCCTCTCTGTCTCTCTCTGTCTCTCTGTCTCTGTCTCTGTCTCTGTCTCTGTCTCTCTCTCTCTCTCTCTCTCTCTCTCTCTCTCTCTCTCTCTCTCTCTCTCTCTCTCTCTCTCTCTCTTATGGTGACGATAATAATTATTATAATCTTCGCAATTCTACTTCCCACGTCGGCAGATTTTCTAAATTCTCTAACAAGTCCTTCTTCCGAATTCTTGCCTCGCGCGCTTTTTCTTCTTCCTCATCTTCCTCCCCTCCTCATCTTCCTCCCCTCCTCCTTCTTAGTCTTCTTCATCCTCTTCTACCACCACTCCTTCTGCCGGATGGCGTTGAGTTACTGTGAAGATATCCCCAATGGTTTCTGTCAAAAGGCAAGAAAGATAAACAGTGATGTACGCTCTGAAATCCCACTCCAAAAATAATTTTATAGGTATCGGCATCGGGTGGGAAGTTTCAATATAAAATTGCCATAGAGAGGGCTTGTGCCAAGACGACAGTATCATACTGGAGGTAATACTGAACGTCGGAACTCTATTAATTCTACGCGTGAATGCATTTTTTTCAGGGCGTAGACCAACAGGCTCCCTCAACCTGTTATAATGTGTCAAACATCTATTAGGCTACGCTTGAGTGTTGTTTCAGGGCATTCGTATAAGGTTTATAGAGAATGAATGTCAGAGGTCTTAAAAGACTTCTTTGTTTATTATTTTATCTTATCGTTCTTATATAACGCTTGTTTCCAGCTCAATGAACTCGCCGATAGATGAAGCCCCCTATAAGCTGATAGACAATGAATGTCAGAAGCCTTTGAAACTTAGGCTTTAATCATTCTTTCAGGGCGTAGGGCATCAGTGCTTGTGTTTTAGGATTTCTCAGACCTACTACGCTGAATACTATAATAATTATATTTCAGGCCAAAGGGTCGTAGCCCATCAGACTCTGATACTCCCACCTTTGCGTGACTGGCGGTATCTATATATATAAATTGCTTAGCCGGAAGTCCTTCTTTGCCTTTACTATAAAGTTTGTCTCCTATGGACGCTGATCTGGCCAGGAGCTGAGCGCTGCTGATCGGCCTGCTGTGTGCTCAAAGCCAGCCAAATCGTTATAGCCGACATTTCCTTACCGAACGTTTAACCGTTTCTGAGATAAATAAATAAACAAAATGTCCACAAACTGCAATAGCCTCATTCCGCGCGCTTCCATTAAAAATCAAATTGAGGTTTCAGCATGTTTTCCCATATAGACCTTATTATAATTATTATTGTTGTTATTATTATTATTATTATTATTATTATTATTATTATTATTATTATTATTATTATTATTATTATTATTATTATTATTATTATTATTATTATTACTTATAAACTAATAATAATAATTATTATTATTCTTATAATAACAATTATACTATCTTATATCAAATTTTATTTTAAAACCTTGGTGTTTTTTCTGATTTCTATTTGTATTATTCTATATTCATTACTATTATTATTATTATTATTATTATTATTATTATTATTATTCTTCTTATTATTATTATTATTATTATTATTATTATTATTATTATTATTATTATTATTATTATTATTATTATTATTACCAAGGATCGGGATGGGGTGGTACGTGTACGTAAAAGGGGGCTACGGGTAGGTTTAAAGGGGCATGGGTAGGCATAACGGGGATACGGGTATATATAAGGGGGTATGGTGATGGTCGATTCCTTTCATCCATACCTGCGAAACGATCAACGGGGAAGTATCAAGGAGGGTACAGTTAGGAACCAAGGGGGTATGGAAGGAATCAAGGGGGTATGGGGAGGTATCAAGTGGGTTCGGGGAGGTATCAAGGGGGTATGATGAGGCATCATGGGGGGGACGGGGAGATATCAGGGGGGGGGGGGGGTAAGGTGAGGTATCAAGGGGGATATGGGGAGGTATCATCGTCCAAATGAAACTCGCAGACAAACGTTCTCTCTGTCTACATTTTAAACAGCATCATGTGTACCCTGGCTTGCCAGGGTACAAAAACCACTAGTTAGACTATAACTTACTTCGTGGAATTGAATGTGATAATTCTTGGTGGGGTGCCTGCCTACCTCCATCGTAATCGGGAGATGCCAGAAATTCGAAATAAGACTCCTTGAAATATTGCTCAACACTTCCAGGAACAGCGGCGCGGATACGACTATTATATTATTGTTCCAGTTATGCCTCAATAACTAATGCAGCAAGTTGGCACCTTTTGCGGCTTGAGTAAGATCCTGCTTCGGACCAGGCCCCTTGAGCAGCTCTTTGAAGCTGGAGAAGCCCTGCATAAGAATAAGTTATTTTAATTGTTAGAATTTCCTGTGCTCGTAAATAGGGATAAAGGCCAGGGATGCTTAATTACTTGTTATTGAATGGACTGTGGGCCATAAAACGTCAGGCAATAATGACTGTATTGATGATAACTGTGCTTTGAACCAGTAACCTGAAGTGCAATCCATCTTGAGGTCGATTGTGATTGTTAGTTTGTACTAATACTAGTCATGCCACGTAATGTCCGATCGTTGGATGTAATGTGCGACACTATATTATGAAACGCGAAAATAAATAATTATGCAGATACAACAATGGGATCATCCATGTAGGGGAAACAAAGACGATCATAGAAGTGCTTTTTCCTATTTTTAAAAAAAAAAAACAAAAAAAAAACAAACTCTGTTCAAAGCGCAATGGAAACAAAGATTTTAAGTTTCGAACTTCGTCCCTGTTATCAACGCGCTGTGGTCCAAAATGTGTGTTAATGAATGTGCATGAATGAACGTTCGGAAAGAATTTAGTCATGTTTTTTTCCGTCCATGCTAATATACAAATACAAATAGAACCACTACTACCAGAACATACTTCAACGAGCTAAACGCATCGCCAGGTCGGATCTCTCAATCCCATCACCTCGATGGTACACCAACCTGACTCAAACCCTATTTGCCAATCTGCGATTTGTAGCGGGATGCTTCGAAGGGGAGGCAATGCCGGCGTCCGGCAACGCTGACAGAGCTAGAGTTATTTCCCCTGCCCTACGTGCTGTGACCACCGAGACCGGAAGCGACGTCACTGTTCTCTTGAGTTATGGCCCCTTGGCAACATGGCGGGGTCAGCGGACCGCTTAGCGCATTGATAAGAAGGACGAAGCGTGCTGATTCTCACATAATATTCCTTTCATCTACGTGAGACTGGCAGAGACATCATGGACTGGGTTGATAAGAATGCTGCTGACTGGTTTGTGAGGTTTTGCAGCCTCAGTTTTTACAAATGGCTATTTGTCTAAACCCTAAGGCAACGTTAAGGTTGCTATGGTAATTGCGTTGAGGCGGTAAACAGATCCAGAGGAAAGTTTAGCCAATAATGACCTCCGCACACATATCAATAATCACGTTGAAAATGGGTGGAATTGCGATGTACATATATATACAACTGTGTACAAACAGTGTTTGACGCGTTAATTGCGTTGAAATGGTTAGTGAACGTAAATAGAACACTGTCTTATCACCCATATCGATGAAGTTAAACTGCTATGCCCACTGCCACAAAACAGAGCTCGGCGCTATGACTGGTTTAATATGACAATACTAGAGATCAAGTGAATGTCCAATGAGGTCCCGTACCTTCAACGCAGGAATGGCGTTGAGGCGTTAGAGGAAATACAAGGATTGTATCAATGATGAAAGGCGATGATGACGAAAAGCGATCAGACTTGTAAGTAAGCCCTCAAGCTGCTATCGTTAAAATATTTATTAAGGTGATATCTAGGTTCTTGAGGTGCTTTAACATTACATTGCATGAGCCTGTTTGTCTGGCGTTGCTAAATGAAACTATTTATGCGCATGAGGTCGTGCTAGTGAAGTCCCCCACTCCCCTCCCCCTCCTCCCTACCCCCCCACACACCATCATGGCAAAGTTCTGTTTGTGTGACGCTGCAAGTTGTGGCAGCCACCCGTGTAGCGTTCGTTGTATGCACAAGGCAGATTTAGGTGTCGCCCTTGTCTGTTGTCATTCTTTATGTGGGAAATATTAAATTGGTGAAGAAACGGAAACTCCGATGGTATGGCCACGTCACCAGAGCATCAGGCCTCGCAAAGACCATTCTACAAGGCACGGTTCAAGGAGGCAGAAGAAGAGGGAGACAGAAAAAGAGGTGAGAGGACAACATTCGAGAATGGACTGGCTTGACACTGAGCGAAGCCATGAGGGTTGCTGGTTAAACGATCATCTGTGGAGCCCCAACGACCTTCGAGTTTCGGGATAGCATAGGATATGATATTAAATTTAGCTTCATTGCTTCCAAATAAAAAGGATACTATGTTAGATTTATGGCTTCTCATCATCGTCATCATTATCATCTGGAGGTGAAGTATCACGGTTATCATTACAATCAGCAGCAATTTCATCAGCAGTAGAAACAGCATCATTATCACCCCCTCCACCATTATCGTTGTCATCCTCAAAAGCAGCAGCAGCCGTACTTGTCCTCATATTCCTATTCATCGTCATTGTCGTCTTTGCCATCCCTTTTCTCTTCCTCCTCCTCCTACTCATCATCATCATTATCAGCATCATCATCATCATCATCATCATCATCATCATCATCATCATCATCATCATCATCATTTTCTTCTTATTGTTCTTCTTGTTCTTGTTCTTCTTGTTGTTTTTCTTGTTCTTATTCTTCTTGTTCTATTTCTTGTTCTACCCCCTGTTGTTGTTGTTGTTGTTGTTGTTGTTGTTGTTGTTGTTGTTGTTGTTGTTGTTGTTGTTGTTCTTCTTCTTCTTCTTCTTCTTCTTCTTCTTCTTGGCATGTTCGTGCACTGATGTGTGTGGCAGGTTACCTTTTCTCCCTCTTGAGTCTGATAATAGATCGAGTAATGTGTAAAGTTTTATGGTTCGTGAGTTTGTTCCATCCATTGTTTTTCATGGCTTTTAGGAGATAAGAGTTGGATGGGTGTGAACAGGGTCTCCCAATCAATATTGAAGCTGCTGTTGCTGACTAGCATTGAGCTTTGGTTGCGTTGTACAACCGCAGGTCCTGAATTCTTACTATTGTGAATTGATGGTGATGATGACAATTATGGCAGTCAACTTTGCTTCTGAGAATACAAATATATACAAATTATACAAATAACCGGGCTAAATTGTGCATGCTGGATCGGGGGTGAAGGATGGGAGTTAGGGGGGGGAGTGAATGGGAGGGAAAAGACGTCGTCAAAACAGTGTAATAAAATGAAGAGAAGTTGGAAGAAGATAAACTGACCAGGAACGGAGATAAAAGGGAGAACGAAAACGAAAAAGGTGACGATGACGTCGAGGACGAAGCGAAGAAATGGAAAGTAGATGGAAAAGAAAAAAGGGGCGAATAAAAAAAGGAAGAGAAGTAGAACTGAGAGATAAGGATGACGAAGAGATGAAACAAGGGAAGCAAATTTAAGTGTGATCGAGATAACCGGAGAGAGAGAGAGAGAGAGAGAGAGAGAGAGAGAGAGAGAGAGAGAGAGACTTTGACTTTGACTTTGACTTTGACAATTATTAGCATTTTGGTCATAGGCCCATATGCCCACACGCACGCGCCACATGCGCGGACACACACCCACTCACACGCACGTGAGAGAGAGAGAGAAAGAGAGAGAGAGCGAGAGAGAGAGAGAGAGAGAGAGTTAATCTCTCTTTTTTTCTGCCTGTTTATCTGCCTGTTGTGATCAATTTGCTGTCTAAACCTGTGTGTCTTGAAGGAGGTCCCAGAGGCATTAAGGTTGGCTAAGAGATAAAGAGGTCGCGAGAGGGACGCTGAAAACAGTTTTTTAATTCACTTTACGGCCTTGTTACGCTGCCAGATGGACAAGATGGAGTCCCTTGTTACATAACGGTTTTCTAGCTCGCTTCTGTTTTCCATTCAAATTTGCAATCCGCGTAGAAATTTCTAAAACGTGGACAGAGGGGTGAGACACAAATGCAGGTTGTAAAATGGCCCATTTTATCTACAGTCAACATAGGATTTATTTTGTTAACAGTCCGTTTTATTCCTATCCTATCCTATCCTGTCCCATAACCCGAAGGTCGTAGGGGCACCACAGATGATCGCTTAACCAGCATACTCCATCTTTCTCTGTCCTCAGCAGCCCTCATGGCTTCGCTCAGTGTCAAACCAGTCCATTCTCGAATGTTGTCCTCCCACCTCTTTTTCGGTCTCCCCCTTCTTCTACCTCCTTGCACTGTGCCTTGCAGAATGGTCTTTGCAAGGCCTGATGATCTGGTGACGTGGCCATACCATCGGAGTTTCCGTTTCTTCACCACTGTGAGCAGGTCATCGTGTTGTCCAATGGCTTGTGTGATGGTCTGTCGGACTTCAACGTTGGTGATGTGTTGGGTATAGGAAATGCACAGAAGTCTTCTGTAGCACCTCATCTCCATGCTTTGTATTCTTCGTTGGAGATCTGCTGTGAGGGTCCATGCTTCGCAAGCATATAGGAAGATGGAGATGACCAGAGAGCGCAGCAGTCTTACTTTGGAATGTAGACTGATGGTTCTGTCTTTCCAAATGGGCTTCAACCTTGTCAGGGCAGCAGTTGTTTGTGCGATCCTGGAGAGGACTTCCTGTCGAGACCCATTGTCTGACACAATGGCTCCTAAATATTTGAAGCTGTGCACTGTGTTGAGGGATTGGCCTTGTACTTTGATGTCCGTGTTGATGCCATTGGTGTTGTTGGTCATCATTTTGGTCTTCTCTGCACTTATTTCCATTCCATAAGCTCTGGAGGTGGTGTCAAGCCTCTGTACAAGCTGTTCAAGTTCTTGTTCCTCTCCAGCCAATCCATCAATATCATCCGCAAAACGAAGATTGGAGATTGCTCTGCCCCCTATGCTGACTGTGCCTTCGTGATCTGCAAGAGCATCTGACATGATGCGCTCTAGGAAGATGTTGAAGAGTGTTGGGGAGAGTAGGCATCCTTGACGCACACCGATTGTTGTCCTGAACCAGTTCCCGATGACGCTGTTATGGAGGACTGCACTGGTAGCCTTGTCATACAGGCTTTTGATGACTTCTATAATTTTAGGGCTGATGTTGTACACTTTCATGGTTGCCCATAGAGCTGCATGCCAGACTCGGTCAAATGCCTTCTTGAAGTCTATGAACACATGATATAGATGTTGTTGGTGCTGTAGGTATTTCTCACAGATTATTCTGAGGTTGAAAATCTGTTCAGTGGTACTTCGCCCTGCCATGAATCCTGCTTGTTCTTCAGCTATGATTTGTTCAGCTTGTGGTTTCAACCTGTTGAGTATTATTTTCAGGAGGACCTTGCTGGGATGGCTGATGAGGCTGATGGTGCGGTAATTTTCACACTCCTGAAGGTTACCTTTTTTGGGAAGAGTGATGACAAGCGACTGGGTCCATGGTGTAGGCCATTCCCCACTCTGCCAGATCTTGTTACAGATAATGGTGAGAGCATCAGTCATCGCTTCTCCTCCTGCTTGTAGCAGTTCCGCTGGTATGTTGTCCACTCCCGCTGACTTCCCTTTCTTCAGCGATTGCACTGCTGCCTCAACTTCTTCCCGGAGAATTGGGAGGATTTCTTCTTCTTCTCTGCTCTCGGGACATGCTAGAACTGATGGGTCTCCATTTGGTGTATGGTTGTAAAGGTCAGAGCAGTACTCTGTCCATCTGTCCAAGACTTCTTGTTCTTCTGTAAGGCAAATGCCAGACTTGCTTTGGATAGTGGAGACTTTGGGCTGTTTAACACTTGTCAGCCGCTTCACAGTCTGGTAGGCCTTCTTGCTGTTGTTCTTGTTCAGATTGTTCTCTATTTCCTGGCATTGATCTTCTATCCAGTTCTCCTTTGCTGTGCGCATGCCTTTTCGGATGTCATTGTTGATTTTTCGGTAGACATCAGCTCCCTGTGAGGTGTTCTTTTTCTTTTTTAACTCTCTTCGTTTATCACACAGATCCAAAAGTTCAGGTGTGATCCACGGCTTCTTCTTTGGTCGGTGCTTGCCAAGGATCTCAGTGGCGGCATCTGTTACAGCTGAGTTGAAGGTATTGGTCATGGTGTTGACATCTACTTCGCCTGCCCCAAAAATAAGCAGTGGTGCAAATTTCCCTCCAATTGTGGCCTGAAATATTTTTGCCACCTCCGGGTCTTGCAGTTTGTCCAGGTCGAACTTCAGCCTAGTGCACTTTGCTGTATTTACTCTCTTCAAATGGAGCCGGAAAGACATCATCACGAGATCGTGGTCACTTCCAATGTCTGCTCCTGGAAAAGTGCGAGTCCTGCCAATGTTGATGCTTGATCTGAAGCGTTTCTTGACCATGATGTAGTCGATCTGGTTGTGATGTTCCCCGCCGGGACTGTGCCATGTCCATCGTCTGGATTTTTTGTGGAGACCAAGCGTGTTTGCCAGTACCAGATTGTTGTATCTGGCAAACTCCAATAGCCTCAGACCCCTGTCATTTGTCTCGTTGTTGCAGTGGGGTCCGCATGTGTCTCCCCAGTTGTGGTGCGCATCTTGGCCAACCTTGGCATTCCAGTCGCCTTGCACTATGACTATGTCCTTCTTCGGCACTTGGTCAAGGGCCGCCTGTATATTTTCATAAAAATCCTCCACTTCGCTGTCTTCATAGTCTGATGTTGGAGCATAGGCCTGGATGATGGTAATGTTGAAAGGGGTTGCTCTCAGACGGATGGTAATGAGTCTACTGGAGACTGGGCGGCAACCCATGACAGTGGCTAGAATGTTCTTGTGGACCAAGAATCCAACGCCGTGTTCGTGCCTGTCATCTCTACCGCTGAAATAGAGCTTGTGGCCTTTGTCAGTCGTTGTTTCACCTAGGCCTTTCCAGCGCAGTTCGCTGATACCTAGAACGTTCCATCGATAGTGGTCCAGCTCGTGGGCCAGTTCTTCTAATTTTCCTTCCGCAGTTAGGGTCCTGACATTCCAGGTTCCTATGACGATGTTGTTTCTCGTGCGGATCTTGCTAATTTGTCCATCAGTAGCATACTTTTCACCTCCGTCCTGGTGGCCAACGGAAGGCGCGGTCCTTGTGAAGCCGGGCGACGACCGATCCGGCATGGAATTAGTGGATAGCCTCATCATGTGTTGTGTCTTGGGCAAAAAAAAAGACCTGGCAGGGCCCAATCCTCTCCAGGCTGTTGGCCACAGCCGAAATCCACGAATACAGTGTGGCTCGCCTTGGCCCTGAGCACGTGGTCGTTGAACCTGTAGTAACGTGAGGTTCCTCCGCCCTGGTCGGTGACTTCTGTGTAGAAGACTTTCGCCCAGTGATGCCGTGCTAACATCACCCCTGTTAGTCGCCTCTTACGACACGCCGGGAAACGTTGGGTCTATTCTATTTGCCCGAACCCACAGAGCATTTTATTCAATGCCGCTAATTTTCCAAATTTACCTTGGGTGTTTATTTGCTGCTTTAAATGTGGCCTTGTTTCTGTTGAGACTTAGTGTTTTGAGAGAGAGAGAGAGAGAGAGAGAGAGAGAGAGAGAGAGAGAGAGAGAGAGAGAGAGAGAGAGAGAGTTATAAGATGGCCCATGTTCTACAGTGAAGAAACGATTTATAGGAGTCCGCTTTATTTTAGTACCTTTATATTCAAGATTTGTTTCAGGTTAAGACTGCTGTTTTCATACTTGCAATGGAAATGTACTATCTGCGTAGAATTCTAAATAACGTAGAGGTTAATAGAGATGGAGATTATTAGTACTCTGTACTGCGTGAGGAAGTGTTGTAATCAAATCCGATTTCAATTAATACCCCTTTTATTAATAGAAATAATAACAATAACAACAACAACAATAATAATAATAATAATAATAATAATAATAATAATAATAATAATAATAATAATAATAATAATAATAACAATAATAATAAGTTATTATTATTATTATTATTATTATTATTATTATTATTATTATTATTATTATTATTATTATTATTATTATAACGTAGTAGTAGTAGTAGTAGTAGTAGTAGTAGTAGTAGTAGTAGTAGTAGTAGTAGTAGTAGTAGTAGTAGTTATGCGGTATTCATAATATCGATTTGGGCTTGTTTTCTAGGGAAATTCAATGTCTGCGTATAATTTCTAGAAGCTGAGATATATATATATTTGACTGAGGTAATGGTTCGTGTTCCGTTAGATTATTATTATTGTCCACGCTTTATTGTTTTCCATAGAGCCAACTCACAGTGCCTTGATTCATTATTATTATTTTCTGTTTTCTGACAAGATGAAATTCGATGATTTTCGGTTTCAACAAACATCCACAGACATATTATATGAAACTTCATATAATAATTATTATGCTCGTCGATATTTCTTGGGTTTAACCGTCTCAAACTCGTGACCTGATAATTTCTGTCTAGTTTTCTAGAGGCTAAATTCTGTGACATAAATTTCGGTTAAAACGAAAGCGACAGAAACAGATTAAACTGAGACTCGGAATCATGGGACTGTATGCCAAACCCTCTAGTGCAATATAAATGTACACTACAGATACATTTTGAGTTTGGATATATACATTCACAGTAAGAGGTATAATGAGACCTGTGGTTAGGGACTGTAATTCAAATGGCAAAGAAATATTGGACAAAAATACACAATTATGGAACTGTATGCATGAATTTCTAGATTTCCAAATGAGAACTTCGAGGTAAGGTTCCGTACTTCTGTGTTTTAAGTACATTTGGGTACCACGATAATGCGTTGGATTTTGGAGAGAGAGAGAAAGAGAGAGAGAAAGAGAGATAGAGAGATAATATAATATAAGATAAGATAACAATTTTATTTTTCAAGGGTAAAAGAGTAAGCGCTGGATACGCTTTTTTACATCTTGCCCTTGGGGCTTTAACAATAACTATTAAATACAACTTAGTGTTGTAATATTCACATCATGGAACAATAGCAAGTAAACAAAGTCATTACTAAATAAAATCAGTTTTAAACAATAAAAATCAAATTAATGTTGTTAATATCAATCAACATTAAGAATTAATGTGTATTTAAGTTTTAATGTGTTTTAAGAGACGTGTTCTAAAGGATGTAAATTTAGATGCTGGAGTGCGAAGATCTTCAGGAAAATTATTCCACAAAGTGGAACCGGAACATGCTAGACTAGTTTTGAAAAGATCAATTCTTGGAATTGGAACATTTAATTCTGTGGACGATCTGGCAGATGATTTTGGAAAGAAAGAGAAGAAAGATAGGGAGTTGCATTGCCAGAAAGGACCTTGTGCATGAAAACACCTTTATTAAATTTTAGTTTGTCGGTAAGAGGTAGAATATTGATCCGTTTATAGTTATCTGGAGAGATTTTTTGTTTAAGAATAACTTGTTTAACTGCACGTTTGTAAATTCTAATTAAAGGTTTCATGGCTTTGCCAGTAGCAATATCCCAAATAGTAGAGCAATAATCAATAAATTATTGAATGTGACTGGAATAAAACAGTTTACGAGAATGTAAAGTTACTAAATTCTTTATCCTTGATAATTCATAAGTCCTTTTTGAAATAGTGTTACTAATAATTTGAAATATGTTTCATCCAGGACAAATTATTGTCTAATGTTACCCTAATAAGCTTATTACATTGTACTTCGTCAATTATTGTATTGCAACTTTTTGTATGTATTTATTTCAATATTTAGACTGCCAGGGCCCTACACAAAGTAGAATGGCCATTTAGGCAGTGAAATGGCCACAAGGCTCACATTGTAAAACAATTTTAAAAAGATAAATAAAAATTTAACACCCTCTCACACACACTAATAGACCCACACCCACACAATATACATACTACCCAAAGAATCAAGAACAATTAAAGTATGGCGAAAAATTACATTCTGTCTTGTTGTAATTAGCATGAATTTTGTTTTGTCTGGATTGAGGGCCATGTGGTTGTATTCAGTCCTTTCCTGTGGTTCTATTGCTCCTTTTTGTACTGAGGAGGAGAGATTATTCAAGTCTGTATTTTGAGAGTGTAATGTAGTGTCATCAGCGAAGAGTTCACAAGAAGTGGAAATATGAAGGGGAAGATCACTTATGTAGATACAAAATAACAGAGGTCATAAAATAGATCCTTGCGATACTCTAGCTGTAGCAATTTCAAATTTAACTAAAAGTCAAATTTCCATAAACACAATTAAGGTTCTCTGTCAGAAATAAACGATTTACGAAATTCAAGAGATTTAGAATGAATGCCATATAATTTTAGTTTACGTAAAAGAAAGTCATGGTCTATGACATCAAACGCTTTTGCGAAGTCAACAAATAATGTTCCAGAAAATTGTCCCTTAATAATATTATTTAGCCATTGTTCTATCATAGATGAGAGAGAGAGAGAGAGAGAGAGAGAGAGAGAGAGAGAGAGAGAGAGAGAGAGAGAGAGAGAGAGGATGGGAAGAAAAAAAGAAAGAAAGAAAGAAAGAAAAACTTTAAAACTTTTTTGAAGCTTTTAGCGTATTTATTTAATATATCTGTGCATTTTTGGTTGGCTGTGTGCATGAACATTTTTGTGTGCGTGTATGTGTGTGTGCACGAGTGTGTATGCGTGTGTGTGTGTGTGTGTGCACGAGAATGTGTGTTGCCATTGGACATTGTAGATATACTTGATGTCTGTTGTTGTTGCTGTTGTTATTGTTGTTGTTGTTTTAATCACATAAATGTTCACTCCTTTTTGTGAATAAAGATTTCTTGACTTGACTTAAAGTTACTTCTTCTTTTTCTCCTTCTCGACTAGAGAATCAGGTGTGTAGAGAAAAGCCTGGTGTTGGTTGTCGGTTGGTGGGGGAAGACTGGGAGATCGGATGATCCTTCAGGGTGTAGTATATCAAGGATGCTAGGGAGGAATTGCCGGTGGTGGTGGTGATTTGGGATAAGGTTGGGGGGAAGGATGCGGGAAACTTACAGGTGGAGTTGGCTCGGAGATGATAGAGAGGGGTGGATTGGGGGTTAAGCGTTAGGAGATGGCTATTAGGGAAAGGGAGAAGGACCTGCAAAATGGAGTGGTCATTGTAGGGTGAAGAAGAAACTTTTCAAGGTTGGGAAAGGTGATTGGGGGAGGGGAAGGGGAAAATAGGGGTGTAACTGTTAGGACATGGGGGGGATCCAAAGACACAAGAGTGAACACAGTTCGGGCAGCTTAAATTATATCCTGTATCGGCCAGCGCCTTGAGCAGCTCTTAGCCTAAAAAGCGCTATAAAAATAAATAAATAAATAAATAAATAAATAAATAAATAAATAAATAAATAAAGCTTAGATGGGAGTTTTGGAAGGCCAGGAAAAAAGCCGAGCTGCAGGCTTAGATGTTGGGAGGTAAGGAATCCGGGGACGGGCAGCGCGAGCCAGAGAGCTTTAACCCCAAGGGGAGGGAGTGGATGGCGCAGGCGATCAGGTCAGATCAGAAGATGCCTGCGATAACTGCAGAAGCGACGCGGAACCGCTCTGGCTGGAGTGTGGTGGCAGCGGAACCAATTACTGGACAATCGCGGCTGACCTCTTCCCGTCCTTGTCTTGGACCCACAGTGGAACAGTGTGTGTGTGTGTGTGTGTGTGTGTGTGAGGGGCGGGTGGGTGTCACCGTTATACCCAATTCCCGACTAGAATGTCTGTTCTCCTCTCCTTGTTCGCCCAATATTCTAATAATCCTAGCACCCACCCACCCACCCACCCACCAACCTACCTACTCCCCCCTATCCCTCAGCAAAAAACGTTCAACAGACGAACAAAAAATATAGTATCCATTGACAAAAATCATATGCAGAGGGTAATAATGTTGTGAACTGACGATGATAGGTGGAGGGGTATTTTGGGATGTTTACTACCAAAAATACAACAACGTTGATGAAATAGAAATGAATTTGATCGTATTGCAGTGGACTTTTAGTAAAAAGTTATTTTAAGCATTGTTTTGGTTTTTAAAAAAACACAACAACAGCAAATCTATTGCGAGGAACCAAACTATCTGGATGGGACACAAAATGGTGACCACGACGGTAAAGAAGAAGAAGAAGAAGAAGAAGAAGAAGAAGAAGATGATGATGATGATGATGATGATGATGATGATGATGATGATGATGATGATGATGATGGTGGTGGTGGTGATGATTGCATGATGATATTGATGATGATGACGACGATGACGGAAGAAAGATAGAAAGAAGAAAGAAGGAGGAGAAGAAGAAGAAGAAGAAGAAGAAGAAGAAGAAGAAGAAGAAGAAGAAGAAGAAGAAGAAGAAGGAGGAGGAGAAGGAGGAGGAGGAAGAATATGAGAAGGACAGAGAGAGAGAGAGAGAGAGAGAGAGAGAGAGAGAGAGAGAGAGAGAGAGAGAGAGAGAGAGAGAGAGAGAGAGAGAGAGAGATGTCGGATGGGTCGGCTGCTTTTTATAAATACAAACTACTGCAATTGGAAACAAACTGTCTTGATGATAATGTTGATTGTTTTCGTTGATATGGCTTGCAAATTGTTGGGATGATCGAGGATGCGAAGCAACACGATGTTTTGAAAACGAAGAAATAGGAAGTAAGAATAGACGAAGATAAGGTAGGAGGAAGAGAAGAAGAAGAAGAAGAAGAAGAAGAAGAAGAAGAAGAAGAAGAAGAAGAAGAAGAAGAAGAAGAAGAGAGGCAACAAAAGAAGAAATACCGACTATATGTGAGAGAAGGGGGCAGTATAAGATCGACACATATTAGAAAAACGACAATAAACGAAGACGATGGCGACGACGACGAAGGAAGAAGGTGTTGATGATTATGGTTGTGATGGTGGTGTTGATGATGATAATGATGAAGAAAATGACGATGATGAGGATGAGGATGATGAATGATGATGATTGATGATGATAATGCGGCAGAAGAAAGAAACAAAAACAACAACAACAACGGTGATGACCACAACAACAACAACAACAAAAAGTCGACGAATAAAACAAAACAAAACAACAAAACATGTAGGCTTCACCAACCAGGGAGAAGGAAGTAAGAGGGAAATAATGCTCTCCAAGATGGCGAGAAGGGAAGGAAAGCGATCGGTCTCGAGGGTTCCATGACATAAATCTGCTATTCTTTTCCCCTAGTACAAAGCGCTGTGAGTGGGCCCTTATTACGTCTTGACGGAGGTGGATGGGTTCATTGTTCTTCCAGGCCATCGATTTCTGCTTTGCGGGATGCCTGGGTGATCAAAGTGAAAAGACGCAGAAACTTTCCTAAACACCTATGTTACTTTATTGAAAGCCACCTACCTGTTTTTGTCTAACCTCACCCTCCATCTTCCTATTATGCTTGCGAAACATGGACCCTCACAGCAGATCTCCAACGAAGAATATACAAAGCATGGAGATGAGGTGTTACAGAAGACTTCTGGGCATTTCCTATACCCAGCACATCACCAACGACGAAGTCCGAAAGACCATCTCACAAGGATGAGGAGAAGAAGAAGAAGGAAGAGGGTAAGAAAGAGGGGGGGGGGCATGAGGATGAGGAGAAGAAGAAAAATAATCCTTTGTCATCTTTTTACATTTGTGTGGCTCTTGTTGTTTGCGACATCCATCCTAAGTTATCCAGTTTTCTTCTGGTAACTCATTTCTTTCTTAATGTGCGTGACCTTTCTCGCGCGCTTCTCAGTTATAGACCGAGGCCATCTGTCCTGTCCGCTTGACCACTGATTCGGCTACTCGAGCGTAAAGACAAAGTAATAAGTCCTTTGCACTATGTAGTCAATCGATCTTCCTAGGTGTGCTCGATTTATTGTCTTTTTTTTTCTTTTTTTTTTTTTTTACAGCAAAGGATTAACAAATATTGATTGTTTATTAATAGATATCTTAAATCCTAGTCAGAAAACGAGTGTGTGTGTGTGTGTGTGTGTGTGTGGGTGGGT
This sequence comes from Oncomelania hupensis, assembly GCA_036898135.1. Classification (NCBI taxonomy): domain Eukaryota; kingdom Metazoa; phylum Mollusca; class Gastropoda; order Littorinimorpha; family Pomatiopsidae; genus Oncomelania; species Oncomelania hupensis. Next base: position 67,886,053 of record CM072511.1, on the reverse strand, counting down.
GCGTGGGTGTATGTGTGTGTTTGTGTGTGGATGTGTGTGTGTGTGTGTGTGTGTGTGTTATTTCGGGCAATGGTCATAAGAAGGGACATAATCGATCACTGTACAACCAATGTCGTCAAAGTTGTTGCTCTTGCCTTGCTTTGCTTTTCTATCCACGGTGGTTCTGTGGGTTTGCAAGCAGCGGCGGAAATCCATTGGCTGCAATCATTCTATTGCTCTCTCTTGTGTGATTTGATTGTATTTGGGAAGTGAATTATTTTGTAGCGATCGGTTTCTTCCCTTCTGCAAAGGAGAATACAACTTGCATTCCATTTATTCTCTTTCTCTTTTTTTAAAATATCTCAACGTTATCAACTAACTGCTTTTGTTTCAGTTAAATCTGTTTTTGCTCTACTTTTTTTTCTCCAGTTCTTGCTGACAACAAATGCATTAGCAAATCTGGTTTACAGAAGGAAGGATCGACGCGAGTGAGAGATTCAGATCAAGACATTTTTATGTACAACCAGGATGGAGATTTTAGGCTAATCTTACAATCTGTCCTTGCGTCATTCACTGCCGCATGGACATATTATCTTTGTATACAATTCTCTGAACAGAGGTATCAGTGAGAGAGAGGAAGAAGGATTTGTGTGGGAGGTTTCAGTTGAATGCCAGAATTAAAAGGACACAAGGCATTTGGCAGAAAAATCAATTGACGTTGTTGTTTTTTGCATGTGAAAAGATGTAGGGTAAAGAAATCAATTTATAGAAAATGAAAAGAGCAGTATATAATAATAATATAGCTGTTCGGGGAGCAGATTCGATTGAGAAGAGAGAGAGAGAGAGAGAGGGGGGGGGAAGGAGAGAGGGGGAAGGAGAGAGGGGAAAAAGGAGTTTAAAAAAAGGTGGTCATAGGATGAAGAGTGAGAGAGATGATGATGATGATGCGATCAGAGAAGAAGAGTGAGAAAATGAGAGAGTGAAGGATGGAGACAGGGAGTGAGAAAGGAAATGGAAAAGTGGTCGGAAAAAGAAGGGTGAGAGAGAGAGGGAGATGAGGATCAGAGAGAGAATGAAGGTGCGTTGGACGGTGGGGGTATCTTTTCGTCCGATCTACTAGAAATGAGAGAGAGAAAGAGAGAGAGAGAGAGAGAGAGAGAGAGAGAGAGAGAGAGAGAGAGAGAGAGAGAGAGAGAGAGAGAGAGAGAGAGAGAGAGAGAGAGAGAGAGAGAGAGAGAGAACAGGCCAGTTAGGTCTCGGCCGAGTGATGGAAGGAAACAATGTAGAGTTTGACAGAAAAATCAATCGCCTCCCCTTCCTTCTCTCCCCCTCCCCTACTCTACCTCCACCCCACATCCTCCTACCTCTCCTACCCGCCATACACCTTCCCCTACACCACCTTCTCCTCAGACCCTCGCGATACAGCTCTCTTCAGAGCGCTGTCAGTCTGCAGAAGCCAATCTGTTCATTTGTTTCTGGAGTGGGATTGATAAGAGACAGCGATGAGTGGGGCACAAAAAAATTTTGTGTGATGTTTTTTGTTTTGTTTTGTGTTTTGTTTGTCTGTTATTGTCGTCATTATAATCGTAGAGGGCTATTATTACGACCAAGGAAGCGGTGACAACCCTTTCATCCGAGTCTTTCTCGTTCTCTCTATCCATTGTCTCTCTGTCGCTTTTCGTCGCTCTCGTCGCCGTCGTCGTCGTCATCATCATCACCATCGTCGTCATCATCATCATCATCATCATCTTCTTCTTCTTCTTCTTCTTCTTCTTCTTCATCGTGATCATGAAACAATATCCATAGACCAGCACAACGCTCACCAAAACCTCAAAACAAATCATTACGCAACATTATACAAGGGCAAAAACAAGAGAACCATCACAATATTAGACAATGCAATTTAGCCAATTCTGGGGGAAATCCCCTGGGGACATCACTATCAGTTGACCAGATGCAGATATGGTACACTGTGGAGACCACACGCACGCAATCCTCCCCGTCCCCCCCCCTCCCAACCTCCACTCTCAAACTCCAACACACACCGCCACCCCACACTCCACCCAGCCCCTGCCTCCAACAAACACACAAACCTTCCTGGAAACAAATCATTGCACATAACAATATATGGAGAGAATAAAAAAAATACAACGACATGGAGGTCCATCTGAAAATTCGGCAATGCAACAAATTCATTCTGGAGAAAACTGCTACGTCGCCATCAGAGTATCCCTGATCTGAATTCGCGGCACTAGACCAGTCAAACGGGCCTGTAAAATGATAGGGTACGGGCCACTCAAACCAGACCGTAGAATTGATAATGGGGCAGAAGGCCGGTCAAATGGAGCAATAGAAATAATTATGATGGGAGCCATCAGACGAATGAAATGATACAATGGACAACATGGTAAGGGAAGCTGAATAATAATCGGGTATGGAATAGCAGAGCTGATACATACAGAAATAATAATCACAAGACTGAAACTGGGGACACGGGCGAGCAGTAGGGTTACTTTTATTACATAAACTTGTATTTGCATCTGTAGTGCCTCTGTGCTATATATCGCGTAGTTCAAGTTCCACCCCCCCCTGCCGTCCGGAAAATCGACAGATCATAGGCGCCTGTACCTGGATGCAATAACCCTCTCTGAACTTACCTTGATGATAGGAAGAGTACAAGGAGGGTTATTGCATCGAGATAGGGTCGCCTGTGAGACCGATGTTTTAAGGTACAATACCATGCGGCCCAACGCTGTGGCGAAAGGCACATGAGCAGGAAATTATTAAAATACAGGTGGACGTCGTAGTGTATTGGACGGACCTGTTTTGTGGATACAGTATTCTGCTTACGATTCTGCTCCTTAGCTGTAGCACACTCGACGCTATTTGAAGTGTTTTCATATGTCGCCTTACCAGCTCAAAGAGCTAATCAAGGCGCTAATTGTTATGTATAAAATAAAGCAATCTAATTTAATGCATAATTATATTCTTTGTTTTTCTGTCTTGGTCCCTCCCCGTCCAGAATACGCAGAGTGCAATTGTATAATTATGCATGTATTGTTCATATATAATGTATTGTATTGTTACCTCAATCTAAGGCATATTCCTTTGTTTTTCTGTTTCATGTGTTGTTGCCGTTGGCGTGTGATTGAATCATCAGGTAAGACATGGTTTTGTTTTCTTTTTTAAAAAAACAAACAAACTGAAATTATACATCTTTCTGCCAACGGTTTCTGTTATTTCTTATGAAAAAAATGTAATGATGATTATTTCGCCCGCAGTGTGTCTGCTTTCTCTTGTCTATTTTCCTGTGTTTAATAATTTGTTAATTGAGAATATGTATAACATTTGGAAGGGGCGTACACCAATAGTATTAACAATATTGGCAGAATGTTATTGTTTTGAATGTTAAAGTTGGAATATTAGTAATGTTACTGTTATGTTTATATAACTGAATTATGATTATTTTTTTTTGGTTATGCTAATGTTTTTGTGTCCTCCAATCCTCAAAAGAGTCAATAATGGGATTAATTCTTGAATCTTGAACCTAACGTAACGCGTGTCATCCTTTTCTTCACCTTTTTGGCTCACATGCATAGCAATGTGAGTCTAAGTACTCAACCCTCACCCCTCCCACACCTACCCCAAATCCAGACCTATGCAAATCTGTGCGAGATAAGTCCTAAATAGTCCAAAAATGATATGGAAAAAAAATGTCCGTCCATCCACCTGTCTGTCCGCCGTCCGCCGTCTGTCTGTGCAACTGGCTAAGTAAACAGAACCTATTTCAACTATCACAACCAAACTTGGTAAGATGGTGTATACCCATGAGTTCTAATAAATGATCAGTGAATAAATTACTTCACTTTAAGGTCAAGGTCACAGGGTCATCAAATGTTAGTCAAAAAGTGACAATTTTTCACAAAATTTCACCTTTTTTTAGATTATTATTATTGAACTTATGATTCTTGATGATGATAGATATCAATGAGACACACATACTTTGCAAATTTGGTCAACCTTACTCCAAGGTCAAGATCACTGGAGCTGTCCAAAGTCTGTTTGTATAGATACTTTGAAGTGCCCTTGACCGTACACTATGAGAAATATTAAGTCCAAACTTGCTGTGTTTAGAGATGACAGATTGATCTTTCATATGTTCTCCGATTTTGCGTTTATCTTGAAGGTCAAGGTCATTATAGGCCTTGCAAAAATATACAAATAGTTCATCGTACAGTAGAATGGCTGTTTATTTAACACATAGTATGTAACAACATTGGGTAATTTGATTAAAAATACATGAGAAATCACGCGGTGGTCAGGGTCATCCCAAGGTCAAGTTCCCTGAAAGTCAAGGTCATCCCAAACTCACGATATAACTTTTGCTGTACTTTATTTGACAGTGCATGAATGTATTTAGAGCCGGAGGTCAATTTCATCTCAAGGTCAAGAGCATAGTAAGATCGAAGTCGATATCACTTTGCATTTTAATGCCACCGTTTCATTTCGTTTTTTTCTGGGCACTCATTTTCATATTAAATATTGCAAGTTCCATAAGGAGCACGTGAGTCATATCGGCTTTGCAATTTTAGTTAAGTGTTTTGTTTGCCTCTGCCGTGTGTGTGTGTGTGTGTGTGTGTGTTTGTGCGTGTGTGTGTGTGTGTGTAGGTGTGTGTGTGTGTGTGTGTGTGTGCGGGTGTGTGTGTGTGTGGGTGTGTGAAAGTTTGTACTCCGATTGTTCCGCTTTCTTTGTTTCTTCGGCTATTTATTTCGTATTCTTTCTATCTTCCTTTCTTCCGTCCTTTCTTTCTTCAGCTACATCTCTTTTCTTTCTTCCTTCGGTTATTTATCTTTTTTTTCTTCCTTCGGCCACTTCTTTCTTTTTTGATTTCGTATCTCCATTTTTTCTTTCTTTTTCTTTCTTTGTATCTTTCTGCGTTGGTTTTGTTGTTGTTGTTGTTGTTGTTTTTTACTTCGTCCTTCTTCAATTCTTTATGTTCTTTTCTTCCATCTTGTTGATATTGTGTTGTTGTTGTTCCTCTTCCTCCTCCTCCTCTTCTTCTTCTTCTTCCTCTTCTTCTTCTTCTTCTTCTTCTTCTTCTTCTTCTTCTTTATCACCGTCCTCCTTCAGCTTCCTTCATCATCTTGCTTCCACCCATCCTCTCCTCTATTTAAAGCTATCTCTCCGTCTCTTTTTCTCTTTTATCTTTCTCTTCCCCTCTCTCTGCCACCTCCCTACCCGCATTGTGCCCTTCCTTCCCTTTGGCAGTCCCATCATATGCAGAAACTCAAAGGCCGACGTTCATAAACTAACACGCAAACTGGCTGATTCTTCTATAACAAGGGAGGCTAAGAATGTAGATGAAGATAAAAGAGGATGAGAATTATTTTTATTATTATTATTATTATTTTGAGGATTTGCTTAGCACACATATTTCGCCGTACTTGGCGACTCAAGGCGCTGGCCGATACAGGATCTAACTCAAGCCGCCCGAGGCGCCAACTTGCAGCCTTTGGGCGCATCGTAACACTCCAGACAACTGAGCACAATCCTGGGCAGCCAGGGATGGGGGAGATATCGAGAATGACCTAGGTGCATGCTGGGTGTGTTCTTGTCACCGGCACTCACCCGTCTAGGACATGAGCGTCAGGATCTTTAAAGTCCGTTATGGTGGAATGTATGCGACACAGACTAGACCTCGGTTTATACTCTCATCGGAAGAAGTAGGAAACGGGAGTAAAGTGTCTTTCCCAATGACACAACACAATGCTCCGGACTGGGCTCGAACCCGGGACCTTCAGATCCGCAAGCCAAAGCTCTACCAGTAGGCCACCGTGCCTCCACGGGGAAAGGGGAAGTAGGAGGAGGAGGAAGAAGAAGAAGAAGAAGAAGAAGAAGAAGAAGAAGAAGAAGAAGAAGAGGGTGAGGAGAAAGTAGGAAAGAAGAATAAAATTGCAACACTTTGACAAAGACAACAAAAAAGAACTGTAGAAAGAACGAAGAAAGAAAGACATAAAAACAGACAGACCGAAAGAAGCGGAAGAAGGATGTAATTATACAGTTGGAAGAGGAGGTATAATAGGTGCTACTGTCATGTGTGAGTGTGTGTGCGCATGTGTGCGTGTGTGTTTGTGCATGTGCGTTTGCGCGCATGTGTATGTGCGAAAGTGTGTGTGTATGTCTAGGATTGTGCAATTCTGCACCCTCTTTTGTATGTGTGGGAGGGATAGCGAGAGAGGGGAAGGGAAGAAGCGAGAGGGAGATTAAGAGGAATTGGGAAGCTAGTGCCAGAGGATTTGTGAATGTATGTGTGCTTACTTGCGAGTTTACCCAAAGGTAAATAAAGAAAGCAGTCACACTTGTTGCTTTGTTTTTTAAACGGCTGTCCTGCTTCTGGGACTGCGAGCTTTTAGCTGATAAGCCGGGCCTTATTATTTTGTTATTTACCGTTTTAACTATCTCCCAAACTTTCTCATAACCTCCCTCCCCCCTCCTTCCCCCCCTCTCTCTCTCATTCTCACCATCACTTTCTCTGTCTCTCTCTTTCTCTCGCTCTCTCTCTCTCTCTCTCTCTCTCTCTCTCTCTCTCTCTCTCTCTCTCTCATTCTAATCATCACTTTTTCTGTCTCTCTCTTTCTCTCTCTTTCCCCCTCTCTCATTCTCACCATCACTTTCTCTCTCTAGCTCTCTTTCTCTTCTCTCTCTCTCTCTCTCTCTCTCTCTCTCTCTCTCTCTCTCTCTCTCTCTCTCTCTCTCTCTCATCCCTTCTCACATCTCCATCCATCTCGCACTTCCTCCAGCCAACACTCCCACCTCACCCCATCTCTCTCTCCTCCCCGTGGGGATACTGGGGGATCCTTTAGTATAAATAGTTACCCCGCTTTCTGGAAATTTAATGCTTGAAATTTCCTCTTTACTATCACTAATTGTATTTTTTTTGTGCCTTAACTTTTGTTTCATGTTGTCTACAGTATTCACTCTTTCATTATGTCAGTCACCTACTTTGTTTCTTGAAAACTCTCCCAAAGCTCCTCATTTGTGTATGGGGACTGTTAGGTCAGCTTGAGGATATTGGACGCTTTCTGCCAAATGGTCACTGGGGCTTTCTATGTATGGTATTATTAAAAATCAATGTAAGCATTTTACATGTATGTTTTGTTAATATTTTATAATGATGTTTTTTCATGGGATGTCTTTATTGTACAGTAGCAGATTGCTGATCTTTTATACGGATCAAGGGTGTCATATTTCAACCAATTTGTGGTCCTGATTCGGTTATTTGCAGTTTGCTGGACCCTATAAACAATGACTAACTAAATCTCTTTCTCTACCTCTCTCCTTCTTCGACTCACTCCCCCTCTTTCCCACCCTACCCCACTCTCTTCCTCTCGCACTCTCTCCCTCCCCCACTCTCTCCCTCCCACCCACCAGTCTCTTCTCTCACTAATATATGTTTTCAGCTGCCCTCCAACACAACCGTGAGTGTCGGTATACTAACCAGGTTTTTTTGCTAGTTTTATATCTAAACACACACCCACACACACACCCACACACACACACGTATACATGCGCTGACTTTTATATTTTCCTTTTTCCCTCCGCTCCATTCGCCCCTCCCCTCTTCTCCCTCCTTTCTCTTTCTCTCTTTCTCCTGTCTCTCCCCAACTCCATCCTCACCCTCTCTTCTCTTCCTTCTACCTTCCCCCCTCTCACCCGGAGGTTTCTGACTACAATCAATGTCTGGCAAACAGCATGCGTTTTCCTTTCTGATTGCAGCACCCTTGGAGCTATCGAGTTTCTTATTTCCTCTATTTGCATATTATAGCTTTATGCCTTTTTGAGCATCAAGTCAGGTCGGCGGCTTTGGGGTGGGGTGGGGGTGGGTGGGTTGGAGATGGGGTTGGGCGCTATGGGTGATGGGGAGGGGGATTATTGTTGTGGTTTTGTCCCGCGGCTCAGGGAACACTAGACAAACCACACAGTGGAAACAATACAAAACAACAGCCGACATGTGTGAATAACAGAACTGATACAAGTGGAGTATCATCAAAACAACAAAAACAGCAGAAGAGTAAGCAACAGATTGCATGGATACCGAGAGGATTAGGCAACAACAACAACAACAACAACAATAATAATAATAATAATAATAATAATAATAATAATAATAATAATAATAATAATAATAATAATAATAATAAAACGCAAAACAACAGTCATTTAAAAGCAACAGAAAAGAAAGGGAAAATAAACAAAGCAAACCCCACAAAAAGTAAGCAAGAAAACAAAAATAAGTAACGTGTACAGTCATGTAGGCAACGTTAACAGCAACAAGTATCAGCGGCAAAATAATTGCATGCAAAAATGTAGGCACTGCGAAAAGAACAGCTAACAATAGACAATGAGTAAGTAAGGAGAAACAAGCAAGCATAGTTCATAGCGCTGTTTTGTTATTCCATGGGGAAGTAGCTTAGTCTGTTGACGCTGGAATACATGTACGCCCAACTTGTAGCGTTTGGAACAACAGGCTCAGGCACGCTGTTTGGCTCTGCTTACGGACAGTTGTAGCTTAGTCTTTTCATTCAGCTTAGATTAGCCTCATTGAGGCCTATACCCCAATCAGAGCGTTTGCCAGCGGACTTTATGACCTTGTTTACTTTCTTGCGTCATTGTATTCAATGAATACTATAACTGCTTTTGCGGTCCCTATTCAGGTGTCAGCGATGCTGTTATTGTAACAGTTAAATGTCGCCTGCTGTCATTCTCTCTTAACATGTGTTAGTTTAAACCTCGGCTAGTCTTTGCAGTTTACTTCATAATAGTCTATTTTTAGTCCCTATTGTTACGTCATAGTATGCTCTTTTGTATTCCAGGCATTGTTCTTGTGCTAGCATGCGTGAGAAATTCTACTCCGTCCATTCTTAACGTCATATTGTTATGCGATTGTTATTTATTCTTGGTTTAGAAAAGCGGTTATATTCCTGTCTCATTCTTTTGTTGTTGTTATTGTAGAATTAGCATTTTAATATTCCATGATTGCGACATTAGCCTTGTGATAATGTATTCCACAAAAAATGGACAAAAGAAAGCAAAACAAGTCCAAAGGAGGACAACAGTTGTGTTGGCATAATAAAATAAAAGAACACAAAAACACCAAACAAAACCTAAGAAGTCCCAAGAGAGAGGACGAGAGCAGATTGTTTACATTTGAATACAATGGGCAACAACAAGTTACAGCAAGAGACTTGCTATTCTGATTCTAACGTCGAACGTAATGGCTGCGCCGTTGTGTGGCGCGTGATAAAGGACCGCATAAACACTGCAAAGCCAATGTAATCACATTATTTTTGGAGCAGATTGGGCCAGCCATCTCTCTTTCTCTCATTATGCTTTTTGTTTTCCCTAGCCCTCCTTCCCCCCCTCCCCTCCCACATCGACTGTCATTCCCTCGTTCAGCAAGCTTCCCCATCGCTCGGTCTCGGTAAGCCTTCCCTCCCCTCAGCTTCATTTGGATTTCCACCCAAAACCACCTTATCTACACCCAAAAAAAACTTATCTACACCCAAAACCACCTTATCTACACCCCAAACCACCTTATCTCCTTCTTCGGTCCCCCTACCCCTTTTCGTCTCTCTCTCTCTCTCTCTCTCTCTCTCTCTCTCTCTCTCTCTCTCTCTCTCTCTCTCTCTCTCCTCTTCAACCCATTTTTCCCTCTCGTCTTCAAACCACCTCCTTCCCCCTATCTGACTTTCTGTTTCTCTCTCTCTCTCTCTCTCTCTCTCTCTCTCACATACACACGCACACATACACACACACAATCTCTCTTTATGTCTTTTCACTGCTCCGGACTGTTCCACGGACTTAAAAGAGTTTTAACACAACAGGATCAGGAACTTTGTCTATCCTTCTCACTTTCGACACACCCAAAACCATGACCCTCTCACCGCCCCACCACCCCATGTCTCTCTCTCTCTCTCTCTCTCTCTCTCTCATATCCTCTTTCACTGCCCACATACACACCCACACCCACACCCACACACACACTCTCTCTCTCTTCCCACATCTTCCCCACCCTCCAGTACCGCGCGCATGCTCAGAGCCCTGCTATTCGCACGCGCACACACACAGGCACCCCTTCTACTCCAGCACTCAGTCATGGGTTTGTCCGGAACAAGAAAGACATTATGTTGCCTGTCCCGTTTTAGGATGCCAGACACTGATACCGTTTTGTGCCAGGGCCCCCTGATAGCGCACACCGGCTGCACGTGATAAGGTTTCTCTGAAATAAGACAGAGCGTTATTGAGACTGTGCGAGGCTTACTCCTTCTCTAGTCTCAGCTACGTTGTATGAGAGAGGACAACATGAATGCGATATTTAGGTTGGGGGTGAGGGAAATGGGATATTTGCAGGTTGCTGGATTGAGACTTTTTTGTGCTTGTTTGTACACAGACATACAAGAACAGATTTCTTCTTCTTCTTCTTTCCAAATAGGGCCGCCGCCTTCAGCATCTTAAAGATTGTGCAGCCAACTAAGGGGAGGTTTGCGACAATAGTTGTTTACGTGACAGTGGAAAAACTGTGCTGCCCACATGATCGGCGAACAGACACAAACACACACATAAACACACGCCCGCCCATACATACACGCACACACATACACTCACTCACACACATACGCATAGCCTACATACATATATACAGAGGTAAACAGCAAGAGAGCATAGGCTGCAAGGAATACTTTATCTTTGATTTTCACACACATACACACACACCCACACGCACACACACACACATACACACAATTGCGTGCACGGTGAATGCGATGGGTGTAGGGTGTTGAAGGTTTTATTGAAAGAGATAGATGGAAGACTCATTAGAGAGAGAGAGAGACAGAGAGAGAGAGAGAGAGAGAGAGAGAGAGAGAGAGTAAGTAAGAAAGAAAGAAAGAAAGAAAGAAAGAAAGAAAGAAAGAAAGAAAGAAAGAAAGAAAGAAAGAAAGAAAGAAAGAAAGAAAGAAAAAAAACTGGATGAGAAGAATAGGAAGCTGGCTTGACGAAAGAATAAGAATGAAAAAAGACAATGATGCAGAAGAAATGGAAGACAAAATGTAGAGGAAGGATAAACAAAGAGGTGTTAAAGAGGAAGATGAAGAAGAAGAAAAGGCAGATTGGTTCTTCTGAGCACACCTATTACCCTTAACTTTAGAGAAAACAAGTCAAAACATGTTTGCCATGTATGTGTCAAGGAGCTTTATTTTGTCTGACAACTACATGCGGAGCGATGCGAAAGGAGTTTGCACACGGTTAAACCAAAATACCACACAGATCTGTTTTTAAACGGGAAATACTAGCTGCAAAACAGTAAACATTTACAAAACTGCGTATACATGACGGTTTTGGGGCACAGAAAACTAGCTGTATGGATATAAACAGCGTATGTATTCCACACACGCACAAACAACGCCTTTAGGTTTCGCAAGAGCAGTAGAATCATCTTCAGTATAAGAGGCGTGCTTCTGGGTTCTCTATTATACTATTTCGAAATAAGGCATAACTCGCTAAGAAGGCAATTCGAATATCCCCAGCCCAGGTGAGAATATTTAGGATCCCAGTACTAAATCCAAATGCAAATCCCAAATAAAATGTGTGGTTTGAGGTTTTATGCATCAGTCTCTAGGCGGATGGGGAGGGGGGGAGGGATAGGGAAGGAAGGGAAGGAGGAAACCAAACAACTACACCCACACACTTAGCCTGTGTACAATTTTAATGTAAATGCTACCCTATCCCATTTCTAACATGTTGTTGTTTGTAGATTATAGTCACACGACACTTTCGCATATAGGTGACTACTGAACCGATTTATACTGACACCAGCGGGCCAGTTGTTGGTAAAGGGGAAAATAATATGATTACACGTTGACCAATCCGGGATTCGAACCAGCGACCTTTCGGTTACTAGCAAGACGCTCTTACCAACTGAGCTACCCGGCCCCTCAAACATCTAACATCTACGAAAGCATAGACGAAGGAGCCTGCTGCAAGTATGTAGTAGGCCTACAACTGTGTAAATTGCCTCAGTGGTCAAAACAAACGTCAGGTGTCAGCGTTCAGCTTCACATTACGTTACATTACATGGTTATTGCTTCACAGTAGTCCATTTTTTCCACCTTACAGAGTAGAACTTGCCAGCGGGGCCAACATAAAATAAAAGTTGAATGTGCCGTTAAATGTCATTTCTCAGATATTCGGTATACTTACTGTGGCTGCCTTGTCCGATGCCGTTATTTTTTTGCCAAAAAATAACAAAGGCTGGGATAGAGAGAGATAGCTCAACCCCATATTATTTCTATCTCTGTTATTTTCTCCCAAAATATACGCTTTTTGAGTATCTTAACTTTCTTTCTTCACTCTCTTTTTATTCACATATTTCTTTTAAAATATATATCCCCCCTCCCCCCTCCCCCTTCCCTCCTCCTCCCTCCCCTCCCAACTTTCCACTTTCCTAAGCATTAAATAAGTTCTTTTTAGAATAAGGAATCTCCGTGACGTCAATACGACGAGATAGGGAAGGACCAGTCATAACATTATGGGGGAGGGGAGGGGGGGAGAGAGTGTGGTGGTGTGAGCATGAGAGGGTCGGGGTGTCATAATCTTAAGAAAGAATGAAATTTCAAACGGTTTGGACCATCGTTAGCATCATCATCAGCACCTTCGTCGTCATTGTCGTTTTCATTAGTAAGCAGTCAGAGTGTTTCAGTCAATGTTAGTGGTCCTGAAGACAAGGGAGATAATAAAATACTTATTATTCGATGTTCTGGCATAACTTCCCTTTCTTTTTTCTTCCTGCTTTTATTTTTAACCCCCCTTCTTATCCGAGTCTTTGGACTGACCCGAAACAGGTCTAACACTTTTCTATATAATATCTCCTTCTCAGGGACCCATAAAATGTGTATTCCAGTGTATTCAAAATATCTATTTCATTTTTTTCCTGTCGGTCTATCGCCTTGTTCTTTCTACTGCTTGTCGTTTGGTCTGGTTACTGACCGTTGTAACACTCTCCATCTCTTTTTACTAATTGCTTCTGCCTCCCTACGGATGCATAAGAATTATAAATGAATTGCAAGGTTTTGTTTTAATATCTTTGGTCTTCCTCATCCGGTCCAGCAGCGCAAAGCTTGATCAAATCCCAGTCTTTTGCTTCTAAAAGGGTGATGAACTCCATAAGCATTTGCTACCTGCTCCCGAGCCTGTTTCACGCGTTGATATTTTTTGTGCGGGGTAAATCTGAAAATAGCAGTAGTTTGTAGTAGCGCATGCAGTCCGTCATTGAGGACCTCAGAAATCCTACTTCCGCCATCTCCTCATCTTCTTCATCTTACCCCTCCTCCTTATCTACTCACTCCTCATCCCTTCCTTCTCTCATCCTCCTCTCATCTTCCCCTCCTCCTACTATACCGCCGTTGCACCCCATCACGATCACGCTCTTTCTCGACTTTTCCTCCCTCTCTGTGTATTGCCCCATTCTATCGTGACGTGAGTCATAGCTTGGCGCCCTGTTGCTTCTCCTGTAACTTGTTGGATCTCGCAGAGTCTGGCACTGCTCTCTCTTTATGTCGCTATTGCTTTATCTACCTCGATATCTCAACACACCCTAACCCCCCTCAACTCTTTCACTTACCCTCTCTGTCTGTCGTCTGTCTTTGCTATCTCTGTCTCTGCCCTCCCCCTCCCTTCTCTCTCTCTCTCTCTCTCTCTCTCTCTCTCTCTCTCTCTCTCTCTCTTTCTCTCTCCACTTCTCTGACCATTGTCTTCAGCGAAAATGACTGATACGACTGGAGAAATTAAGTGGATTTTTATTCCTATGCATCCCTAGGGAGGCAAGATTGAAGTTGAGAAGAGCGAGACAGATATATATACACTGACGGGGTTTGCGGGTCTTATTGAGACAGAAAAGCGAACGTGACTTGTTGCGTGGCAAACTTGAAGGAAGTCTGGGAATGAGTGGAGTGAAGTCAAGTGGTGGTGGTGAGGGGGGGGGGGGGGGAGGGAGGACAGGGCGCATAGTAAAACTGATTGAGACAGAAACGCAAACGTCGCTAGTTGTGGCAGATGAAAAAAATCCTGGAGTGGAGATGTCCTTTTTTTGTTTTTTGAGGTGGAAAAGTGTTGCAAGGGGTGGGGGGGGAGGGAAAGAAGAACGTGAGAGTGAGAGATAAATAAACGCACACATGTTTAGTTGGAATGGGGATGCGAAAGGATGTGTGTGGGGGGTGTGGGTGGAAGGAAGGAGTGGAAAACGCGCGTTCTGCGAGGGAGAGAAGACAAGAGAGAAGCATTGCAGTTGGGGATTTGGTGTGTGTGTGTGTGTGTGTGTGTGTCTGTGATAGAAAGCGGGAATACACGAGCTGAATGAGTAGAGAATCTAAACGCGCACGTGTTAGGTGGCGTAGAGGAGAAGGGAGAGCGTGAAGGGAGAAGAAAAGAAGAAGAAGAAGAGGGAGGAGGGAGAGGTGTGAGATGCTGGAGAGTGTGAGGGGAAGAGAAGAGGAGAATGAGAACATGTACTTGACACGAGATACAACAATATTGTATTGCCAAAAGCGAACGCACGAGAAACACATTTGGTAATACATGTGCGAGCTTGATAAGGAGAGAAAGGAGGAGAGAGGATTAAAGAGAAGAATAGAGGAGAGAGAATGCGTGTGAAAATGAGAGAATGGAGAGTTAGGAAATAGCGTTGTGAGGACGAGAAAAGGAAGAGAATCGTACCGCAGCAAGAGTGGTTATGAACTGGGGGGGAAATATAAAAAAGGAGTGGGTAGGGGTGGTGGAGTGGGGTGGGGTGTTTGTGTACAAGAAGAAAAGAGGGAGAGGGGACTGCTCCACAGGCGATAAACTCCCATCCCGGCACCATCAGGGAAAGGCCTTGCTATAACCCCACAAACTAGAAAAGCTCCCCCGGTCCCACCACGCCAAGAAGATGCCAGTTTCGTGTATCGCATGAATTGAATCAGGGGGAAACAGCAGCATCGTCAAGGCACAAGGCAAGAGAGCGGCGCTGCAAGAAAGAGAGAGAGAGAGAGGAGGGAGGGAGAGAGAAAGAGAGAGAAAAGAGAGAGATCTAAACAGAGGGTGAGAAAGGGAGAAGAAAGTTGAAAGAGATAGGGAGAGAGAGAGAGAGAGAGAGAGAGAGAGAGAGAGAGAGAGAGAGAGAGAGAGAGAGAGAGAGAGTTATCGTTGAATAGAGGGAAAAGAGCTTCTCTGGCATCGTAGACAAACAAAGTAAAGGAGAAAGCGAGGTGGCCCACTGTTTAGTGTACGAAGCGAAAAGACGGGAGGCAAGAGTCAAACACCGCTTCCGGGACTCCGAGAAATTGGGTGAGAAAGAAGAAAACAACAGAAGTGTAGCCTAGTGCGAAAAGAAAGAAAGACCGGAAAACTACACAGTGCCGTTGATGTAAAGATATACGAGAAGATAGAGTAGATCTGTTTACTACAGTTTTTCACGTTTGCAATTGTACGAAAAAGTAAATACAGTGGTTTACCAAGAGATGTTGGAAAATACAGATTGCTTAGAAAAGACTACAAAGTGAGAAAGAAAAGTCGAAATAGGAGAAGAAAGTGGAGGTCTGGTTTGGTTGGTTTGTTTATTCTTTTTTTTTTACTCGAGATTTGTGCATTAGGATTTTTACGAAGAAGTAAATGCAATGGTTGTTCAAATATTGTCAGAATCATAGGTTGCTTGTTTAAATAGAAAACAAGAGTATACGTGTGAAAATATGAAATGTAGGCTCGGTGTGTTATGACTGCTTAGTCGATATTTTGCAAAATCAGGAATTGATGGAAAAGAAGAGAAACTGAGGCGCAGGACTTGCTTTAAAATGTGCTAATAAAGAGTGCGTGATTCTTAAGCAAACAAATAAATAAATAAATAAATAAATTAATTAATTCTTGACAACCGACTGCATTTATATTAACAGAGAACAGTACGGAACAGTGTCAGGCTGCTTACGATTCTATCTGCACATTTTACTTTCTTTGTCACGATTCTGGCACAGAATAAGAAAGATTGTAGACAAAGAATAGTACAGCAGGGAGTAAGGACAAAGGGAGTTTACATTGATTGAGAAAAAAGAATAGGTGTGCAAAGCTGAAGAAGAAGATTGCTATGTAAATCTATTTAGGTGCATTCAGAGAGAGAGAGAGAGAGGGGGGAGGGAGGGAGAGAAAGAGAATGGTAGGGAGATGTTAGGCAGGTTGAGGGTTGCTGTTATATTCATGTATTCTGAAATCGGAATCAGAACGTGTTTTAAAACAAAATTACTTGATTATTGTATTGTGATAAAAACAAATTGTTTCAATTTGATAAAGACAAATTGTTATTCTGTTACTTTCTGGCCTTCTGAAACGGATGAGAATAATGTATTCCAATATAAACAAACATTTTATTTAGCTGTAGACAGCTGTAATAAATGTAATCAGTATAGTTACCGATAGACCTACCTAACTGTAATTAGTAGCAGTTAGCGGTAGATTAGTTTGGGTTAAGAGAGATTGTATCAGGGGAAGCAACCCAGAAATTTCCAAGCCCGTGTAAAACGAAGAAGCAATTTTTTTAAAATTTAAATTAATCGTCAATAGATCGACGTACACCTAAGTGATAGTAGTACTTTTCCAAGAAGAAAGGCAGAAGCAAAAATAAAAATTATTCTATTTTTATTTTTAGTATCAGCACCAGCAGGAATACAATTTTTTCTGTCCATCTGCTTTCCAAAGGAACATACAGCACTATAATATTGGGTGGATTTTCTGACAAAGGAATATTGATTTCAAGAACTCTCCTGTACTGTGAAAACAGCGTTTTTGAAGAAAACTAGACTTTCTATGAGCGAAGAGGAATACAGAAAACTGTCGACAATTTATTATATTCAGGTAAGTGTCTTTAGTTATTTACATTGCTTTAAATAAAACATTTTCCTTTGTGGATCAGTTTTCTGTAGCGGGTCTGTAGTCTTTCACGTGTTGTCTGTGGCGTTAGACTATGCGCGTCAAGCAGCAAGTTGGAGCTGTTGGCCGGCGGCTTGAGTTAGTTCTTGTTCTTGGCCAGTGAATGCTATGAGCAGTTCTTTTAGTTGGAAAAGCGCTATGTAAAAATAATCCTTCTTCTTCTTCTTCTTCTTCTTCTTCTTCTTCTTCTTCTTCTTCTTCTTCTTCTTCTTCTTATTATTATTATTATTATTATTATTATTATTATTATTATTATTATCCTTCTTCCATCGTTTATTATTCATCATCATATATTCTTGTATACTGTTGTGTCTTGTTTCTCTGCTGTTAGGATAATTATAGTATAGTATACAATCCGTCTCAGAAGGTTGAATCTGGTAGCTTCTTGTATTTTCTTCTGCGTTTTCTTTTCTTTTCTGTGTTTAGGGTTGTCTCTATGTTACTTAACGCTGGTTGTTGTTGTTGTTGTTGTTGTTGTTGTTGTTGTTGTTGTTGTTGTTGTTGTTGTTGTTGTTGTTGTTTTCTTTCTGTACTCCACGTCCTTTATTCGGCCAGCGATAGAATGTGCGGGTTTGTGTCATGTTTCTTTCTCATGGCATGGCCTGGACCACTGATAATGTTCGTTCGATGTGTTGATGGAAGTCGTTAATGTGTTGACGCTGTGTGCATGGGAGTCGAATAGATAGACTCTCCATGCTTCTAGCATAGATACCATTTCAACATCTGGGATTTTTGAAGAGCTGAGTCTGGTAGCGAGAGGTCTGCGTGTTGTTTTTTTCCTTCGCACCTTTCCTCTCCCATCAATTCTTTCTTTCTTTCTTTCTTTCTCTGATGTTTTTCTTTCTTTCTTTCTGTTTTTTTCTTGTTATCTCACGAAAAACCGCCTTGCGTGTTTTGACGTCATTATCAGTTTATCAGCCTCTTGAAGCGGACGTTGCTTCTAAAACGATGCGCGTAATCTTCTCAGTTTCTGTGTGTGCGTGCTTCCATGCATGGTGTGTGCGTGGAAGGAAAGATGAGGGAGAAAAGAGAAGGTGCATGATGATGATGATGATGATGATGATGATGATGATGATGATGATGATGATGATGTGTCTATATAATTATGATTGACTGATTGTGTCTTCTGTTCTTCTCTACTATGTTCATAAAGAATAAATCAATGACAAAAGTAAAAAAGCAGTTCTAAAGGCTTCCTCTTTAAGACTTCTTCTTCTTCTTCTTCTTCTTCTTCTTCTTCTTCTTCTTCTTTTCCAACCTCCGTTTTGTCTAATTCCTCTTTCTTCTTCTTCATTCTTTTACTCACAGGCTAATTATATATTCGTGCTTATAACCACTTGCTTATTATACCCAGCGCCCCTTTCTATCAAAGTCACTCTTAATTATCCTTCTTCTTCTTCTTCTTCTTCTTCTTCTTCTTCTTCTTCTTCTTCTTCTTCTTCTTCTTCTTCTTCTTCTTCTTCTTCTTCTTTTCTTCTTCTTCTTCTTCTTCTTCTTCTTCTTCTTCTTCTTCTTCTTCTTCTTCTTCTTCTTCTTCTTCTTCTTCTTTTCTTCTTGTCCTCATTACCCTCTTTCTTCTTCCTTGGCACTGTGCACTTACACGCACACTCCTTTCTCTGTGATTAAACTCAGTTTCGTTAACTAGATTTGAGTCCCCGGGCACCTTGCGGATATAGGGGACGTTAAATAAAATAGCATGTTAAAATTTAGGATCACGGTATAAAAAAACAAGTCATAATTAAAACATTGAACCGATCAAACAACAACCATTCCAAACAAGATTAAACTAAAGCCACCGATCTAAGGACTAAGCCACACAACAGCAATAGCAATAATACATCAGAGAATTAGTTGCAACTAGACAAACACGAAGTATAAAAGTGACCGGCAGTAACGTTCGCTGGCGAATTGTCTCCTATACGCTATGTGTCCGGAGACGTTAATCTACCCAAGTAAAGTAAGTTCGCTGGCCTAAGTCCCCTATACGCTAATGTGTTCGGGGACCTTAATCTACCAACGTAACGTTCACCGGCCAGTAAACCACGAAATTAAGACGTTTTTCCAACGATACTTCGCTTTAAAATCAGTTAACACGCGGTAAAAGGAAAGTAAGCTATGGCTATCGTAGTTACGTAAAACCAACTACTAAATATAACAAACAGCCCATGCCAGGAAAGCTTCCTTTATTAAATTAACGTCCCCGCACACCAAAGCATATAGGGGGACGAGAAAGCTGAACCTTGACCTTTATTAAATTTACGTCCCCGCACACCAAAGCATATAGGGGACGAGAAAGCTGAACTGAGTTGTTGTTTGTAGATTATAGTCACACGACACTTTCGCATATATAGGTGACTACTGGACCGATTTATACTGACACCAGCGGGCCAGTTGTTGGTAAAGGGGAAAATAATATGATCACACGTTGACCAATCCGGGATTCGAACCAGCGACCTTTCGGTTACTAGCAAGACGCTCTCACCAACTGAGCTACCCGGACCCTCTGCTGAACTGATGTTTGTATGTAGATTATAGTCACACGACACTTTCGCATATAGGTGACTACTGGACCGATTTATACTGACACCAGCGGGCCAGCCGTTGGTAAAGGGGAAAATAATATGATCACACGTTGACCACCAATCCGGGATTCGAACCAGCGACCTTTCGGTTACTAGCAAGACGCTCTTACCAACTGAGCTACCCGGCTAAACTGAGCTTAGCTCACTTTATATATACATACCCAGCCCTTTTTCTATATTAGCCTACACGGTCCTTCTTGAATCTGCGTCCCAAGGGCGGCAGCATCGCTTATCAACGATCCCAGTCATGTATACAGGCGGCACAAGCCTCGCCTTGTTTCATTCGTCAGACATGTTTCCAAACTGATAAGACCCTCCCTGAGATCGCTGTCTCAACGTCATCTCCCAGACAGCGTGACTGAACCTGATAAAAGTTTACCCCCTGTACAGTAGTAGTTCCGTCCCTCCGTTGGGAAGATGACCTACTTGATCGGATGTCAATGGCGGGAAGGATGGGTTCATTCATACAGTACTGCTCTGAATAGGGGATTAGGTTCCATCATCATCATCATCATCATCATCATCATCATCATCATCATCATCATCATCATCATCATCATCATCATCATCATCTAAGGTGTAGGTAGCATCTCCCTTGATGCACCGTCTAACTCTCTTTTATAATCTCCCTAATTCCTCCTCCTTCTCTCTAAGCCATAATCTCTTGATTCTCTCTGTCCACATTTGTAGAGAATCTAAAAGTCTTACCACGGCACCAAAGTTAGTGTTAGGCTTTGTGTGACCGAGTGATTGTTGTTGTAGTTCTTAGTGGTGGCGATGGGATGCAAAAGTGGCTGTTTCTACTGTGCTTGGGGCTTGAACCCCGATTCTGTATTTCCATACATGTCAAGTCTTACGTTTTTTCCGTAATTCTTACGTGTTTTCAATTTTTTTTCACCTTACGGCGTAAGATAAAAATCTTACGTATTTTTTCTTTTCCCCGACCCATTTTTTTTTCATCCGAAATTTTTATTTCTTTTTAATCCGAAATACAGCCTAGAGAACAATTCTCGGAGATCTCGGAGGAAGTACGGGCCTTGCGCATGCCCATAGCAGTTCTATACACTGTTTCCGTCTTGGAGGAAAGGTTTCCGTTCATTCAGCTCCAGAGTCAGAATGCTGGAGAAGGGGAAGTAATGCACTGATGACTATAACAAAGATCACCAGTGACATAATTGTGTGCAACGCAGTGTATTTCTTTTTTCTATTAAGTAATTTGGATTGTTGTTTTTTTGTTTGGTGTTTTTTTGAGGGGGGGGGGGAGGGAGAGAGGGGTGTTTTTTATTTTCTGCAATAGATAAAGCACAGTAAGTAAACGATAAAGCACAGTATGAAAGCTTTTTTTTTTTTTTTTAAATCTTATTAAGTTGCTTGTTTGTATGGTACAGTGTTTGTTATTTTAAAAAATGCAGGTGAATTTGCATGTGTTAGCTAAAATTATTATTATTGTGTTTTTTTTAAAAATTATTTGTATGTGCGTGTTTACCGTTTTACGCATTTCTTATGGTTTTCGATAGAAAATTATGGTCTCTCGGGGCAAAAATTATGGTCAGAAGCTCCAAGAGCTTGACATGTATGTATTTCCAAAAATAAAATTATAGAGAAACTAGTAGTAGAAGAAAAGGGAAATAAAACCGAACAAATCGTAAAACATTTTCCACATTTAAAAAGGCTTTTTAGGGGTAACACTTCACAGCATAAAATGAATCACACAGTTCAAATAAATTTGTAGATGGTAAAAAATAGTCATAGCAGTTTCTAACCACAGTAATAGAAGTTCTACTATGGTGCCTTTATTAGTAATATTGGGTAAACTTATATAGGATAAGCTGCTGTTGCGTAATGACCAATTTGTATCTAATACGAGACCCGTGACCCAGTTCAATTTGCATTGTAGAGTGTTGAGATTCCCTGTTTCTCAGTAGGAGAGAAACACTAGCTGCCTCTGTAACCGCTGCATTGCCAGCTCTCCTATGACCTTTACGTGGTGACCCAGGGATGTAAATAGGACGCAGATGCTGTGCTGCTGCTGATGTGCAACGATATACTATAGGCTTTGAAACTCTGTCTCTCCGTATACAGAATATCCTAAATCTGTAAAAACATTTCTAGCCGCCACACCACCGATTTTGAAAGGGTTTTGAACTCCACAGGTTCTCTATAATTCTCTATAAGAGAGAAGCTAGCTAGCAGTCTCTAACCGCAGCTCTCGCTCATCGAGGGCTTCGCTAATGCGAGTCGGGTGTAAATAGGACGACGAGGCTGCTGCCGTATATGCCAGACACGTCCTGTGAAACCTTTCCCCGTCATCTCGCAGCACGACGTCCATTTGACACACAACGAAGAGGAAGATGGAGGTAGAAGAAGAAGAAGGATATATAGAAGACGGACGAAGGAAGAGATCAGAGAAGAAGGAGGAGGAAGAGGTAGAAGTAAGAATACGGAGGAAGATGAGGAGAAGGTGCCAGACGTAGAAGGTAAAAGAAGGATGTAGAAGAAAGAAGAGATAGTAAAAGAAAGAGGAGGTAGACGAAGGAAGACAAAGAAGACCGTAGAAGGAAGAAGGAGGTAGAAGACGGAAGGACAGCTAAGGAGAGAAAGACAGCTTACATATATACATATGTGTGTGTGTGCGTGTATGTGTGGGACACAGTTAAGTTTCAGGATATGACGTTAGGAAATCCTTGCCTCCGAGCTTCGAGGAAAGACGGTCTGACATAAAGGAAATGACCATTGGAAGTACAGTAACTACATACTTTAGCTCACTATATTCTCTCTTGCGTAACGTCTTTCGGGTACTGGTATAGATTAAGAAGAAGAAGAAGAAGAAGAAGAAGAAGAAGAAGAAGAAGAAGAAGAAGAAGAAGAAGAAGAAGAACTATAAGGCGCCTACCGTTCGGGTCTTGGTTTCACATTTTATATTGAATTCAAATACTATAAGAGTTCAGAAGGGCTCTCCCTGTTTCGTTATATTATAATCTCAGAGGAAGAATTCGTTGTTAAAGATGCAAAGAAGTGTTAAAAGAATCAAAGATGGTGTTAAACACTTGTATAGCGCGGGTTCTCTGTGCTAGTGTAGCAATCACCCCCCCTCCCCTCCCCTTAACACAACCCACCCAAACAACTCAATAATATGCAGTGGTAGTTCCACACAAAGAAATGTTAGTTTACGATACGTAAAGAGAGCGTTCAGAAAGATCGCAATTTTAGAGGAAGGTACAACCATCGCTTTTTGGAAGACGGTTTTAGATGGCGATAATATAGTGTGACTCTAATTATCCGTGACTTTCTTTTGAAAGGATAGGGGGGGGAGAGGGGAGGGAGGGTGGAATAGCTATGGAAGCGAGGACTATAATGATTCCAACGCGTGTCAGGAGACTCCATACTGGGCCCACTGCTGCATCGGTAGTTAGCAAAGAAGCAAAACTAAACAAAAGTGCGGGAGGATGCAAGCCTACATACTCAAACGTTGCCAAGATAGTAGGCTACACTTACTTCATGCACGTCTGTATACGCATGTACGTTTCCCCAATCAGAGAGAGAGAGACCGAGAGAGAGAGAGAGAGAGAGAGAGACAGAGAGAGAGACAGAGAGAGGCTTCAAGAGCGTCTTACACACCACCATTCCTTCGCTACCATCGTTTTCTTCCAAATCTTACCTCGCAATCCAGAACATGACATGATTATTGCTTTAGGTCCAGCGGACTCTTCCGAGCCAAATCAGGACCGGACAACCCATGATCCGCATAAAAGATCTGCTGAAACAACCCTAGTGGGAAAACTGAAAACTCTCCACCAGCCAGTCACTTTACAATAAAGACATCCCACGCAGGTGATGCTGAGGCTATAATCTAATTTATCGAACCCCCCGTTTACAAAAACAAAATAGAATACAAACATCATTATAAATTATCAACAAAACACATACATATAAAATGCCTACATTGCTAAATAATAACATCATAGGAAGCCCTAGTGACCACCTGGCAGAAAGCGTCCAATATTCTCAAGCTGATCCAACAGACCGCATACACAAATAAGGAGTCTTGTCCCGGAAGAGTTTTCAAGAAAAAAGGTAGATGACTGGTCTAGCGAAGAAGAAGATAGTATAGCAGATTGATAGAACAGAGCAGGAATGAGCAAGTGAGAAAGACAGCGACAGTGGGAATTTAAAGCACTAAATTTCCAGAAAGGGGGGATACTATTTATACTGAAACCCCCGGCACCCCAACGGGGGTTCGCAATCCAGAAAGCATCAAGATACGTGCATCTTCATTATTGACGGTAAAATATCTATATATTTGTATTTTTAAAAAACCAAAAACATTACAGAAACAAGAGATTGCGCCTCATTCACAGACTTAAATAAACAAGCAGGTGGTAGGGACACAATATAAATATCGCTGTGTGCATTTATCTTTGACGGTACTCCCGAAGAAGCAGCAGCCTTTTTTGTCTTTATCACCATCATCTTCCTCGTCTCCATCAGCATTTTTTGTTTGTTTGTTAATCTATGAAGCGGTTTAAGAATGTATTAAGGCTATTAATTCATAGGATTCAGTGTTTCGGTTTTCTAACAATAAAACATTCAGGGCGCGGTCAGAGATATACAAATTATATACCCATAGACCATATACCCATAGACCATATACCCGTAGACCTGTAGTAGTGGGTTTGAGCAATTTCCAATAATTATGAGAATTGTTGACGTTTCTAAACGTGGTCAGAGAGTGTAATCGCAGTTCAGTACATTTTGGAGGCAATATAGCATGTGTTTTTGAGTGCAATACATTGTTTATCAGTGCAGCAGAGTGCAGTCGTATTGTTCGGTTGATGGAAGTGCCACAAGGGAAAAACAATTATTAATTTTTTGCAACAGTGTACTGTCAGTGAAGGGTTATGCTCACGTGCGACGCATTGTTATATTATTTTCTTATGGAGCATAATTTGAACGGGATTAGATTATCCTGTAACAATTTTCACACTAAAGAGTAAAGTGGGGAGTGTGTGTGTGTGTGTGTGCGTGGAGAGAGAGAGAGAGAGAGAGAGAGAGAGAGAGAGAGAGAGAGAGAGAGAGAGAGAGAGAGAGACAGCGGCCAGGAAGGGACATAACTGCAGCAAAGTCGCCCAATATCGAGCGACGTTTGGACGGGGAGATAATCCTGTCAAAGTTCAACACTCCTGTAGCGAGCGCCACGGTGCGGGATACTAAAGCTAAAATTGACCATTATACCGAACGCACATACCCACCCACCCACGCACATATTTGCAAAACGTCAGAACTAGGTTTATTTAAGAATGTAGGAATCGGAAAGTGGTTTTTGTGACGGGAGAAAAATAATATAAGAATCTGATGCAAAATTGGTCGGCCACTGTAGGGGACGAAATGGTCGACTTTCCTTCAAAATTTGCCCAAAAAATGGCTGGATTTTCTCCTAGCAAATGAACCCATTTGTAGCTAAGATATGCTAGGTACCCATTTGTACGTTTACGCAAGTGCACACGTATACACACACACCACACACACACACACACGGAGTTTCTTTTGTCCTGTGTGGGTCAAAAAATGCGTCTCATTGTTCCACTGACTACAGGCTAGGAAACATCGATTGAACATTATTTAAGAAGGCGCTCGAATATTCTTGTTGGGACGTACGTGATTCTGAAGTACAGGAACAAGACAATGAATGTGGAAATGATAATATTAAAGTCTATTTATTTCTGCTTGAATTTATTTTGTGAAAGTCCATACGTGTTTTTTTTTTGGGGGGGGGGTTGCACCCTAATTATAATACTGTATTAACTTGTTTTCATTCCACTTACCACTGTTTTTGTGTTTGTTTATGAAGAAAGCTTTTTTTTCTTTACAAAAGAAAAGAAAAAAAGAAAAAAAAGAAACAGGGACAAAACTATAATAAATTAAAATACAAGTTTCGATTCTGCTATATATAGTACATTAGGTTTGCTTCGTATAACCTCCCCTCTCCCTCCCCCCCCCCCTCCCACAACCACCACCCCTAACCCCAAATCCAGATATTTAATTTAGCGTTTTCTGGTGCAACATTAAAGCAAGTACAAAACAGAGAGCCAGAGATCAATGTCATCTCAAGGTCAAAAGCATAGAAAGATCAAAGTCGGTATTACTTTGCATTTTAATGCCACCCTTTCGTTTTGTTTTTCCTGAGCACTCATTTTTATGTTAAATATTGCAAGTTCCATAAAGACCTTTCTGTAGAAAAGAGCCTTTTGGGTGTAAATCATAATGCATATCTTCGTTACGAACAAAATGTTACGAAAAAACCATATATACCTCTTTGCCATAGACTTGACTTACCTATAGCTGCTTATGTAACTGCTGACCTCTTCTGCAGCTGCTGTGGTAGGACAGACATGCTAGGATTGACCTGAACAGCCACCACCGGACTTGCAGCAAAAGTAGACCTTCGATAAAATAATCTTTATTCGCTGAGCCCTGCCCGATCTAGTTGCTTATTCAACGGCGGACCGCCCTTATAAACTGGAAGCAATGGACGGCCTTGGCATTTTCATGAGTGTGATAAGCTCAAGTGAAACGGGGAGTCATTAATTTGGTCAGTCAAGCAAGGGTATTACAGCGTCCATCTGGTCAAGTCGAATGGTCGTTAGCTACTGAAGATGCCTCAGAATCTCAGTAGCAGATGTTGGTGGTAAAGAATGCTTGTTGCCACAGCAGCAGTAGTAGAAGGAGGAGGAGACGGAGGAGCAGCCGCTGCAATTATTGTTCCGCTCCCAATTCACATAACGATTAACGTTAGTATCCGATGATGGTCGTTGTCTTGATGTCTTCATGAAAGGGTTTGTTTCTGTGGAGGCTTGTGCATGGGAAGATCAAGCAGATTCAGTTGCTAAGAAATGAATATGTTCAGGAACACCCATGTTGAACAATAAAACTCAAGATTGTCGGTTTATGCATAAAACAGTTTCATTGCAAGATGTTACAGCTTCCAAATAACAGAGACATCAAAGAAGCAAAAAAAAAAATTATTTCAATATCATGACAGCGTTTCTTTTTTGTTTTGTGTGTGTGTGTGTGTGAGAGAGAGAGAGAGAGAGAGAGAGAGAGAGAGAGAGAGAGAATGCACACACATACACACACCAATGCACACACACAACTGAGTTTATTTAAGAATGTAGGAATCGGAAAGTGATTTTTGTAGAGAAAAGGGTTAGGGCAAGGGCTAGGGATAGATCTACAACTAACCCTTATCCGAACCCTTGTATAAAAAGTTGACCTAGTACGTCTCCCATAGGCGACGAAATAGGTCGAATTTTCCTCAAAATTTCTCCGAAAAGTGACTGTATTTTCTCCGTCCCGGATAGAGTACTCCTGTGTACTTAAAACACTCTCATGCACTACAACTGCACTCTCATGCACTAAAAGAGCACTCCCGCGCACTTAGAAAAAAAGTGGGGTCCTGGAAAAAATTGGGTTCCAAGCAAATAAACCCATTTGTTACTAAGAAAGACAAGGTCTGCTATCCATTTGTGCGTTTATTCCCATTTGTTACTAAGAAAGACAAGGTCTGCTATCCATTTGTGCGTTTATTCACGTGCACAAACACGCGCGCGCCCGCACACACACATACACACACACACACACACACGGATATAAACATGTTACTACCCGCCACAATAACCTATGACCACGTACAAGTTTTCAGTTTCGAACTGTTGAAGTCCAGTACGTTGCAGCGTACAGGTTGGTACAAAACTATGCTACAAGTTTAGTATAATCGTTTTCCAGTGTTCACCACACTGACCCGACGACCATTAAGGGGCACGCCCGGGCAGGGGCGAGTCATAACGTTTTCATTGCCCATCCATAAGTTCAGCCATTTTTACGGTCATAATGTATTCTTGAGGTCCCACTTCCTGCATTTTTCTACCTTCTTTCGATTTCTTGTCCTTTTGCCTTCTTGATCCCAGTCTCGCCTCCTTTCCTCTCTCCCCCTTTTCCATCCTCCAGCCCTCACCTCCAGGTTCAATATCCCTCAGCCCACTGTTCTGTTGGATATTGAGTATGTTCGCCCATATTTGTGGCCATAATGTATTTCTCGGGCTCGCACACTTCCCCCGGTCTCCTCATTCCCCCCTTCCACATCCCTCGATGCGCAAAGCCAGTTCATCGATGTTACGACCCACCCCCCGTAGCTCAGTGGCAGATTGTTCGCCTGGCACACCGATGACCCGGGTTCGAGTCCCGTAGTGGGCAAGATTGAAGTGGCCATTTTCGCTGTCCCGCTTAGCAGTGGAATTGTTCTGGTGATTCAACGTAGATTTAGGTCCCTAAACGCTCTCTTCTCTGGGAGGGTTTCCCAGGTCTTCCATATCGCCAGTGGTGTGCCGCAGACGTTGAAACCTTCAGATGTTCGTTCATTATTCGATGTACGACATTTTGTACAGTCAATTAGTGTCTGTTGTCTATGCTGTCATCATAGATCATCGGGTTTTTCGTTGTTGTTGTTGTCTTGACACCTCCATGTATTTTTCCTCCTTTCTTCTCCTTTTGTCAGCCCTCACCCACATTTATTAATAGTGGAAATAGAAACTCCGTCTATTTTTCTCCATCACCGCGTTGAACGCGTCATCCATCGTTGTTGGTCGTATTTCAGCCCATTGAAAGGCTTTCAATGCCCGATTGTTGACAGCGGGTATGGACGCCTTACGGAGAAGTTCGATCATCTCTACCACACATTTACCACCACCCCCACCCTTTCCTCCTACTCCACCTCTTCCGTCCTCCTCCTTCTTCCTCCTCGACTGCAATAATACAGTACTATGAAGAGTTGCGGTATCTTTTATTTGTATTCTTCCTTCCTGTGCTTACTCTGTATCGTCTTCATCAACAATGCACATCCTTCCATCCTACAATAAATAGCTTCCACACTCGCGCCTACCACCCCACCATCCGCCCTCTTATTTTCCTCCTCTCCCTCCACCTTTTCAAGGACAATAATACCACCTTCCTTCCCAAGTTATACTAGCACTAAGGTTGGATTCGGCCACTTCCCATGAGGTATTCGGCAAAGGTGTTTATGGCTCGGCTCAGTGCTTGCGAGGTTGTCTTGTCTTCTTCCTCCTCTTCTTCCTCCACTTCTTCCTCCTCTTCCTCCTTCTCCCACTCCTCCTCATATCCAGAATACTAAAGAAAGGATTCGGCCCCCCACATCCCATGAGGTTCTCGGCAACGGTTTTTATGGCTCAGTGCTTTCTTGCGAGTCTGCCTCGTCAGAAAGAGTCAATGCTCCTTCTTAGCGTGAGCGAGTTTGGGGTGGAGGGAGAGAGAGTAGGGAGGGTGAAAGAAGGGGAGGATGAGTGGGATGGAATTGGATGGTGTGAGTGTGTCGGGTGGGGAGGGGGGGGAGAAGGGAGCAGACAGAGAGAGGCACTGACATACCTTTCTTCTTCTTTTTTCTTCATGTATGCCGTTTCTTATAGGATAGTGTGCTATTCAGTTATTATTTATGGTAGTAGCCTGGGATGGTTCTGGATTTCTGGCTCCACAGACTTGCAGTGTGACTGAGTTGTGTCTATCAACTATGTGACTCAGTATTAACACACATTACTTTTTCGGTTAGAGGTATAAGCCGAGGTCCAGCCTGTGCACGCACACATTCCATCGCATGGACTTTAAAGATACTGACGCTCATGCCCTAGACAGGTGAGTGCCGGCTACACAAATGCATCTAACAAGCACTAGGTCCCTGTCCCACATACCCGGTCGCCCAGGATTGTGCTTAGTCGTCTGGGCGTCAGACTATGCGCCCAAAGGCTGCAGGTGGGCTTGAGTTAGATCTTGTATCGACCAGAGCCTTGAGGTGCTCTTGAGCTACAAAACCGCCATATAAAAGTGATAACAAAGGCACAACAGCTACATCATCTATAGATGCTGGCTGTTTCCCCTCCCCCCCCCCCCCCCCCCCCCCATCTTTTGCTGTCTTAAACCCGTCCGTGCGTCTCGCTAGTGTATGTCTTTGCTCTTTCCGTAGTTTTAGGTGTGTTGGTTGTACTTGTCGTTTGTCAGACCGTGAAGGTATACAGAGCAGTACAACGACCCCTTGGTAGAGTGTTGTTGTAGATACAAGAGCAATAACCTTTAGTTGCTGTAACAGTCCTTAGGACTCCTATAGTTCTGGGTGTATTCGCTAAAAGGCAAGATTCACTTTTTCTCTGTATTTGTTTCTGCAAAGTATACAGTCGCATGAATTGTAGATGTCTCTTGGTAGATTTTGAAGGAAGTCTTAAAAAATTAAGTTGTTATTTAAGCAATTAGCGTAGTAATCACGTGGACAGATGTGCGCGTACACAAATGAGAGCGCGGGCGCAAGCACACACACTCACGAAGAGAGAGAGAGAGAGAGAGAGAGAGAGAGAGAGAGAGAGAGAGAGAGAGAGAGAGAGAGAGAGAGAGAGAGAGTTTTGCTAGCTCTCGGTGTTTATTTATTTCCGTAGTTTTTATTTACTCTGTGACTTGTGTTCTTTTTTGTGTGTGTTCCACTGACTTGCATAGAAGCACTCAATATGTTGTTTCCGTTTATACGATTTCTTCCCGCGTCATCAAAGAGGATGTTCCATTTAGGCCTGCTAAGCTGGAAACAAGCTGCAATTAGCCAATTCTATAGCCATAAATTTCGAGGCTATTTCAAGTGGAATTGAGAACTTCTTCTTCTTCTTCTTCTTCTTCTTCTTCTTCTGCTTAGTTTCATTCTTTTTCGTTTAGCAACTACTATTGCATCGAATTTTTGGTTTGTTCCAGCTATGCTATTTAGTGAACATTGTTCTTGTTCTTTTTGCTTTAGCTTTTGTTGCTGTTGTTGTTGTTGTTGTTCTACTTCTTCTCCTTCTTCTTTTCCTTCTTTTCCTACTTCTTCTTCTTCTTCTTCTTCTTCTTCTTCTTGGTTAACTCACTCCAAGATCAAGATCACTGGAGCTGATCAAAGTCGGTTAATAGGTATAGGTACTTTGAAGTGACCTTGAACCTAAACTATGAGGGAAGTAAAATCCAAATTTGTTGTATTTAGAGATATTAGAGTGATATTTTATATATGTTCGGTTTTTGCGTTGATCTTGAAAACCATGTTCATTTTAGGCCTTACCAAAACATTAAACATTTGGTAATCGCACAGTGGAATGGAAACAACATTGGGTTATTTGATCATATATGAGCATCAAAGTCATGTGAGGGTCAAGGTCATACCAAGGTAAAGGTCACTAAAAGTCAAGGTCATCCCAAGGTCATGAGATTTTGTTGGCATAATACTTTTGCTGTATTTTATTTGATCGTACTTCAGCGTATTTGGAGCCAAAGGTTTGTGACTTCTTAAGGTCTAGAGCATCAAAAGATCAATGTCTGTATTATTTTGCATTTTAATGCCACCGTTTTTGTTGGTGTTTTTTTTTTTTCTGGACACGCATTTCCATGTTAAATATTGCGACTTCCATAAGTGAGTCATATGGGCTTTGCCCTTCTAGTTCTCTCTTGCTCTCAGATGAATAATAGGGTTATTATTGTTTATCCAACTAAAACGCAGATCTGCACATCGTCTCTAAGCGACAGGCATTACCGTAAAGTAAGATAGGCTTCGGTTTCTGGCATTGCAAACAGGGCATCACACTGCGCAGCTAAGACTGTCCGAGGTTTGCCTTTCTCTCTTCACTATTCACACTTCTCTGCTATACCATGCGCCAACGGGAATCCCCCATGTAAGAGGGGTGAAGCATACTTCCGGTTTCTTTCTCCGCGTATTGTTTATCCGAGTGTTTTGAGTGAGTTATTTTCAAATATTCAAGAATATGTCGAATCACATGAGAAAGCGTTAATGGGAGCATAAAAGAGAAAGTGTTGCAGAGAATGCCTGATGGATTTGAAGTCCCAGTTGTGACAGTCAAGTTTACAGTGGGAAGACAACATGTGTCACTGACCACCGGTATCGTACCCTCACATAGTCAACTACTTCGTGTTTTGTGAAGGTTGCAACGGCAAAGCTATGGAAAACTACAAGAGTCTTCAGGTCCTGTTTCACTTTCTGTCGATGATCGTTCTTTAATCGTTGTTTCGCTAGTTCTTCCATCTGACGACTGACGATTGTTTTTGCATCCTTTCTCTGAGCATGTACTTCCTCCACCGTTTTTATACTTATCCCACTCGTTTTCTGGCTCTAACAATCGTCGTTTTCGGCAATTTGCCATTTTTAAAAGCCACGCATCAAGCCTTGAGAAAAGCAAAACAAGCCAGACCGGAACTTGGTTTCACTCTAACCTCGTTTTGATTTATAATGGCGATACCCACGAGTTTTTATGAGAGGTGCCGGAAAGTTGTTGCTGTGGAGAGGCAAACATTAGCCTCGGCAAGTCTCCGCTACACAGTGTGACAGTGCTTTTTATTTAATGAAGACGCTCGAAGAAGAGAGCGCTTTCATTCTATACCTTTTCAATGTAATGGCGCATAGAATTACAGAATTGGCTTGTTGTGAAGGCGGCA
This sequence comes from Oncomelania hupensis, assembly GCA_036898135.1. NCBI lineage: Eukaryota > Metazoa > Mollusca > Gastropoda > Littorinimorpha > Pomatiopsidae > Oncomelania > Oncomelania hupensis. Next base: position 67,853,965 of record CM072511.1, on the reverse strand, counting down.
CAGTTTGTTGCACTCTAACTAAACATAAAGTACGAAAATAACGGTTGCTTTCTTCTGATCATGATACCTGGCATAGGCTTCTTCCATAGTGGGTATCAACACACTGCGGAGCTGCGACTCGACGAGGCTTGTGTGGCATTCTCCACAGTTGCTGCTGCACAGTCCTTTTGCTGTCTAATGAAGAAGATGAATAATGCCTCCATTATGCTTTGTCGGATACGTCAAGTGCACTGCAGTTAGGACTTTGAGCAAGAGTATATGAAATGAATGTTGAACTGTGGCTAGTCTTCGTTCGCACTGGGATTTGGGATGGCTGAGCTGTGTGTATCACACTGTCTCTGACAGTCTGTGGCTATCTGTATCGGGTCTTGGTGGGTTTAACTGTTTGAATGCCTTACGTCCAGATGGATATGTGTGTTAGAGAGAGAGAGAGAGAGAGAGAGAGAGAGAGAGAGAGAGAGAGAGAGAGAGAGAGAGAGAGAGAGAGAGAGAGAGAGAGATTAAAACATAAACACATTTATAGACACTGGACAGTCGACAGCTTTCCGCCTAAATTGTGTGTTTCACTATAATATATAGTGCACATACATCGTATGTTATATTAATACATTATGCACAATTCTTGTGCTCGTGTTGGCCCCATATGCATGAAAAGGATTGTTTGTGCTCTAAGGCTCCACACCACTTCCCAACGAATCAACCACAAGGTCTCACAACATGAGATAACGAGTCAATGTCCTGATTGTGGCTGCTAAACTCTTTGCCAAAATAATAAAAATATAAATAAATTGAAAAAAGCGCTCAGTGGCTGCCCCGAAGACAGTGAAAGGGTCTATTCTTTCTTAAGCTTGAGATAGCGTCTCGCCTCTCGTAATCGTGGCTGAATACAAAAGCTGGCCTTGTTTGCGTTGCACTCTGTGCATGTTGTTCTGCTTTCCTCTGATGAACAAGAGATCATATTATTATGATGAAGGTTTAAAAAAAAAAGTCTGCTTGGCTTTTAACTTTAGCGTTTGCTATATCCTAGTGCTGGTGCATGGCTTTATGAGTATAACAATTCCTTTGTAAAGGCTGAAAGTGAAAGCTGGTTCTTTAGCCGCGTGTTTAAAGGAGGGGAGGGGGAGGAAAGGGGTGAGGGGAGGGGAGGGGGTGAGGTGGGTTGTGGGGTGGGTGGGGGAGGGAGGGAGGGAGAGAGAGAGAAGGAAGAAGGAGAAGAAAGAAGGAAGTGTTTTCTAGCTGATTGTATTCATTCATTTGCAAAAAAAATCAGGCGGAAAGAGTAATTATAAGAGGAAGGAGAACAAGGAGAAACTCAAGACCAAAACCAAGAATAATGTTGGTCGTTGTTTTGTGGTTTGGGCTTGAACGGTTGGGCAGGTGATGAGGAAACGGTGATGCTGTGTGATAGCTTACTACAGAAAGAGGTTAGGAAATGAATAAAGAATGGAAAGTCAGAGAATCCTATTTGTGTGTGTGTGTGTGTGTGAGAGAGAGAGAGAGAGAGAGAGAGAGAGAGAGAGAGAGAGAGACGGACGGACGGACGGACGGAAAGACAGACAGAGACGTCGTAGGGAGGTAGAGAAGTACCGGGTGTATATTGCGAGAGACAAAGAGGGGAGGGGACAAAGAGGAGATGGGAAGGAAAGGTTGTATGGCGGCCAACTAGCGCCAAAACCTGATAATTACAACTATCATATAATAATTACAAATATCATGGGATAATTACAATTATCAAGAGATAATTACACTTATCAAGAGACAATTACAATTATCATTGAAAATTACAAATATGTTCGCGTGATCATGTTTAATTTTTAGTTTTGGCTCTAGGAATCCGCCACGAAATGTGCCAAAACTGAAAATTGTAATTATCACATAATAATTAAAATTTTCACTTGATAATTATAATTTTCACGTGATTATTCTTAATTCTGGTAAGGCGTGTTACTAGCGCCAAAACCTGCAAAACATACATGTATCAGTGATCATTTTAATTTTTTAATTCACAGAGATACCGGTAATTCACAGTGTTCATTACTAATTTTCAGGTTTGGCCACGCTTTACTAGGGCCAAAACCCCAGGCGTGCTGGGAACAGTGCCGCTGCCGCGCATGCGCATCGCGCATCGTATCGCGCATGCTCATTAGTATTAAATTGATATTTATAATTTTCAATGATAATTGTAATTATTTCTTGATAATTGTAATTATATCATGATATTTGTCATTATCAGGTTTTGGCGCTAGAAAGGCGTGGCAAATACTGATAATTGTTAATTAACACTGCGGATTACCGATATCTCTGTAAATTACATAAAACACGTGATAATTTCAATTATCTCGTGATAATGGTAATTCGGTTTTGGCGCTAGTAGGCCGTCATTAGGTTGGTGTCCATTTCTCTGGCGCTGTAGCCATATATGAATTGAGAGCTAGGCCAGTGATTGTGATGCAACTGGAACAATACTGACTATGGCGGTGGAGCGAGTGAGGGAATCTGAGACTGGAAGTGGGTACGGGTTGGGGTAAGGAGGAGGTTCGACTCAGCGACAGGTTGGTGACGGTGGTGGCAGAAAGTGGGTTATTGCGATTTGCAAGAGAACACACAATGCTGTTTTGCCAGTGACGTTTTATTGCGTGTGATAATGCGATTCCGGCAACAGTAATAAGGGGTGCGCCGCCTGAAATTGCCTTCATTAACTAGCTGCAAATTAAACCTTCATCACCAGCCTCAGTATCGAAAGACTGCTCGTTGCATGAGAGCATCGCCTAACTATCGCGTTCTTGGACTCGGTAGGCGGCGGATGCTCTCAGTATGCATCACCGGCACCACAGTACAATACCCTATGATAATACCTCTTTAATATTGTCCCACTGTCGCGTGACGTTACCACTTGTCAAACTCTTTCATGGACAGTGTGGCTGAGCCTGCTGAGACATGCGCCCTGCCTTTGTAATACTTGCCGAGGTACGACGTAAGACGCAGCAAACTCAGGCACTCTGTATGCTTAGATCTCTGTCAGTATTTACACAGCGACCGAACTGTCCTGGTTACCCGGTAAGTGGTCCACTTCATATTTGACTCTTCTTACGTAGCTTAGGATGAGCGGGTTAGGAAGTTCTAGTTTAGAAAGATTTTTTTAAATAGACTACATTCATTGATTCAATGTCTTGTTTGTATTTTTCTTGGGCAGCGTTGTTTGGCGACTACCGTGCTTTCACTAAAAAGGCATACTGATTTTCAAGTCTAGATAACAAGTTTTAAAAAGTCCAAAGTTCAAAATTAAAAAAAAAATTCTATTGCGCGCTTTGCTTACGGCTTTCTTGTGGATTTCTGCGCCGTACAAGTCATCATCGTCATCGTCATCGTCATCCTCACCATCATTTCACCATCTCATCATTATCATCACCATCATCATCATCATCAGCAGCAGCAGCAGCAGAAGCAGCAGCAGCAGCATCGTCATCATTATCATCATCATCATCATCATCATCATCATCATCATCATCATCATCATCATCATCATCAGTTATGAGCTAACGTTCTTCAAGTCCGCTTTTGTATACATCACTTTTACCGACTTCTATTGTTGAAATAAATGGTGTGTGTTGTTTTTTTCTTCTACCCCTAGTAAGTAATTGAAGCTGAACCGTCGCTATCAACCACGTTTGACATATTCATCGTTCATGTCACCATGTATCTCGCCAAAACCCAGATTTATTAAAGACAACCTGAGTTTGCTCCCAGGACTAATACGTAAGATTTTATACTGAGAATCACAGATCACTGGGCATCACAATAATACTAAGGAAGGGAGACAGAAACTTTGTTTGAAACACAAATGGGTAGTAGGTAGGTATTGTCGCCCAAGAAAATGGGGCTGGTGTTAAGGAAAGCATCTTTCATATTATATGAGCAATAAAATATAAACCTATTAAAATATAAGCTTGTTAGATGCGATCTTCCGAGGAGTGTGATAATGATAACAAAACCCCTTTTTTTAATTAAGGAAAAGGGAAGCGGTTAAAAAGCTGTAAACTGTAGATGATTAAACCTGACATTCACCCTTTTAGAGAAAACTGTTTCCATGTAGGTCTTCACCTACACGGAAACAAAGTGAAAGGTTGTCGAGGGAAAATCTAAAGTTATTCGACCATAATTGTGCGTGAATGTCAAGGTCACACAGAATATCTGAGACCGCTGGGACTTTCGCCCGGATTACTGACGCTCAGTTTGACGCTGGAAGTCTGTCAGTCAGGATTTCTCAGCAGCCCAGGATATTCAGCATTATGGATGCCTCAGAACAATTTTGTACTGAGTATCATTGGCTCACAGATGCAAGATGTCCTGATAGAGAGCGTAGATGGTCTCCATGTGTTATGGTATAAGAACATGAAGTGTGTATTGTGTTTGCTGAGAGGACCCTCCTTATGAGTGCTGTTATCGTTTTTACCATCACTGCTATCGACGTTTTCATTATCACCATCGACAGCAGCCACCGGCCGGCACACGTGGGAGGGTTCATGCAGTTGTATATTTGACCACCACCACCACCATCATCATCATCATCATCATCATCATCATCATCATCATCATCATCATCATCATCATCATCATCATCATCATCATCATCATCATCATCATCATTATCATTATCATCTTCATCATCATCATCAACATGGCACACCTTCATCAACAAACCAAGGCTCCTCGTATGTGTGGGTGAGCGGGAGGTGATAAGGGGAATACAGCCATCAGCAGTCTCACATCATAATTTTCCTCCCCCTCGCCCATCTCCTCATTCGTCACCATCATCGCAAGCATCAATGCCCTCCATCATCATCATCATCATCATCACCGACCTTTCCTCCTCCTCAGTCGCCATCCATTACTACCAGCATCAGCAGCCGGCCGGTACGTGTGAGTGTGGAGGTCAATTATACAGTCATCACTGCTTGTCACACACGCTGCAACTTTCACTACATTGCAACCACACTACCGCGACAGTCCAAACCAAATCTCGTGCACGCTTGGAACGGTACAAGTCAACTATAGATGTAGGTCTTCTTGCCTTTCTACAACTGACATACTCGTTAGCTGAGTCAGAGTTGAGTAACTATACTATTTTACAGTCCTCGAGTTTTATTACTCGCTTTATGAGAGTTGAGGTTTGCACAAATTCTGCTCTGTGGTATATACTATATTTTGAGTTTTGTGGCTGAAGCTTTTACAGTTCAGTTATATTCTGTTTACGCTGATATTTATGCTGCATTAGGCGTGAGGAGTTGTTCAGTTTGATTCTGTTCAGCAAGCATCCTAGTTTACGCGTCAGAATATTCGGCTCAGTAATATTTGAGGGTTCTTTTTGCCTTGGGATCTACAGTTGAGTTAAACTATTCCGCATGCTCAGCAAACGATTCCGGTCATGCTCGAGTTTGGTTTCATTTTCACACTTTAGCGTTTTGAGCTTGACTTGTTGAGTTTGATTCTGCTCATAAACAGGCGATGAGAAAAAATACCTTTCAGCGCACGTTTTTACACTGTGACTTTAAACTTCAGAATTGACTTTTGGTTTGTTCATCAAACATTCTGCTAAATCTAGACAAACATTCTGCACTGCAGTATTAAGAGTTCTGTTACTCAAACATCGTGAGCTGAGATTGAAAGTTTAAGTTTTATTTTGCTGAACAACAGTCCAGCGATCTTCACAGCTGAGCAAAGGAACTTTGTATGGCAATGTATTATATTTTACAGTTTGTTTCCCTGATCGACATAAAATTACTAATCCACGTCTTCAATTGGGCTATATTATTATAATCTCAAAAAGAGTCTATTGCATTTTTATTCTGCTCAGTGTGAAAGCTCCCGATAGAGAAACTTCTGTCTGTAGTTCTTTAGTATTCTATTTATGCATACAGTAGTTGTTAGTCCTTGACCAGTATAACATTACAGGTCCGTGGCTTCTTGAAGAATGTGAATACTTGTATAAATTGTTCCTTTACACGTTTTTAGTATTATTCTGTTCAGCATGCTGGTAACTTGCGCAAGGACAGACATTTCGGCTCTGTAATATTAGCAGTACTCTGTTTATGCATAGAGCTGTGACCAATACAGTCTGTTGTAGCTTCCAAGCACTCGTTCAGCACACACAATGCTCAAAATGTCATCATAGTGATATTACTCAGTCAACACAATGTGGACAATAGTCTGATCTAAGTCCATTGCAGTTTACTCCTCGAAGCATCACTTTTTATTTACAGCGCTTAGTATTTTGCATGATTCTTAATTGATGTTTTCTCTTATCCATAAAATACAAGTCCGCAGCTTTTAGTACTAATTCCATCAAACTCGGAACTGTCCATTGAAGTAAATACTTTCTTTTTTCAGTTTGCTGTGTTCATCAATTACAAAATTCGCAGTTGTAATATTGTGTGATTCTCAAACTCTGCTGCTGAAGTTTGTTTTGTGCTTAAAAGTTAACAACACCAATAAACACGTCTAAAGTTGAGAGAATTTAGTTCGGAACACCACCATCTCGCATTTAAATAACAATAAGGTAAGTTGATCTTGGATTATATCGTTGGGAATCGGTGACTGTTGAATCTTTTAACAGATTTCTCTTTCTCTTAATCGTGCATAACTTAAGTGACTATTCTGTGTTGTGAATGTAATAAGGATGTATGATTTAATCTTAATGCAAGCGTTATTGTTTTTCCTTCCGTGGAGGTGCCGGGGGTTTCAGTATAAATAGTATCCCCACTTTCCTGGAAATTTAGTGCTTTAAATTCCCACTGTCGCTGTCTTTATCCTTTGTTCTTTCTCATTCCTACTGTGTTCTATCAATATACTATACTATCTTCTTTTTCGTTAGACCAGTCACCTACCTTTTTTCTTGAAAACTCTTCTGGGACAAACTCCTCATTTGTGTGTGAGGTCAGTTGGATCAGCTTGGTAATATTGGACGCTTTCTGCCAAACGGTCACTGGGGCTTCGAATGAAGTTATTATTTGGCAATGTAGGCATTTTATATATATTTGTTTTGTTGATATTTTATAATGATGTTTGTATTCTATTTTGTTTTTGTAAACGGGGGTTCGATAAATTAGAGTATAGCCTCAGCGTCTCCTGCGTGGGATGCCTTTATTGTAAAGTGACCGGCTGGTGGAGTGCCTTCAGTGTTATCACTAGGGTTGTTTCGGCATATCTTTTATGCGAATCAGGGGTGAGTTCTCTTTCAGCGAAGTTGTGGTCTTGATTTTGTGGTCCTGATTCGGTTCTTTGCAGTCCGCTGGACCCTGTAAGCAATGAATAACTAAACTAAACTAATTATTGTGTTTGCATCTGGCAGTGTTAAATGGTTCTGCTGTGTCTAGATTATAAATATCTTGATGTGAAATTCTGGACTTTTTTAAAAAAAAAGTCTTCAATGGTACAACGTGTTTTCCACTGTCCGATTATTGGAAGTCCCAAATAATCCTCCCTCTCAGCACCATCATCGCCACCATCAACGCCAAATAAGATTATAATTATGAAGAACCAGGTTTAACAAGTGTTCATGACGAACCGTCACGTCGCCACCTAGTATGTCAATTTTCTTGGCCTTTTAATAAACAGTAAAAACAAAAAACAAAAAGAAACATTGTTTTTGTATAATTACGCGTTGAAAGCTTGTGCTATGACTCTAATTATTTGAAAGTTTTTAGGATTGTCAGTTGAGACAAGACGGAGGAGGCTTCGCCCGGGTCTCAGCTGCACTGTATATATGGGCTTGTGACTTGTGATTTTAGACAATGTAAGTCGCAGTATTTGACTGTGGCTTATATAATCCTATCAGTTCAGTGTCTTTCGTTCGCCATCATTCCTATACTGTGTCACGAAGTCATTCATCATCTGCTGTATTTTACATGGAAGAGATTCATAGTAAACTTTGTATACTATACAGTACAGTTTGTACAAGCGTTCATTAATATGTATCCCGGTTTTAAATGCACGCAATTAATACTACTACCACAATACAGAACTGCAATAGCTACATTAAACATACTGCAAAACTCAGTCACCACTGTCCAACAAAATGAGCGCATTTGTAAAAGGTTTAGTTTTAGGCGCTGTGCGAGAGTGTATTGTTATTCTTCTCTGTTATGCTGTCATATACCTATGTCCGTACGTGCGCACGCGTGTGCATTATGCCACAGTATTTGCGCGCCTACTCGTTCTCCCAAGCTTTTGGCGTTGGTTTTAAACAAAGGAAATCCTGCTTTGACCCGAATCTTGATCATGCTGATATTAGATGGATTATCTTTGACAAAAACTTAAGGCCTATTGAAAATGAACATTAACCGTCACAGCGCCTTTATTTATCTCATCGTTCTTATCTAACGCCTTTCCAGCTCAAAAGCTGCTCAAGGCGCTGGCCGATACAGGATCTAACTGGAGCCGGGCGAGACACCATGTTGCTGTTTTTCCCATAAAATGAGCACTAAACTCTCTTCTTTCAGAATGCGATATGTATGTATCCACTTTGGTTATGTGCTTAGTACGGTAGCATCACCAGCAATAAGAAGTAACGAGATTTGGCTTGTGCAAGGCGCGGTTAGTGAAACAAAGGCCGTTGCTTAAGGGTTTGTAGAATGTGGTTAAGCATTATTTAGTGTTAGTAGCAGAAGGTTTTGCAATATACATTAAGTTTTCCATGATGATAAGGATGAAAATCAGCAGTTCGAACGTAAATTTTAACAAAAATTAACATACTTATTATAGTAAGTCAATAAGTAAATAAATTCATAAATAAATAAATAACAAATAAATAAATCAATAGTAATACATGAACACATAATTGGAAACGGTAGCCTAGATGATTAACATTATTCCGACACAATTGTGTTTGTGACCCATTATCAACATTAGTTTAATTTAAAACGTAATATAAAACCTCATACTGCATGTACCTCATCGAGTACGGCACCTAACGACGTTAATAAATAAATATAGCATTATTAGCTGAAGAACTATATATTCGCGTGCATGTCTACAATTAGAACCATTAGTGTAAACAATACGATCCACAATAAATCAATAGGTAAATAAATACCCCCCCCCCACCCCCCTAAATACATACATACATAAATACATAAACAAATAAATAAATTGTCATTGGATTTATAATAAAATTACATGCACTCATGTTTGTCAAGCATCACATAATATATTGGTTTTATTTTCTACGTCGGTTTACGATGGGGTAACACTTCGCATCACTGTGCGTAGCTGAGACTGTCCGAACCTCGCTATTGGGAGAGGTGAGTGTTAGTCTTGGCTAGTCTCAGCTACGCAGTGTGATTTCGCCCAGTTCACCTTAATTCTACCAAGCTACCGTAGTATAAAAGTAATATACTGTTAAAACTGTTAATATACTGTTAAAACAGTGCTGACTCACTTTGCCCTTATATTTGATATGACATGTTTTTAACCATCAATACAGCAAAAGGCTATACGTACGCCCAGGGGGCTTTTTAGCAACAATAAAAAAGGGGAGAAGACGGAAAGGAGGGGGGGGGGGAGGGAGTGGCGGAGCAAGGGGAGGAGGGAGGGAGCGTTAGAAAAATACATGAAACAAGCCTGAATGGCAACACAAAAACACATTTCATATCATGTCACGTGTAAATTTACTTTTGTCTTATCAATAAAAACAAGAAGCAAACGAGGAGGAAAAAAAAAACCAACAGTTTACGACACAGTGTGCCAACATCGCAATTAGTTATTTTTACAATGGAATTTGAGACGAGGCTTACTGTCGTGGATATAGTTCTATGCAATTTTATGAGAAGAGTAGTATTTTGCATTTAATTATTGTTCGTTACATCGTCTATCTCTTTTATGACCTCTTGTCCGAAATATCGAGTTGCGCAATGAAATATACAGGGACTGCAGAGTAGCAGCTGCCATGGTTACTCTGAGTATCACGAGACTGCCGACTGATGATGATGATGATGATGATGATGATGATGATGATGATGATGATGATGATGATGATGATGATGATGATGATATTCAGGATGCTGCCAAGGCTTAATAAGAACAACGCCTGTAATGTCAGTGTATGTTCCAATTGAGAATTAGTGATGAGTTGGGGGATATTGATTGGGAGGGAGAGAAGGTTGGTTGGACAAGCCGAGAAAGAGGAAGGAAGGGTTAGGGGTAAGGAGGGGCGGAGCAGGGAAGTGAACAAATGAGGGGAGGGGGGGTTGAGATAGGGAGAGGAAAGAGAGAAAGAGAGAGGGAGTGAGTCTGAAACTGAGATGGATGAGGGGGTAGAATGGGGATGGCTGTCGAGTGGGAAATTTCAAAAGGGTTGGGAAGGCGGCGGGGGTGAGAAGGAGGGAGACAGATAGAGAGAGAGTTGGGGGAGGTGAGAGAGACATTGCAGGGAGAGGGGAGAAAAAAAAGAAAAAAAACGGAGAAAAAAAAGGCGAGAGAAGATGAAGAATGGAGTGAGATTATCATCATATAAGACTGGCTTCTTCATTATATGTAAACTTCTCAAAGAATTCTTTTATGACCATCCATTTTTAGCAC
>CM072511.1:67785847-67842890 GCA_036898135.1 Oncomelania hupensis | reverse complement strand
AGTACGGTAGCATCACCAGCAATAAGAAGTAACGAGATTTGGCTTGTGCAAGGCGCGGTTAGTGAAACAAAGGCCATTGCTTAAGGGTTTGTAGAATATGGTTAAGCATTATTTAGTGTTAGTAGCAGAAGGTTTTGCAATATACATTAAGTTTTCCATGATGATAAGGATGAAAATCAACAGTTCGAACGTAAATTTTAACAAAAATTAACATACTTATTATAGTAAGTCAATAAGTAAATAAATTCATAAATAAATAAATAAATAAATAAATAACAAATAAATAAATCAATAGTAAGACATGAACACATAATTGGAAACGGTAGCCTAGATGATTAACATTATTCCGACACAATTGTGTTTGTGACCCATTATCAACATTAGTTTAATTTAAAACGTAATATAAACCTCATACTGCATGTACCTCATCGAGTACGGCACCTAACGACGTTAATAAATAAATATAGCATTATAGCTGAAGAACTATATATCCGCGTGCATGTCTACAATTAGAACCATTAGTGTAAACAATACGATCCACAATAAATCAATAGGTAATTAAATACCCCCCGCCCCCTCTAAATACATACATACAGAAATACATAAACAAATAAATAACTTGTCATTGGAATTATAATAAAATTACATGCACTCATGTTTGTCAAGCATCACATAATATATTGGTTTTATTTTCTACGTCGGTTTACGATGGGGTAACACTTCGCATCACTGTGCGTAGCTGAGACTGGCCGAACCTCGCTATTGGGAGAGGTTAATCTTGGCTAGTCTCAGCTACGCAGTGTGATTTCGCCGAGTTCACCTTAATTCTACCAAGCTACCATAGTATAAGTAATATACTGTTAAAACTGTGTATATACTGTTAAAACAGTGCTGACTCAATTTGTCATTTTATGTGATATGACATATTTTTAACCATCAATACAGCAAAAGGCTATACGTACGGCCCAGGGGGCCTTTTAGCAACAATAAAAAAGGGGAGAGGAGGGAGTGGCGGAGCAGGGGGAGGAGGGAGGGAGCGTTAGAAAAATACCTGAAACAAGCCTGAATGGCAACACAAAAACACATTTCATATCACGTCACGTGTAAATTTACTTTTGTCTTATCAATAAAAACAAGAAGCAAACGAGGAGGAAAAGAAAACAACAGTTTACGACACAGTGTGCCAACATCGCAATTAGTTATTTTTACAATGGAATTTGAGACGAGGCTTACTGTCGTGGATATAGTTCTATGCAATTTTATGAGAAGAGTATTATTTTGCATTTAATTATTGTTCGTTACATCGTTTATCTCTTTTATGACCTCTTGTCCGAAATCTCGAGTTGCGCAATGAAATATACAGGGACTGCAGAGTAGCAGCTGCCATGGTTACTCTGAGTATCACGAGACTGCCGACTGATGATGATGATTATGATGATGATGATGATGAAGATGATGATGATGATGATGATGATGATGATGATGATGATGATGATGATGAGATGATGATGATGATGATGATGACGAACGAGATAGTTCCACCAAGCATTGACCTGATATAGCGCTGATATTCAGGATGCTGCCAAGGCTTAATAAGAACAACGCCTGTAATGTCAGTTTATGTTCCAATTGAGAATTAGTGATGAGTTGGGGGGATATTGATTGGGAGGGAGAGAAGGTTGGATGGACAAGCCGAGAAAGAGGAAGGAAGGGGTTAGGGTTGGGGAGAGGCGGAGCAGGGAAGTGAACACATGAGGGGAGTGAGATAAGGAGAGGAAAGAGAGAAAGAGAGAGGGAGGGAGTCTGAAACTGAGGTGGGTGAGGGGGTAGATTGGGGATGGCTGTCGAGTGGGAAATTTCAAAAGGGTTGGGAATGGGGCTGGGGTGAGAACGAGGGAGAGAGATAGAGAGAGAGATAGGGGAGGTGAGACAGACATTGCAGGGAGAGGGGAGAAAAAAAAGAAAAAAAATGAGAAAAAAAAACGCGAGAGAAGATGAAGAATGGAGTGAGATTAGTATCATATAAGGCTGGCTTCTTCATTATATGTAAACTTCTCAAATAATTCTTTTATGACCATCCATTTTTATCACATAACGACTGCATTCGGCGTAGTGTAATTGCAATAATGAGTGGTGTTTGTTACCTCCGTTCCTGTCGTTATGAAGACCGTGCGTTAGTAAATATTACCATATTTTGGTTTTTGTTTGTTGTAGAGTTGTGGCTTGTGTGTGGCTTGTTTGATGTCCACCTTTGTTATATTAAGCCGCAAAAACGATGTTTGTATTGCTGTTGTTGGTTTTTTTTCCATTGAGCAACAACACTATCATATTGTTCCAGCATGCCTTAGTTTCTCGCGAGCGTGAAATCTGTGTAGTAGTAGTCTTTTGGGGTGATGGGAGAAGATTCGCCATGCATCGTGGACGATGCCTGGTCCCGGTGTGACATCCTCACAGTTCCTAGTATCTTAGCTGGGCTGGGAGCGAATGGGAGCATTCTGATTGGTCGACGCGTTACAAAATTCGACGCATGCGCACAGTGCTATCATAGTCTTCGTAAGGGTTAGGGTTAGGGTTTGGGTTAGAGTTAAGAGTTTAGGGTTAGGGTTAGGGTTTGGGTTAGGGTTAGGGTTATGACGCCTAAGAACTTCGTGAAAAAGCCGGCCCGACATGACCTAGCGCATGCGCAAATGCGCTCGGATAAACTAGGAGATTCGGAACTTGAAGGATGTGACACCGGCCACACAGGAGACAAATCCAAGGCCAAAAGCGCAAGGCATAATCAACATAATATCGTCCAGACTCCATGGAATATCCAGTCACACTTTACGTACAGAGCGCGTCTAAAGGTGGCGATACACGGTAAGAGCTGAGGGTCGTATGCATCGACAGGCAATAAGGACGTTGAACCTTTGTTCTTCTCTGGGCAGCCTCAGCTATACTGAACGGGTTGCCCCTTCCCCTTCCCTCCCCCTTCCTCCCCCGCCCTTACCCTTTCTCCCCGCACTCATGAATACGCTAATTCTCCAGAGAGCCCTGTTCTTACGCTAATGCCGGCTACGAGGCCATGTGTAACTGTGAAGAGGTTGTGGTACAGTACAGATTGATGCCACATTTTTCCCACCACAGTCACGACAGAATTTTCTTTAGTTGCGAATCCTGCGTTTGCTGGCGTCTTTTGCTATTCAGTCAGTTTAAAGCAATCTCTTTTTCTTCTTCTTCCCGCCTGGTACTGCTTCGTTACTATATAGCTTCAAGCCACAATAAATTATATTCAATTTATATAGTGACGAGCGTGTATTCAACTAGTTCGATTCCCGGTGCCACATTTTTCTAGCACCATCATTCATTCAGCATGGTCTTTTTTGCTGACTATCCTGTCTGTTGCCCATGCAGACATTATTCCGCTATTATAATACATTGTTGATGGCTTCTCTCCTTCCACTCCTCTGCACCCTCCCTCCTCGCCTCCCTCCATACGGACATACAACGGACACTCGCATAAACACGCACGCACTTAGGATGAATCTTTCTTTGACTACGCATATAATCGAGAGAGAGAGAGAGAGAGAGAGAGAGAGAGAGAGAGAGAGAGAGAGAGGGAGAGAGAGAGGCAAGTAGACACAAGTCTCACATTCCCCTCTCTCCTAGTCTCAGATACGCAGTTTGCCACGCAGCCGGTCAAAGGGACAGGCAGTCGAGCTACTCATTAGGAAACAAGTGCAACACTGAAGTGTCAACGTTTTCCACGCTAAAACACAGTCGGCAAGTCTCCTCTCTGAAAATCCTTATCGGGAAGAGAGGGGACTATAAACTGATACACACTGAAGTGTCAAACGGTCTATAATATTGACTTCTTCGAGAAATTTCAACGAGCACACAGATAAACCAACAACTAATTTCTTAAAGGTTTCATAACAATAACCCAATGAGTCATTCATTGACTAAGTTGTTTTTGTTTAAGATAAGAGGAATTTTGACGAAATCCACACACAAAAATAGCGGTCTTGCATCAGTGTTAGCCAAAACAAGACAGTGTGAACAAAACAATCAGTTTGAGCAAGCAGGCAATAATTATTTGTTTTTGAAAGGGAAACATGAATCAAATCGACAGAGGTGTGTGAGAAACGAGTTGACAGTTTTAGTAAGCACGTTTTGCACGTTTACATGTCCACGTTAGTAGTGAGTCAAACAGTCAATTTCCCCAACCTCCGTGACTCAATTCATAGGAATTAGAGTTTACTTTATCCGTAGACTATTTACTATTATAATGTTTGGCTCAGTGTACCTCCCCTTTGCTCAGAGTGGCAGTTAGTGGCCTCCTCTGCTGTTCTGGTGGACATAGTCACCATCCAATAGGCCTATATTATCTGGTTGAGAAGGTCGAATGCGTGAGACGTTGTGTGTAGCTGTTTGGAACTCTGTGTGTGTGTGTGAGCGTGCGTGCGTGTTTCCGTGAGTGTTTGCGCGAGGCGCCCGTGTTTTTGCGAGTGTCTGTTGTATGTCTGTATGCTTGTCTATCTCGGTATCTGGAAGAAGAACAAAACATAGTTTAATACACGGCTATTATTGTTTCCCCCCCCTCTCCCCTGCCCATTTCCCCCTCTCCCCTCAAAGCTTCGTCACAAATCACAAGTCTATGTCTCACGGTCATTCTGTCTGTCGGTCTGTAACTGTGTGTGTGCCGCGAAGGAAGCATTGCATCCGTTGTTGTGGGAATGGGGACCAGATTTTTGCCACAGCACACTGTTACGTAACAACAGGCTGTTTGGGAACGATTAATGTGGCAGTCAAGCCTCGCTGATTGGCCCATAGAGAGAGATATCGGGCTAGGCAAGAAGAGCCCAGTGGTTAGAAAGTTCGCTTGACGTGGAGGATTCATGTGGTCACTTCTCTTAAGGCGTCAAGTGATTTTTTCACATACTATTTGGAATTGTCTTTCATGTTAAGGTTCTTTATACGATTCTTTATTTTCCCCGCCAACTCTATCCCCTGCCAAACCTGAGATACAACACCCTAGCCCTTGCTTCCGTCAAAGGACGCAGTGACAGGCTCAAATAAACATCTAGTAGCGGCAAAGCGTCGGACAGTACTCCTTTATGCAGCATGTTGACGTTTTGAGCTGCCGGAGTTCTATTCTGATCGCAGTCGACGCCTTGAGCGGCTCTTTGAACTAGCACATACTCACTATTTACCTGTAATTCGTTTTAAATGTCTGGCGCAGTCTGATTCTCCGAGATCGAATAAGCGATCTTCTCTGCAGCTAAGACTAGTGGACTTGTCTTGTGTGCAGGATGATCCGTTAAAGCTCAGCATACTTTCAGAACAGTGTAGCTCAGTTTTGTGTAGATACGTAGCAAAGTTATGTCAATTAGCATCAAGGCTACCCCAAAATGAAACTCTTTAGAGATACTTGTAGGTGTTGAAGTTGTTTTTATCGTTTGCCAGTGACACACACAAACGCATGACTGCGAAAGTCTAGAGAATAGCTTGGCATTTGCTGATTGGGCGCACAGAGATTTACGTTGAACACTTTGAAACGCTAAAAAGAAACAGACTAGAAATGTGCAAGCCAGGTAAAGGCCTTAATGTATGGTGAGTGGGAAGATGGGCAGTGCGTGGCGGGCTTGGATAGTGTGTGTGGGTTTCGGTCAATGAGTGGAGGGGTAATGGGTGGTTCGCATTCGTGCTTGTTCGATTAGCCATGATGCCATCTAACGAGTTGTTTTCGTTGAAAGTTTTTCATGTAAAGGCCAGGAGATCTGATTTGCCGCTGATGAACTGTTGTGCTGTAAAATTGGAGTCTGTTTTCTGGGAAACAGCATGGAAAAAATCAATGTGTTCTCTAGTTAATTTATATTTTCGTATGATCAGAGCTAATAAATTGTTTCTGCTAATGGGACCACGTTTAATTAAGCAAATGCGGTGAGCTTCATTTCCAAGTTTCGTTTTTCGGCCCACCTCATCCAATCATTCTGGAACCTTTTTTTTTCATTTCGACGCTCTGAGGAATTTGTAGTAAATGAGACAATTTTATGTGACGAATTATTTTTTTCAAAACTAATTTTATGTGACGAATTTTTTTTCAAACAAAAGACTGTTGTTTGTTGCTGTTAATACTGAATGCCTTCTGGAGGCGATGTACGCATTCATCATCATCATAATAATAATAATAATAATAATAATAATAATAATAATAATAATAATAATAATAATAATAATAATAATAATATTTTATATAGCGCTTTTTCCTAATGTCATCAGTTCAAAGTGCAGTTCTCACGCATTTATGCTTAACGTTCACATCGAAATACATGCGAAATGGAGTGAAACTAAAACAAGGGTAAAGGTAAAAGGTAAAGGTAGTCCCATAGCCTTGTGGCCGTAGGGGAGCGTGATGTTGGAGATCACACTTATCTTGGGCCAGCGTAATGAGGGTGATGCCCATCTCTCTTCCTCGCTGCTTTACCTTCCCCACCCTTAAGAGAGTAGGCACTCAGTCACGTCCACAGTTGAGTCAACTGGGGGCGTTGTTATTTGTCGCTTCACGTTTTGCGGTCACCCATCCAAGTGCTAACCACACTGGACGGTGCTTAACTTGCGACACAGTAGCGAGTGCTCCAACCACTGCGCTATCCGACACCCCGACACCTAAACTAAAACAAGACAATAATAAACTATACAAAAACAATACAAACATGAAAAAGAATATTTACAAGTAAAATATAAAAGACGATGGAGGGAGGTGGAGGAGGAGAGCAGCCAAGGACTGAGGGGGCTGGGGGCGTGCGGTGTGCCGGCGGTGGCCTGAATCACAAAAGAAGGAATGATGCTGGTGATGGGAGACGAGATTGTGATGATATCCTGGAGAAGATACGCTTATCTTACAAGGGGAGTAAGACTTGTAGATAGATGGGGCGTTAAGCTACCTCTATCAGACGTTCTTTTACCAAAATTCCAAAGCGATGTGAGAGACTAATCACGGTGCTTGGTCACATAAAATTTATATTTGTTCTCGGGTTTTAAAGTATCATTGGCTCACTTTAAGTAATGCTTTTTACTAATCAAAGGACTAGTTACTTGGTCTCAAGAGAAGAAGAGCTAGTGGACACACAACAATACAATTAGAATGACACCAGTCGTATATGTATGTGATTTTAGCTTTTATATGTTCAACACAAATTTAACATGACTTCAATTAAATGTAAATTAATAACTATAACTGTTCAATGTGCTGGGCTATTTCTTTAGCAGTTCTTCTTCATCATTTGCTATGCAGGTCTAATATTGTTCTGGTGGTCTAATATTGTTCCGAGTAGTTCTGCGTCAGTTGCAGTTGAGAGGGACTTAGCTGCTCTGCATCGGCGAGTGCTTGAGTCTGGTGGACACCCTGAGGGAATCTTGACTCTCAGGTTGATCGGGTGAGTCGTGTAGCTACGGGGCCGGACGTGGCGGGGTAGAATCTAGATGATCTCCTTCTTTTCCACGGGAGCAAGCGTCATGCGTTGACTCCACAAACCGTCCCAGAGCTGAACTGTAAAATCCAGAACGCTGGCAACAATATTCTATTCCGATATTGGCATGTGGTGCCCTCTGCAAGGAGTCTATAGCATCAGACACCTGCCGAGTTTCCCTCCAATATGCACACTACGATCCGAATCTTAAGGCTAAGATATATCGAGCAACATGCACAACGTGTCAGAAACAATAATCAGTTTCTGTAAATACATATAACATGAACATACTAATACATGGCAATCAATATAATATATAAACATGCACGTACTAGAAACTACTGGTGTTAACTTACTTCTAGTCTCTGGGAATCGTGAAACCGTCTCTAGTCTATCCCTCTGTTGGTAATAGCTGATAGTAATCGTTCACTTCAGTTTGCTCCTTTTTTGACCCTCGTGGCTCCACATTTCGTATTCGACTGACTGGCTAACGCGCCGTATACGGGGATATGCAGGGGTCTCTACCTCATCTCCGACCAACCATTTAATTCTCGTGGCTAGTAATCTTGCTCTCGCGATCACATGCATCTTCTTTTGGAAATTTTGCTGTCCTGTCCTGGTTTTGAGCATCGGTTACGTCTCAACCAAGAGTGTCAGGGACGGAACGCAGAGTAGATCTAAAAGAGATATAAGTCGCATGGATACTTTAGCGGTCAAGAGACCCAGGTCAGATGGTCGAGTAAGCTAACTAACATTCTTGTTTAGCGAGGTCTGCTGGATTGTCTCAGGAGTGAACGTCTCAAGGATGTTAATTTAACATGTGCAAGCTTTCCTTTAGAGGGCTGGCAACTTAACGTCAGGTTTTATTCAATACTATCTGTTTATCTCTAAGCTAAGTTGCCAACCTTTGTCGTCAACATTTCTGATGTTACAGACATTTCTTTTAAGGAAGAGATGAGTTTTTAAGTTGGACTTGAAAGTGGCTGTGTTCGGAGAGCTGCGAAGAGAGAGTTGTAAGTTGAAGGATCACGTTCTGAGAAGGATCGACAGCTGGCAGAGGAGAGTTTGTAGTGGAGTATTTGTAGCATGAGGATGTTAGATGAAGAACGAAGATTTCTAGATGGCTTGTAAAAGTGAATGTCCTTAGTGAGGTAGGAAGGGGCTAATCCATGGACACACTTGAAACAGAAAGTGGAGATTTTGTAGGTAATCCTCTGAGATACAGAAAGCAAGTGAAGAAAATGTATGAGTGGGGTGATATGATAAGATTTTATTCCGTTTTGAGAACCAGACGTGAACACTTTTGAGCAAATGAACATAAGAGGAAGGAAGTCCAGCCAGAAGAGTGTTACAGTAATCTAAGCGTGACAGAACAAAAGGTGAAATGAGTGTGGCTGTAGCGGCAGTGGTCATATGCTTGCAGACAAAGCCTATTCTACGGAGCTGAAAGTTGCATGTTTGACATGTTTTGCGGATGAATTCTGACATGGAGGGATGTTGTCAAGGATGACACCAAAGTTTTTGACAGAATATAACATAGGAATAGTGATTTGGCCAAGAGTGACAGTGTCTACAGGGGAAGAAGACAGGTGGTATTTGATACCCAAAAGCATATCTTCAGTATTATTAGCAATGAGCTGGAGCTTGTTGGCAGTCAGAGGTTTTGGTCAGAATAGATGTAAGGTTTTGAGGAGTGTCGCTGGTATTTTTTTTAACTGTGTAGCGACTGCGTAAAAATGGTTGGAAGTATCATGGTTTTGGATGATCTGAGACAGAAGAGATGTGTAAAGGGTGAATAGAACAGGGCCTAGAACTGACCCCTGAGGAACACCGAAGGCAAATCTGGACGGTTCAGAAAGGTTTTGTGTTTATGGGGATGTTTCTCTGAGAACTTCGTTCAGGCGCCTTCTCATACTTTTGAAAATCGGTCCGTTGATTTTTACCAAAACCAGCTGATACACTGACGAGCTGAGAACACGGGTAAATGGCCATCTGTATCTATGGCTCAAATCCACAATTGCAAACCATTGGCAGCAGAGAAGATCTTGCCTATCATGCCCTCATTCCACGGAGGACAGCAACTAATAAGGATTTTTACCCAAAATGCTATCAATAAACTCCAGCCAATCCCTTTAGGCGAGCCTCTTTTATCACTTGTGTTTTACACACACTTTTGGTCTGACTTCACAAAAGTGGTTGTTGATATAGACAGATTGGAAACTATCAGAAAGTTATGAATGGAACCAGCTTAGAGCACGTGTTTTTTTAATTCCAAAAGAGTTCTCAAGGCGCTGATGGAGAACTGATCGATAGTGTCAAAAGCGGTGGAGAGATCGAGAAGGGTAAACAAAAAGATTTTACCAGAGTCAGGGGCAGAGAGGAGGTCGTTCATGGTGTGAAGAAGGGCTGATTCAGTAGAATAGTCAGGACGGTAGTGTCACGTGGGGTTTATGGGCTCTGCACAATGGAATTATGGACCCTCACGTTTATTCGGTGGGAACTGCTAGTAGGTCACCCTATGAATTACTTTAATAAATTTATTTGTTTAGCTCGTTCTGTGTTAAGGTTGGGGTACAGAAATAGATAGAAAAATGGTAAAAGATTACTGTCACACTAGCTTTCACACGGCTATGAATCATATGTAGTCCAGCCACTTGATAACAGTTAAAATCACACATTTATTTCTTCTACTCTATACAAGATTCTCTAAGTACTAATCTAACTTAAAATGTCTCAGTCACTGCTAATAGTTCGATCGCTGATAGTCTAGGCAGCTGTTATATCTTCCTCGGGCACTTTGCTATAATATTTCATGTAGATTTGGACTTGTGTGGTCCGTTTTACAGTTTCTGAAGAGTTGGACTACTGTGGTCCTGTTATGATCAGTTTAAGTGCACCTTCGCCTTATGCACTTAACTTTCTTATGGTGCGTTCGAAGTCCTTCTGTGAGGTAGCTTCTGGTCCACCTGTGTCGTTGTGTAGTTGGGTTCCCTTGCCACGCTGTGGGGTCTGACAGGGTGTCTTTCAAGGCAGCTCTTTCCGTCTTGTGCGGTAGAGGATCCTCAACCAACTAGTCGTTTCTGTGGAGCGGGGTGCACAGGATAGCTCGCCTGCTCGTCTGTAATATAAGAGACGAAATTCTGCACAACCCTGAATAATCGGTTTGTGCAGAGCGTCTCACTGAAAGCCAAAGTAGCCCTCAGTGATAGCTCCACATCTCTATACATAAGCGACGAACATTCTGCTACTTCCGGGTTCCACTGGAATCTCAACTCTAAATTCCTATACATACATAAATATAAATCGTGTCTAACTATACACATACAGAATTCATAATATTATAAACATTCAGTGGTACAGCCACTGGTCTGCAAACATACATATAAGTTAAACAACAGTGGTTCCGTACGGGATACAACATGGCGGCGCAACCGGTCGTGTTTCGCCTCGTGGTAGGCTCTTCCACGTGGTCCCGCAAATTCGGATTAACAATTCACATTTATGCATAGCAAATTCCACAAACATAATTTCAACAATAATATAAATATATCACGATGAAACAGAAGGGTGTTCATTTACCTGTTTGACAAGTTCAGGCCCGTGATGACTTGAGAGAATTCTAAGATTCTGCTTCCTGGTCTATGAGTGAAGATAGTTCTCTGCTAGCTAAGGAGATGTTACTTCTTCCTCGTCTCACACACGACTGATTCAAACTGTCTTAGGTTTTGACACATTCATAACTGCTCTACCCACTGAGCCTGCTCTGATTGGTTAAAACGGTCCGATTCAAAACTCAAGTGCTGAGTCACTGCGATGTGGGTGGCTCGCTCGCCGTGTGTGGTATAATTGCTGCTGTGTAATAGTCTAACTTCTCTACTGTTACAATTACTACACAAAGCTAAATAGTCAACAAGCAGAGTTAAAACTAGCCAATTCATGACAGGCTCCCTCAACTGAAAAAAGGCGATGACTACTGGATTCGACCTTTTTCTACTACAGAGCCTAGTTTAACACTGCACTATCCTAGGGTCCTATTTACAAACTAATTAAGTTGCTCTACCTGAGCTGCAATGCTGTGCCAGGTAGCTATGGACACTAGTGACAGGGTTTTTACTGGGCGGGGACGAATTCTGGTGCTGTGGCCCTTAGTTGTGTTGGGTGGGCGACAGCTGCTGTGTCCTCCACGAGATGGCGACTGAGGTAGTCGGCTCCGTGGTTCTCTTTGCCGGGTATGTACTCGATTTGGAATGAGTATGCCTGAAGGGTGAGTGCCCATCTCATCAGGCGAGAGTTCAAAGACTTGGAGGCTGCCAGGAACGATAGTGGTTGATGGTCCACCTGAACTGTGAAGTGGGTCCCATACAGGTAGAGTTGGAATTTCTGTATGGCCCAGACTAGTCCAAGACATTCTTTCTCCGACGTGGCGTAGTGGGTCTCGGCGGGTCTCAATTTTCTGCTGGCGTAGGCGACAGGGAATAGCGTCTCTGCATTCTTGGGGTCGCGCTGTAGCAGTACTGCTCCGAGGCCTAAGTCGCTTGCGTCGGTGCGAAGAACGAATGGCTGAGTCAAATCGGGTAGGTGGAGTACTGGCGCCGATGTCATTCTGTCCTTGAGTGTTTGGAATGCCGTCTCACATGCCGCTGTCCATACGACTTTGTCCGGGGCGATTTTCCGGGTTCCATTTGTCAGAGGTACGGTGATGCTGTTGTAGTTGGGGATGAACTTCTGGTAGAAGCCGCAGAGTCCTAGAAACGACTGCACTTCCTTCTTGGTCTTGGGCCTAGGCGCGTCGAGTAGGCGTTTCACCGTCTTTTCTACCGGTCGCAGGCTTCCTTGACTGATGGTGTGTCCCAGAAATTCTAGCTCTGTGAATCCAATCTGACATTTGGTGGGTCTTGCCGTCAATCCTGTGTCTCTGAGGCGTGCGAGTAGTTGTTGTAGGAGCGTGACCTGTTCCTCCCACGTAGGTGTTGCGATGAGGATGTCGTCCATAAACGAGTGTAGGTGCTCGCTGCTCAGGGGTGCCAGGAGTTTTCGCATCATGGCACTGAAGATGCTGGGTGCGTTGTGGAGTCCGAATGGAAGCACGTTGAATTCGAAGTGTCCTTCCATAGTGCTGAACGCTAGGTACTTTCGGACTTGCGGTTGCACTGGTATCTGGTAGTATCCTTTGCTGAGGTCGATGCGTGAGAAGTACTTCGCTCGCTGTAGCTTGGCAAATAGGTCTGTCTGGTCCGGGAGTGGCTCTGGCTGGAATTGCGTTACGGCATTCAGGAGTCTGAAGTCGATGCACAGTCGGTGCTCTCCGTTGGGTTTTCGCAACAATACCGTGCCTGCGCTGTAGGGTGAAGTAGACTCTGAGATGATTCCGGCTGCCAGTAAGGTGTCTATCTCTTCCTTGATGGCTCGCTGCTGCGACAGTGGCATCGAGTAGAGCTTCTGGCGGACGGGTGTTGGGTCGGTCACCGTTAAGGTTACTTCGACGAGGTCTGTCCTCCCTGGTCGGTCTGTTAGCACAGTCTGATGTTGTCGAATGACCTGTAGTACTTGCTGTTGCTGTTTAGCGGCTAGGTCTCCGTTGAGTATCACGTCTTTGTAGGTTTCTTTGGAGTGCAGGGGATACTCTACTGCATTGGTCTCCATGCTTTCTCCTTCTTCCGCGATGGCGATGGCTAACAAGTTGTGAGTGCTGGGAGTCGCTGGTCGGTCCGTGTATTTCTTGAGGAGATTGATGTGGTGGTATCGGGCTCTCCCGTTCACCTCTACTTGGTAGACTGTCTTGGATTTCTTGGCAGTCACCCGGTACGGTCCTCTCCAAGCGATGTCCAGCTTGTTGGTTCCACTTGGAAGTAAGAGTAGCACTTGATCGCCGACTTGCAGTTCTCTGTCCTTTGCGTGGCGGTTGTAGTACTTCGCCTGACGGGCTCTTGCCTTCTTCAGTGCTTCACCAGCTTTCTTCCACGTTGCTTTGAGGGTTTCCTGCAGGTCTGCGACGTACTTGGTGGCACCTCTTGGTGTGTCGTCTATCTTGGCCTCCGTCCAACTTCTGCGTAGGGCTTCTAGCGGTCCTGCTAGAGGTCTGCCGAAAAGCAAAGTTGACGGGGTGTAGCCTGTGGCTGCATGGGGCGTTTCTCGGTATGCGAACAGTGCCGCATTCACGTAGGTGTCCCACGCTTCTGGATTGTCGTCGGCGACTTTCCTGAGGATGGTGAGAAGGGTTCCATTCAGTCTTTCTACTTGTCCGTTGCTGGCGGGGTGGTATGGTGGTGTGCGAATGTGATGAACTTGTATCAACTCGAACACGTCTTGCATCAGGCGGCCGGTGAACTGAGATCCGTTGTCCGTTCTAATGCTGTCCGGGAATCCGACTCTGGTAAAGATGGCGATGAGTGCATCTGCAATCTTCTTGGTGTCAATCGCTGGCAACGGGACTGCTTCGCACCACATCGTACATGCGTCGACGAGTGTGAGTAGAAATCTGTTCCTCTTCTTGGTCATGGGCAGTGGTCCTACTATGTCTACTGAGACTTGCTGGAATGGCACGCCGACTACTACCGATGGTCCTAAGGTAACTGGTACGGTGTGATGTCGCGGGGAATATCGTTGACATTGGTGGCAAGATTTCACGTAGCGCTTGACATCCTCCGTGATTCCTGGCCAATAGTAGTGTGCGCTGATTCTCTGCACTGTGGCTCCAATTCCCATGTGTCCGCTGAGTGGCATGCTGTGGCCTAGTTCTAGTACTTGGGCTCGAAGGGTGGCTGGTAGTACTAGTTGGGTGTGATCTCCATCTCCTTGTCGATGTAGAACTCCCTCTTCCATGTAGAAGTCTCCCTTGTGCGGGGGTGTGTGCGCCTTGGGTAGCTTCTGGAAGCACTTCGCTATCGAGGTGTCTTCTTTCTGTGCTGTTTTGATCTCTTCGAGTCCTGGATTCGGAGCGAACTCGGGCTGGGGTGGTTGGGTTTTAGCTTGGGCCCGGGTTTGCACTGCAGCTATCTCTACAGTTTTAGGGGGCGTGCCTAAGAACACATACCTACAACCTAGCACTAGATCATACAGGGGTTTCTGTAAAACAGCTGCTTGGATTCGTCCTGTGACGTACCTACTCTCTACTTCGATCCAAGCTATTGGGCAAGTAGTCGTCGGTTTCGTCAAGTCTGCTCCTTGTAAGTCGACTGTCTTGTCTGTCAAGTCCGCGCGCGATACAAGAGATTCGCTAACTATCGCGTCGTATGATAGACCTGTGTCATACAGACAGTTCGCTTCTTTTCCGTTGACCTTGACCGTGTCTGTCACCGATGGGTGATCTCCGATAGTGTGTGGCTTGTTACCGCTACTTTGAGTTAGAACTCTGTGCGCTGGCCGGCTTTCGCGCTCTTCCCTACGTTGTGCGGCCAACTTGAAACATTCTGCGGTGGAGTGATTGTTTCTGTTGCAGAACGAACAATACCGTCTCTGTTCTGCGGGACCTCTTTTCCCGAATTCCGCGTTGGGTCCTTTATTTTGCCCAGGTCTGGGGTTATTCGGCTTATTCGCGGTGCGCTCTTCCCGGTTAGGGCTTCGTTTCTGTGCCTCTTTCCCGTTAGGCTTTAGGTCTCGCCTGAAGCTCTTGGCTTCTCCGTGTGCGGCCACGTACCTATCTGCGACCTTGACCAGATCTTCTAGTCTTTCCGCGCCCTGCTCTACTGAGAATGTTCTCAGCTCGGGGGTCATGGTTTCCCGTAGCTGTTCCCATACTAACAGTTCTGTCAGTCCATCATACGTCTTAGCCGTGGCTGACTGGCTAATCCACTTATCCAGCATTGTGGACAACCGATCCGCGAACTGCGCATAGCTCTCTCCTTTCACTCTCCGATTGGTGCGGAACCTTTGCCGGTAGCATTCTCCTGTTAGTTCGAATCCCGTTAGGAGTGCCTCTTTTACTTTGTGATAGTCAGTCACTCTGTCAGTCGGTAGCTTACTGTAGATGTCATAAGCCTTTCCTCTAAGCCCTTGACTAAGCTTAAAAGACCAATGAGTGGGATCTAGTTTGTACTCTGTTGCTAGACGCTCAAACCTAGTCAGATAGAGATCTAGACCTTCTTCTCTCTCATTGAATGTCCCCAGTGGAAATGACATTCCTTGTACGGGGTTGGGGGCTACATCCAGCTGATCTGAGTGGGGAGGGGTTGAGGAAGAACTTGAAGCTCCTGATCCCAATCTTCTTAGCTCTAACTCATGCTGTCTTTCTTTTTCCTTTTCTTCCCTCTCTTTTTCTTTTTCTGCCCTCTCATACTCCCATTTCCTAACTTCTGCATCTCTCTCTGCTGCTAGCTCTAATTTCCTCGTTTCTCTCTCTGCCTCTAATTTCTTCTGCTCTAGTTCTAATTTCTTTTGCTCTGCTTCTAATTTTTTCGCCTCTCTCTCCGCTTCTAACTTCTTTGCCTCTCTCTCTGCTGCTCTCTCTGCCTTAGCCTCCTGTTTCTCTACCTCTGCATTGATATACGCAATTAGGTCTCCCCCTGCTAAGTGTAAAGCTTCCCCTAGTTCCTTGAAACGCAATCTCAAGGCCACTGGGTCCGACATTGCCAAACGTGTCTATGAACAACCTCTGAATCACGTGGAATACCAAAACACTAGCAATATTGCAATTCAATAACAACAATGCAAAGACCATAAAATTCGTAATCACTAATAGAATAAAACAAGAGTCAAATGGCATACAACAGTTATTTAAGCAAACCTGCAAAAGAACAATGCAACATAGAGGCACAAAAATATTTGAAGCAAAAAAGTTTTTAAGTAAAGAATAGTGCACCACAACTGATCAGTGTTATACCTTTACACTATTCTAAGTTCTTCTACTTCTACTGTTATCTAATTTTATTGTACTTAGGTCCGGTTATACCCAATTCCTATTATACACACATCCTGACTAGGCTCGCCAATTAAAGTGTCACGTGGGGTTTATGGGCTCTGCACAATGGAATTATGGACCCTCACGTTTATTCGGTGGGAACTGCTAGTAGGTCACCCTATGAATTACTTTAATAAATTTATTTGTTTAGCTCGTTCTGTGTTAAGGTTGGGGTACAGAAATAGATAGAAAAATGGTAAAAGATTACTGTCACACTAGCTTTCACACGGCTATGAATCATATGTAGTCCAGCCACTTGATAACAGTTAAAATCACACATTTATTTCTTCTACTCTATACAAGATTCTCTAAGTGCTAATCTAACTTAAAATGTCTCAGTCACTGCTAATAGTTCGATCGCTGATAGTCTAGGCAGCTGTTATATCTTCCTCGGGCACTTTGCTATAATATTTCATGTAGATTTGGACTACTGTGGTCCGTTTTACAGTTTCTGAAGAGTTGGACTACTGTGGTCCTGTTATGATCAGTTTAAGTGCACCTTCGCCTTATGCACTTAACTTTCTTATGGTGCGTTCGAAGTCCTTCTGTGAGGTAGCTTCTGGTCCACCTGTGTCGTTGTGTAGTTGGGTTCCCTTGCCACGCTGTGGGGTCTGACAGGGTGTCTTTCAAGGCAGCTCTTTCCGTCTTGTGCGGTAGAGGATCCTCAACCAACTAGTCGTTTCTGTGGAGTGGGGTGCACAGGATAGCTCGCCTGCTCGTCTGTAATATAAGAGACGAAATTCTGCACAACCCTGAATAATCGGTTTGTGCAGAGCGTCTCACTGAAAGCCAAAGTAGCCCTCAGTGATAGCTCCACATCTCTATACATAAGCGACGAACATTCTGCTACTTCCGGGTTCCACTGGAATCTCAACTCTAAATTCCTATACATACATAAATATAAATCGTGTCTAACTATACACATACAGAATTCATAATATTATAAACATTCAGTGGTACAGCCACTGGTCTGCAAACATACATATAAGTTAAACAACAGTGGTTCCGTACGGGATACAACATGGCGGCGCAACCGGTCGTGTTTCGCCTCGTGGTAGGCTCTTCCACGTGGTCCCGCAAATTCGGATTAACAATTCACATTTATGCATAGCAAATTCCACAAACATAATTTCAACAATAATATAAATATATCACGATGAAACAGAAGGGTGTTCATTTACCTGTTTGACAAGTTCAGGCCCGTGATGACTTGAGAGAATTCTAAGATTCTAAGTCCTGCTTCCTGGTCTATGAGTGAAGATAGTTCTCTGCTAGCTAAGGAGATGTTACTTCTTCCTCGTCTCACACACGACTGATTCAAACTGTCTTAGGTTTTGACACATTCATAACTGCTCTACCCACTGAGCCTGCTCTGATTGGTTAAAACGGTCCGATTCAAAACTCAAGTGCTGAGTCACTGCGATGTGGGTGGCTCGCTCGCCGTGTGTGGTATAATTGCTGCTGTGTAATAGTCTAACTTCTCTACTGTTACAATTACTACACAAAGCTAAATAGTCAACAAGCAGAGTTAAAACTAGCCAATTCATGACAGGTAGGAAGACTGGAATGGACAGGACAAGTTGTTGGAAGAGATATGTTGGTTGAGCTGTTTTAGGACAATCTTCTCCAGGAGTTTCGATAGGAAATGGAGATTAGAGACAGGGCGGTAGTTCTTCAAGTCTTTTGGATCAAGGTTTGATTTCTTTAGTAGTGGCCGCACGATGGCAGACTTGAAAACAGGAGGGAACAGAACCAGATTGCAATGAAGAGTTGACTACGTTGGTGATGGCTGGGAGGAGGTCAGCGATGCAATATTTGAAAAGTGAGGAAGGGTTGGGATCAAGCTCGCACGTTTTAAACCCACATGGTGCTGAGAATTTCAGCCAATTCTGTTTCTGAGACAGTACATGTCATCAAGAGTTTTGATAGCTTCGATTTTCGAGGTAAAAAATGTTCAAAAGGGATATGAAGATAATTCAGAAAGTTCAATTTTCATGCCAGTCTCTCCTTGTTTTGGTATATAGCTGTTGCAATAATTACATTTGCAGATTGGCAAGACTAAATGGCAAGTTTCCACTAAACAGGCGAACTTGACCGCTAGCTGAGTGTCAGAGATCTATCCATCAAGCATAGACTGTGGGTAGGTCTATGCCCTCTGACCCTCAATATTGGTCGCTTTCGCACCGACTGCCTATGTAACTTTAGTAAAGAACTCGACATCGACAAAAGATCTAAAAGCGTTTTTGTTGTTCTTGTGGATTAATACAGGAAAACGGACTGCGAGCTGCAGCTACAAAAAAAAGTTTACCTTATGGAGATTACGTCATAACGAGAAACATGAATTCAGTTGTAGCACACGCGCAGAACATCAATCAGAATTAAAGCTTCCGCTGCTTCTGCAACTTCCAGCGCCGTTAGCGCACACTTCCTCTATTTCTCCGGCTTTTCTTCCGCAGCATTTTATTCCACCTCCTACCCTTTTTGTCCCACCTCTTCTCTCCGCTCTCCGACATTCTTTTACAACCTCCCTCTCCATCGTTCTCTTTGGCAGCATCATCTTCCTGCCTGTTATTGGCTTCATCCATACGTAAAGTAAACGATACCGATGACTGAATAGAGCGCAAGCGGACGTGACTGAACCGTGCGCAGCGGGAATGAGTTATGACTGAAGGGCGCGCTGAAATCGATGGACGTCCAAATTGATTTGGCGAACATAACATTGGCTGGAATGGGCCTTGCAGGAACAGGCGATGGCTTTAATTGTCATAATTGCACCTTGTGGACGAAATGAGAGAGAGAGAGAGAGAGAGAGAGAGAGAGAGAGAGAGTGAGAGAGAGAGAGAAAGAGAGAGAGAGAGAGAGTAATACAACCCACAATTGGTTTTTGTTCTTTTTTATGCTACTAAAAATGAGACCAACAACATTAACTTTAGCTTAAATCAGAGAGCACTATACAAAAACAAAACGGTTTATTGCGGGATTTAATAAGCTGAAAATTGTTTCAACCCCCACAACACCTCTAAATTGTAACTCAATTGGTCTCACACGCAGGGTTGTTAAGAGCATTTTTTCGGTTCTTCCACCATTTTTCTTCTGGTATCTCTACTTCTTCTTCTTGTATGTTGTTAGCCCTGGACACTGATGTTGTTTGTTCTGCTTTATGTCGGTGCAGTGTACACCTGTTCACTATGTCATGATGAAGAACTTCCTCTTGCAACCTGGACACAGGTGATTCGGGGGAAAAACAATAATGATAACCTACAGTGGTGAGACTACTAAATAGGTCAAACAGAGAGCGAGGGAGAGGAGAGGAGAGAGAGAGAGAGAGAGAGAGAGAGAGTGGGGCTGCGTGCATGCTATCTGTTTCTTCCCGTGCCAAACATACCTCCTTTTTTTGGGACCAAATTAATACCATACGTACCTCTTAAAATAGCTCCGGCATCAGTGCCTCAAACAACTTTTTATCGTCTGCTTTTTATTGGAACGCACACTGGAGTATCCGGGACCTGTTGAGACCTACTCCTGAGGTCATTCCGAGTATTAGAAATGACCGAGGGATACGAACAAGGTCTTGTAGATCTACAGAGTCTACATCTTCCTACACTCGAAGGCGGTAGTCAATGATAATAATAATAATAATAATAATAATAATAATAATAATAATAATAATAATAATAATAATAATAATAATAATGATGATGATATAATAATAATAATAATAATAATAATAATAATAATAATAATAATAATAATAATAATAATAATAATAATAATAATAATATTAATATTAATAATAACATCACCACCACCACCAATAATAATAATAATAATAATAATAATAATAATAATAATAATAATAATAATAATAATAATAATAATGGATGGTGTATATATACACACGCGTTTCCAGATCCCCAGATCACAAATCAGGCTTAATGCGCGGCAATCCGTACCAACAAACACACTCACAAGTTTCCCCCATGCACAACCAACACACATCTATCACTCAAACATGTGGTGTAAAGGAAGGGAATCACTTTTAGAAGACGGAAATGAAATCGAATTTTTATTTTTGAAAGTTTAGATTGACTGCATTCAATACTCAGGGTTGCTGAGGACAGAGAAAGATGGAGTACGCTGGTTAAACGATCATCTGTGGTACCCTTACGACTTCCGAGTTATGGGATAGGATAAGCATCCAATACCATTATTGAAAGGAAGGGAGAAACCGGAGTACCCGGAAAAACCCTCCAACTTGAATTGTCTCGTACCTATATCATAAAAGTTCGCTCGCCCTTTGCGGGAATTGATTCCCCGACCTTCGGCATGGGAAACCGGCGACTAATCCACTGCGCCATGAGGCCACCCTTCAATTTTCAATAGAAAATAAGTAGGCCCCTGAAACTCTGTATGAATTAATTTTAGAGCCTTATATGCAGTAAGATTGGAATACTCCGTTAGGCCGAGGACTAAGATAGTTAATTCAGAAAATAACTCTCGAAACTCTGCACAGGCCTAGCCACGAACCTGTTTAGTCTCCATCTTAACTAGGGCTTTGCTACACCAAGTGACGTTAATGTCTCTTTTAAAGACACTCAGTAATGCTGCTTTTAAAGACAACACAGGCCGAGAATAAAAGTTCATGGTGCATACATGTTAAAGTGCCCCAAGATCAGCGTCACAGATCCTGTTCAAATTCACAATGAGTGTTGCCCCGTCAGAAAAAAATATTGTAAGTTCCCCCAAACAACCTCTTTCACGAAGTTGTGGAAAATATATTATTTTCTCTTTCCCCGTTTACTTTTTTGAAGACATTATCAGCTCTTGAAAATCGTTTGATGTTGAACCAGTTGTCGCCCGAAGTTGTTTTGAAGAAAGTCAGACGATGACGGATCAAGTGCGCTAAGATGTTTACCAGCTGTTGTATTTTCCAGTCAAAATCAAACATCAGACTTTCGGTTTTAAGCAAAGTAACTAAAGAGAACTAAATTAGAACCACTACAAACAGAAAATCTCGCGTATTAATTCCATCAGCGTTGCGTAAGAGCGAAAAATATGACCTTTTCTGCATCCTCCAAAACACACTGGTGTGGTCGCATTTGGTGAAGACTTCGTCTCTTCTGTGAACTTTGCTTAGGGCAGTCGCATTTAGCTGCAAAACTTTGAACAGTAAACTTTGCATTTGAACTTAAGACGTTGCGCTAACACCAAAGTTTGTATGCAGCGAAATTTTAAGGAACACGTTTAGAATCCTGTTAAGTTGGGCTTCCGAGCGGATTATATTTATTTATTTATTTATCTATTTAGTGTGTGTGTGTGTATATATGTGCGTGTGAGTCGATGTGTGTGTGTATGTGTGATGTTCGTAGGAGGCAATGCATTTCTTAATTTACAAGTTTGTTTCTTTTACTTATTTTTCAATCCTTTATTTGTTGGATGTCCGAGCAGTACTGGTTTAATTTTGTGTATGTGGAGGCATGCAGTGCACTACAAAATTCACAAAAATTATATCGAGGTTTGTTAAAACCCGTATATTGTTACAGCAGATCGCCGCGCGTTGAGTCTGATTTAAGAATAAGGCGCGAATAACATCCATTATTTTACTATTATTATTATTATTATTATTATTATTATTATTATTATTATTATTATTATTATTATTATTATTATTATTATTATTATTATTAAATCCTGGTTTTTGGACGTTTGAGAGTAGTGGCCCTTTGACTGCTGTTAGTAGAAAGAACATGTACAATTTCAGTGATTTGTTTTTTCATCTTTTCTGGCTGGGCTGGGGTCTTTTTCTAATCTTGATTTTTGGACGTCGATGGTGTTGTTTGTTTTCTCTAAAGTATATAGGCAGGCAGTGCACCCAAACGTCCAGTGATTTTTCTGCATTATGTAGGTTAGAGAGGATGACATGGTGTTTGCTTTGTTCAAACAACGGAGGCAGTGTACGCAAAATCTCAAATTAGTTTCCTGATGAGATGAAATGTTGTTGTTGTTGTTGTTGTTGTTGTTGTTGTTGTTGTTGTTGTTGTTGTTGTTGTTGTTGTTGAAATGCTGAGGACTGGATGTCTAAGTACGCAGTGCATCGAAATAGTCCAAAGATTTTCTGGATAGTTTTTGAGGCTTTGGTTTTTGCATCTTAACCTTTCAACGAGTAGCGTCTGAATGGCACTTGTGGACACTTAGGCTTACTCCTAGTGCGGACAGAAACTGATGCTGTCAAAATAATGAGTAATTATTTGCTTTGGACTGTGAGTGTAAACGTTGGCCCTCTCATAATGCAACGCAATACGGAGATTTAGCTTAGTAACAGTTGTGAGAGAATGTGTGTGTTTGTGTGTGTGTTGGTGGTAATGGGGGACCAAGAACTGAGGTAGTGTATGTGAGAGAGAGAGAGAGAGAGAGAGAGAGAGAGAGAGAGCGAGAGAGAGAGAGAGAGAGAGAGAGAGAGAGAGAGAAACGGACACACAGACAAAAGAGAGAGAATACATTAAAAACTGACACACACATGTACACACACACACTTTCTCTCTCTCTCTCTCTCTCTCTCTCTATCTCTCTCTCTCTCTCTCTCTCTCTCTCTCCACCATCCAACCTTACCAGAGGTATTATTATTGAATGTGCATGTACTATGGTGCCTGCTTCACAGTATAAATGCAATTATGTACTAATACATTGTTACATCAGTCGAATGCATAATGCTTTTGTTTTTCTGTTGCATATACGCGTGTTGCTGGATTATGATTGGCCAATCAGGTAAGACGAATGTTCTTTTCACGTGTTTACCCCCTAACAAAGTCTAATTTTACACAACTGGTACACGTTTGTTTCTAGGTTTCCTGTAAATCTATGTGTTCTTAAACCAATTTCTTATGTGAAGTGTTCCAGTTCTTTCCGCTTGTCTGTCTGTTAGTGAGTATGCATGTACGCCCATATTTTAAGCACAACGGAAGTCACTTATAACTTATACGACGTCGTAAAGAAAAAAAGCATAAGAAGATTAGGCGCGAAGCGTGTCGATGATCGTAGTTCTATGCTGTATCCTGTGTTTAGATGCTGCAGTTGATGACTCACTTCCTACAGATTACACTGCCTCCACCGCTTTGGTTGGCCTGCTAGCTCAAAGTCAGTGGTTTCTTACGTCGAAGGTCGCGTGTTCAAACCTCGCTGGAGACGAACTTATGTGACTGTACGAGACTTGTCAGCTCACCGAGGGTTTTTTCCGGGTTTTCCGGTTTCCTCCCTCCCTTGAATAATGGTATTGGATGCAGTCTTTCTATAAAAAAAATTCAAAACTAAAAGTGGGTATACTTTCCGTCTTGTTATAGCGACTTGTCTTTACACCACATATTTGAGTGATGCGTGTTTGTTTGTTGTGTATTTACATTACATTACATTACATGATTATTGCTTTAGGTCTATCGGACTCTTCCGAGCAAAATCAGGACCGGACAACCCCTGATCCACATAAAAGATCTGCTGAAACAACCCTAGTGGTAAAACTGAAAGCTCTCCACCAGTCAGTCACTTTACAATAAAGACATCCCACGAAGGGGACACTGAGGCTAATGCTCGAACCCCCGTTTACAAAAACAAAATAGAACACAAACACCATTTAAAATATCAACAAAACACATACATATAAAATGCCTACATTGCTAAATAATAACATCATAGGAAGCCCTTGTGACCACCTGGCAGAAAGCGTCCAATATTCTCAAGATGATCCAACAGACCTCACACACAAATAAGGAGTCTTGTCCCGGAAGAGTTTTCAAGAAAAAAGGTAGGTGACTGGTCTAGTGAAGAAGAAGATAATATAGCAGATTGATAGAACAGAGCAGGA
Source organism: Oncomelania hupensis (assembly GCA_036898135.1). NCBI lineage: Eukaryota > Metazoa > Mollusca > Gastropoda > Littorinimorpha > Pomatiopsidae > Oncomelania > Oncomelania hupensis. The sequence continues at coordinate 67,818,688 of CM072511.1, read as the reverse complement.
ATGAGAAAGAGCAAATGAGAAAGACAGCGACAGTGGGAATTTAAAGCATTCAATTTCCAGAAAGTGGGGATACTATTTATACTGAAACCCCCGGCACCCCAACGGGGGATGTTGTGTATTTAGGAGTGTCTGCAAAATGTAAGCGTGTATGTTGGTTAGAGACCGTCGCGCTTTAAATCTGGTTAGTGAATAAAACGCGTATAACACTCATTATTATATTTTCATACCTGTCAAGGGGTTTTCGGGTTGTGGTGTAGCAATTTAACAGAAAAACCATAGCAAATGGAGGTTTGGTGTAGCACTAATGTGAATCACGCGATTCGCAACAAAACTGGAAACTTCTGCATCCAATATAAACACACACATCCTATGTGTTTACAAATTTATTGTAAAATCTTGTTAATGCACAACACTTTCGCTATTACCATTATCATTATAAACATTTTCATGTACGTTTTTCAAAATAAAAGTGAAAATGCAAAAAAAAAAATAAAAAAAGAAATTTAAAAAAAATAAAAATAAATAAATAAATAAATAAATACATATATATATATATTATATATATATATATATATATATATATATATATATATATATATATATATATATATATATATATATATATATATATATATATATATATATATATATATATATATATATATATATATATATATAACATACAGACAGAAAATAAGCTAGGCAATCATAAAAAATGTTTTGCCATTTTCTTTGTTCAACTCCGTCTGTCTCTCCCTCACAAAGACTGATCGTAGACTGAAGTTCTGGGGCTCTCTTAGATACTAGCCCTCGCATTACGGAAGTGACGTTGCTCGTGAATTTTGCTTTGCTTAGTACCGTCAACATGGCCGCTTTTCCGCCTTGTTTCTCGCTTGTAACCCTAACCCTAACCCTTGATTTTGTGTATCCAAGGGGTTTTCCAAGGCGTTTTCCGCGAAAATTTAGTCTTACATACGCAACGTCACTTCCGTAATGGGGTGGCTAGTATCTAAGAGAGCCCGAAGTTCTGAACGAACACGTGTTGCGGAAGTGCGGTGCTTTTACTAAGTGTCTTTAGGACTCGACCGGAACAGACTACTTTCGCGCGAAAACCCCCTTGGTTTAAAAATATTATCGTCACTTTTGAAAAATTGCGTAGCAGCTTTGTGATACGCCGTAGCAATGGGAAAATGTTTAAAATGCGTAGCGCTACGCAAAAATCCGTAGCACTTGACAGGTATGTATTTTATTGTATGTATGTATGTATGTATGTATGTATGTATTATTATTATTATTATTATTATTATTATTATTATTATTATTATTATTATTATTATTATTATTATTATCCATGCATAAGTATCTACGTTGTTCAGATCAGCGCCTGTAACTCACCCTATGAAAGTGAGTCTGGAACTACGTTTTATTTGTGTTTTAATTCTCCTAGATCTTTACACTTGTACTTCACGTAGTGTGACCATGGAAGAGTTTATTTTCGTCTACATTATTTGAATGAAAGCTCTCCGATAAGCATATTAAAATCTACAAGTGTTGGGCTTCCAATATCCAATGCGCTAATTCATGTACTGATCGTAGAAAGCAAAGAGGGCGTAGGCGAAATTGTCCAGGATATTCAGCTGATGTACGTGCACGTGCATTCATTTCCTGAAGATTTCGCAATGACAGGAAGACGAATCATATTATTACGTTATAAGTTCTTCCTGGGTTTATTGTTTTTGCTTTTATTCTTTATTGTATTCGTTTGTCGAATCTCCCACCCACGCGATTAAATTATGCTGCTGCTCAGTCGTATCAGATTGAATAATTTTGGAGCGTTACCTCATATTTGCAACAACAACAACAACAACAAAAGAATGAGTGCAAGAAAGGAAGAGTTGAGATGAAGTGGGGGAAGAAGGGAGTGTGGGTGAAGGTGAGAAGAGAAGAAAAGGAAGAAGGAGAGGTAGACTGAGATGCTGTAACAGAAGAAGAAGAAGAAGAAGAAGAAGAAGAAGAAGAAGAAGAAGAAGAAGGAGGAGGAGGAGGAGGAGGAGGAGGAGGAGGAGGAGGAGGAGGAGAAGATTGAAATGCAGTGACATAAGATCTAAACATGGAGCTAGAAGACAGAACGCTTGTATGCATTTTAGAAGGATTGCTTGAAGCTGGTTTGCACGTGCGCATCGCTGATATATGAGTCTAAACGTTCATTAACATAACCAAACAAATACTCGGATAAGCTCACTGTAGAATTGTCTCTTTTCTTTTTTGTTTATTTAAGTTTGCTTTTACTTTCGTTTTTTTTTCTTTTTTTTTTCTCTCACCTTTCTGCTATCATATAGGAATGGACGTGAACTTACATAGCGCACAAAAACGTCCACATTTGAAGGTGTGTTCTCCAATCTCATGAAAAGCACCTCCGTATCAATTAAGGTAAAAATAAAGCTTGATTGTCTGTTACATATGAAGTCAGTTGTTGCGAGAACCTTTTACGAAATTTTTGATTCACGTTGAGCGATTACTACTTAGACAGAAATGCGTCTTTCGGTTGCGTAGTTTAAGTTTGGAAAAATCGATTATTGACTTATAAGATTAGAATCTTATTAAAACCATCAAGTTCAGAGACCTTGACATTAGTTTACCTATAATTAGGTCCGAATTTTGAATTGTGCCCAAACGTGAGTATGTGAACCCTTTCAGCAGAATGCGAAAACTTGTACTAAATTAATGTTTAATTCGCTCTAAAGCTCAGCCCTCTGCCTTGTCCGTTTATATATAATTGTAGTTTATCTGCAAAACAACAACAACAGAGCACACACACACACACACACACACACACACACACACACCACACACACACACACACACACACACAAAAGCAAACCAAAACTGAGGCAAACAGTTTGATTTGTTGTTTCCTCCCATTTCTATCCTCCTTTATAAGTGAATATTTATCATAAGGGCTTTGGCAAATATATAGCGTTTGACGCTTCAGTTCGTTCTGAACGCTCGCAAACCTAGTCGTGCGTTGGGATCGGTGTTCGGGGTTGGGGATGCTGTTCAGATTTGTAACTTTCCTTCCTTCCATTCTTCTCCTCCCCTCCACTGTACTTTCATCCCCCTTCCTCCCACCCCCATTTTTTAAACAACTCTCGGATAATTGAAATTCGGGCCAGGGTGTGTGTGTGGGTGGAGATCGTGTGGGGATCTAACCTAATGACTAATAGACCAAACCACTTAGCAGGCAGTTTGGCATTTATATCCTGGGGTGTTTCTTTACACAAACCCGACAAGTCACAGCAAGCATGAATTGCAAGCAAGTAGACGCACGCACGAACTCACACGCACACACACACACACACATACTCACATTCACATGTATATTCGTACACATTCTCTCTCTCTCTCTCTCTCTCTCTCTCTCTCTCTCTCTCTCTCTCTCTCGTTCTCATATCCCTTCCTTCTGTGTTCCTCATAGGCTTACATTAGGGCAGTGATTTCAGCAGTCCACAGGTGGAAGACAAACTGCATTGCAAAGTCCTCTGCTGGCATTCCATTAGGCCGGTCGCGAATTTAAGGCATACAAACACAGGCACTCGTCTTGCCTATGTGCTATTTGCTATGACTAAGCTGCAGGGCCATCCATACGCATCGAGTATCTTGACTTCCAGACTTTAAGACTATCATTGGTTCCAACCTTTTTACACAGACCCTTTTTGCGTCATGATTTCTACTACGGAAGCATCCCGCATAGCTGAGATTAACCGAGATTTACGTTCGCGTTGTGAGACGCACTCGCCCCGTCTCAATCAGCTGGCTGTACGCTACAGGAGGCTGGTACCTTATAAAGATTGTGGTGAGGTAAAATTGTAGAATATTTTTCTCCCCCCCCCTCCTCACTTACACCCTCCTCACTTACACCCTCCTCACTTACACCCTCCTCACTTACACCCTCCCTACCTAACGCCTGTCTTTTCGCAGAAAACCTCATTCAATGGGACTGAAGGCCCAGCCACATTGACTTGAAGCACCTGGCCACACTTGTGTTACGCTTATGGATTCCTTACGTATTTCATTGCGTACTGGCAAATTCAAGTATTTGTAAGCCACTCATTCTTATTAGAATTAATTGTAAGAACTTGGGTGTAATAATGCATTTGTACACTTTCTTATTGCTGTAATTCTTTAAGGAGTACTATAAGTATAATTAGGAGTTTCAGCACTTTACCAGTCACAATTACTACTGCTACTTCTAATGCTACTACTGCTGCTTCTGCTACCACCACTACTTCACTAATTTATGTTATAGCGCACAATATAAAACACATAAAATGTACTCAAAGTCCACATTCATTATTTCTCACGCATTGCAATGATGTACATTTAAAAATATACCCCATTACTCCCCCTCTCTCTGCCTTCCTCCCTCCCTCCCTGCCTCTCTCTCTCTCTCTCTCTCTCTCTCTCTCTCTCTCTTTCTCTCTGGCATGGTGTTTAGCTGCCAGCAAGGAGCCCACCATGAAATATGACGATGAAGATGACTTTTACACACGTTCTTGTGGCTTCTTACCTTCTTGTTGCTTGCTATTCTGGGTTTCACTGTCTTCCGAACTGCGTTCACGCACATGCGGATTATGGCCAGCTGCTTGGAGTTCAGCACTCATGCATGCACGCGCGTTCGAGTTTATTATGAAGCACGCACGTGCACATTATGATTATTCCCCCCACACCTCCCCCAACAACCCCACTTCCATCCCACCCTCATCACACACAAAGCTCACAGATAGGCAGACGATGTTCCTCTTTCTCTCCACGCACACACACTCACACACAGCACGCACGCCAGATTAAAGGATGGAAAATGACAAATTCCTCCCCCATCCCCACACAAAACATTTATTTGGAAATAAAATGTTAGAGATTTATGGAAAAGAAGGAACACGTATTTAGAGAAATTCCTGAACAACTCATTGCACTGAAGAGTTTGTGTGGGGTAGGGGGCAGAGAGGGGGAGGGGAGATACATATTGGAAATAAGATGTGGGTGAAAGGAAGGAAGGAAGAGTTATTGTTTACCTTCCGGTTTTCTTTTCGCAAAAAGAGATGGTAAATCATTAAGGGGAGCAACTCCGCGTGAGATGTTGTAACAGAAGGGAGAGAACTTTGCCGCAGATGACAAGTTGCAACAGCTGAACGTAGGGGATGCACTGCTGCATTCAAAGTGAAAAAGATAAAAAAAAAACTTAATTATCTCAAACCCATGGTATTAAATAGGTGTCAAGACTAATTAGTTGACGGGCCTGATGAAATGTACATATTAAGATCAATTTTCTCAAACCCATGGTATTACATAAGTGTCAAGATTAATTAGTTGACGGGTCTGATGAAATTTAAATGTTAAGCTTAATTTTATTTGAACGTGCTACAAAACAAAAGTTAGGATACTCCGTTTAATTAGATTTTTTTCCTAACATGTTATAAAAACGCAACATATATTCCGTGTAATTAAGATAATTTTTATTTGAACAGGCTAAACATGAAAGATAGAAGATAGGGTCTATATCTTTGCAAGAGAGCATCAATGCTAAATGTTGGAGCTAATTAATTGGGGGTTAATTTAATAATGATTTTTATGTGAGCGTATTGAAGATATACGGAAGCCATGCGCGTATCTAAGCAGAAGAAGTCAGAGGAGGCTTCAGACGAAATGGAAACAGAAGAATGAGAAGGAGAGCTAGAAGAAGAAGGAGTAGAAGAAAGATAAGATAGATAAGATAAGATAACAGTTTTAGTTTGCAAGGGTAAAAGAGTAAGCGCTGGGTGAGCCTTTTTACATCTTGACCTTCATATTCAACAAAGTAACGTTATAGGACATTAACATCATGGAGGAAGAAGAAGAAGAAGAGGAAGAAGATGAAGAAGAAGAGGAGGAGGAGGAGGAGGAAGAGGAGGAGGACAAAGGAGAGAGACAGTCGGTACTGAAGCGGCCAATATCTATACCATAGGATCCTCAACGCACACATTACATAACTGAGACTCACCAGTGGAGAGGCGAACGCAAGCATCAGCATGTGTCGCCTACGCAATGTGTTGTTGGTTGTATACTGCTCTTTTATTCCAACCTATTTTACAAACAGTGCAAAGTTTCGAATATTTAGGAGCCATTGTATCAAACAATGGGTCCCGACAAGGGTTCCTCCCAAGGATCACACAGGCAGCTGCGGCCCTGGCAAGGTTTAGGCCCATTTGGAGGGACGATGCCGTCAGTCTGCGTTCCAGGGTGGGGTTGCTGCGCACCCTCGTCGTCTCCGTCTTCCTGTGCGCTTGCGAGGCATGGGCCCACGCGGCAGATCTGTAGCGAAGGGTACAAGGCATGGAGATGGGGTGCTGCAGAAGACTTCTGGGCATTTCCTGTGCCCAGCACATCGCCAGCGGCATGCTCGCGGTGGTGGAGGGGCGGAGGCTCTGATGGTGTGGCCACGTCGCCGGAGCCTCGGGCCTTGCGGGGACCGTCTTGCTAGGCACGGTGTGGAGGAGGAGGGGGATAGGTGGGAGGACAACATTCGAAAAATGGACTGGTTTGACACTGAGCGACGCCATGAGGGTTGCTGAGGACAGAGAAGGATGGAGTACGCTGGTTGAACGATCGTCTGTGGTACCCCAACGACCTTCGAGTTACGGGATAAGATAGGATATGGATAGATTTTACAAATGTACTGTTTTGTCTGCTGCCTTCCCGTTACGACAGTCTCATTTCCATGAAGAATGTAATGAGGCTTCCCAAGCCCTGCTTCTGGATGTTTCGTTTCAAGAATTTTGGAATTGTGAAGTCGAACTTTTGAGAGCAGAAGAAAGACGGAAGAGGGGTTCTGGAGAGAATGAATAGGAGATGACGATAAAGATGATGACGACGACGATTGTGATGATGATGATGATGATGATGATGATGATGATGATGATGATGATGATGATGATGATGATGATGATGATGATGATGATGATGATGAACTACCAACACGAGTGAGATGCAACACGATTTCCAGGCCAAACGTCTGGTGCACGTTACCCAATTATTTTCGTAAACATCATGAACATGAAGGGCTCGGTGTCGTTTAAACGGGGAAGTATTTGGAAGTTGGGTGTAACCGTGGAGGATTATCGCAAGAGAAAGATTAAAACGCCAGCACGCCTACAACACACCTTAGTTTCAGTCCATTTCAGTTCCAAAGCACAGAAATATTGCACCTGTTTTTACTTTCTTGTCCTTTTTCTTTTTCTTTCTGAGAGCAGAAGATTGCACGCACATGGTTCGTTGTGGCGTGCAATCAAGAAATGTTTTACAACGAAGAAAAGTGCAATCTGACTACATAACGGATAAGTGCGCGTGCGCCAATTTCGTAAAAATCCGATTAGATCGCGCAAGCGCTCGAAGATGCAGTCTTCGTTGGAACCCATTTTCATTGCAAAGCATAGAAATCGCTCACCTGTGGGTTTGTTTGTGAATGCAGAAGAAGTGCCACTTACCAGGTGGTCTGAATGCAGATCTGTAGAACGTGGTGGATTGCGTTGCAGTCTTAAGATAATAGATATAGAAGAAGCATCTATTGCGTTGCAGTCTTAAGATAATAGATACAGAAGAAGCATCTATTGCGTTGCAGTCTTAAGATAATAGATACAGAAGAAGCATCTATTGCGTTGCAGTCTTAAGATAATAGATACAGAAGAAGCATATATTGCGTTGCAGTCTTAAGATAATAAATACAGAAGAAGCATCTACTGCGGTGTGGTCTGAATACAAAAGTATATATATCATTATTATCTGAGCGCTGAGGAAGTGTACATTGAATTCTGGTCTGAATACAAATGTACAAAGTTCCACTGCGTTTGGTCTGAAATGCTCTGGTCGGAATATACAGTAGAGGTGGTTACGTTGTGGTCGGAATACAGAAGAAGTATCTATTACGTCCTTGGTATGAATGCAGAACAACACCAAACTGAGGTGCAGAAGAACGCCTGTTGCGTTATTGTTTCACAAAGCTTCTCCGTGAGTACGTTGTAAGGTGACTCGGGAAAGTTGTTACCAGCAAGGAAGACTCCAATCTGTTTAGTTGCCAAATGCGAAAGTGCACGCTAGAAGTATCACAGACCACCCTTGGCATTGCATTGTTAGACTACGTGTAGGTTTATGCTGAGTGGTGCAGATTGAGAAAACAAATAGAACAGGTTAACAATGTTGTTTATTCATTTCCATTAGGCCAAAAAGAAAATAATATGTCTGTATATGGTAACATAAGGGAAAAAATAAAGTCGGTAGGAAGACTTCTTCTTTTTTTTTCTTTTTTTTTTGGTTTTGTTGTTTTAACCTTTTCCACCTTGTTTACGATTTTTTTGGCTATTTTCTTCTTTTGTTTTCAAGACAATCCCCCCAAAAAAAGTTTAGGGTCGGGCCAAAAATTTAGGGTCGGTCGGTCGGGATAGGGTAAACAGACATATTAGAAGAATAGGGGGATGGGTTCGGATGGGGGCGGGGGCCTTATAACTTAACCAGAATTTCAATGTGCTTATGTCTGCATCGTGGATAATACACAACCATATTGTGTTGAGAAGGGTGTATGGAGGGAGTGGGCTGTGACTATGGCCATAAAGCTTTTACCTAAGTTTCAGTATGGAAACGTACTCTTCTTGGACACGTTGCAAATTAGCTGTGTTGTTTTATAGAAGGGTAGGGATATAGACCAATTAATAAACACGTGCGCGCGCAACACTGACTCATTGGTTTATTTTCGAAGATTGCGCAACTACACGCCTTCTGTTTTAATCTTGCGTTAGCAAATGTTTGTCTTAATCACCAGCAGCAGCACCACCACCACCACCACCAATATCATCACCAGCAGCGATAGCTGCAACAGCTTCTTCTTTTTACTCCTCCATTTTCTTCTCCTTCCTTCGCTTTTTGTATCATCATCATCATCATCATCATCATCATCATCATCATCATCATCATCATCATCATCATCATCATCACCATCATCATCTTCATCATCCTTTCTGTCTCCTTCTCTTCTTTTTCGTCCTTCTCGTCTGTTTTCTGCTGCTCTTTCGTTCATTGCATCTCTTTCTCTGATTTTTCTGTCCTCCCTCCCTCCTTCCCTTCTCCTCCTTCCGCTCTTCATCCTCGGCATCCTGTCTGTAGTATCGTCTGCAGTATTGAAGCGTAATCATTGTTGCAAACCAGAGACAGCTGTCACATCACAACAAAGAGGGGAAAGCCAAAACGCTGAGCAATTATATACAAACAAGAAAGCATTGTTTTGCCTGTAGCGTCTGTGCCAAGACAAAGACGAAGGAGAAGCTTCGTTTTCCAAGTGACCAGTACCAGTAGCGGATAACAGCGCGAAATTCAAGTGGCATCTTTAAGAGCAGGATAATAGCAGGGTTGTGTGAGCTGTCAGCGTTGTTCCTTCATTCTGGCTAAACGAAATCTCACCAAAAGACCTGAACCACAGAGAACACACAAGGTGGCTGAGATTCACCGAGTAAAGGAGTGAGAGAGTCAGACAAACGTAAACTTCGGCGCGCTACGCGGTGTGTAGATTTATGATCGAGTGTGGGAGAAACCGTTCGGCGTTGGACTAATTTTGAGACCCCTGCTACTCCGCTAAGTTACAGTATTATAGGCCTAACACAGTGGACTGTTTGCTTATGGCCTACGACGCCACTTGAGACGGAAGAGAAGAGAAATAAACTCGTTGAAGAGCTTTGTTGAAAGTGAAACTTCGTTTGTCTAGCCAGGCAGTTGAGGTTCTACTATAGCCTAGGTCTGTGCACATACTCCATGTCTGAGAGTCACATTGGCTTCATTTTATCCATCGCCCAGAGTCTTGGGCTGGTCTTGAGCAGGCAAAGAGCTATAAAAGAACGATGAATAAATAAAGAAATAAATAAATATGCCTCGGCAGTTTCTGATACTCGGGTTTGAGACAAACGAATCGAGCTAGTATTTATTTACCAACTGCAAGCGCGCATGCACATGCTCATTGTCAGTGATCTTGTTATACACAAACAGCAATGCGTGCCAAACTGTACTAGTCTACCACTCACAACAATGAAGATAATGAGATAGAGAAGGCTTGGGATGAGGTGGGGGGGGGAGAGAAGAGGAGAGAGAGATGGAAGAGAAAGGCAGTCTCACAATGCAATAATTGAGGACCAAACTTAGCTACCAGAACAAGTGAAAATTATAAGAAACAATGAAAGATAATATAAAAGAGAACGAAAGAAAGAACAGAAAGAATTAATGGAAGGAAGGAAGGTAGGCCAAATAATAAAGTAGAATTATGATGATGTCGAATTTTCCTGCACATGTATCCTTCTGTAATACATTCTATTGGCGCGGTAAAGATGGACTAACACAAAACAAAAACTACAGCAATGAAATTGATGAGAAAGGGGTTGGGGCTTTTTTTTTTATATGGAGCTTCACTGGCTTCCTGTCAAGTTCTGCATTAAATACAGAATTGCGGTCCTAGATTTCCGTCACTTCGACCAGTCACTTTCACCATATCTGTCTGAGGTACTCACTACCTGCACTACAACTCGTTCTTTGCGCTCATCAGATGAAAACTTGTGAAAACGCACCAACGTCGGCTTATAACAAGTGGCGAGCGGTCGTTTAGTTTTCAAGCACCCAAGATTTGGAATGCTCTGCCTGCCGGTTTAAGACATTGTACAGACTTTGTTTTCTTCAAGAGCTGCTTAAAAACGAACGCACTTGTTCCCCAAGGCGTTTTTTGTGTAAATAGTAAGAACAGTAATAATACTTTCTGAATGATGCTGGACATGATGTAGTGCGAATGTTGTGATGATGCTTACGAATGATGTGTGTAAGCGCATTGAGTTGTTATTCTAATGAAAAATGCGCTGTATAAAGGCAATGTATTATTATTATTATTATTATTATTATTATTATTATTATTATTATTATTATTATTATTATTATTATTATTGATGGTGGATATTGGGAGTGGAGGAGGGGGGCGGGTGCACAAGAATTGATGGAGACAATGATTTGCAATCCGATCTAATCCAATGTCCACTTGTTTGACGCACAACTCCATGTCGCAGGGACGTGCTCGGAGCGCAGGGAAAATAATGTTCCAATTCCTATCATTCCATATCCCGTAACTTGAAAGTCGTTGAGGTACCACAGATGATCGTTTAACCAGCGTACACCATCTTTCTCTGTCCTCAGCAACCCTCATGACTTCGCTCAGTGTCAAGCCAGTCCATTCTCGAATGTTGTCCTCCAATCTCTTTTTTCTATCTCCCTCTTCTTCTGCCTCCTTGAACTGTGCCTTGCAGATGGTCTTTGCAAGGCCGGATGCTCTGGTTACGCGGCCGTATCATCGGAGTTTCCGTTTCTTCACCACTGTGAGCATGTTATCGTGTTGTCCAATTTGCAAGTTACTGTCGTGAAAAGAGTTAGGCTTTGAGCTCCCGTTGAAAAAGATGCAACATCCGGGAATCGTATTCCACAAGGGTTTGTGCTGCTTTTCCAATTTTTTAAAAAGAAAAAAAAAGAAAGAAATTGGATTGCAGAAAGAAAGAAAGAAAGAACCGAACAGCGACCACCCACTGTTTTCACTCCCCAAAACGAAGAATAAGTTCCTTTGCACGATCGCAGTTTCATTCTTCATTTGTCATATTGGTGATGTTGTGAGCTGTCAGTAAAGGGTTTTATTTTTTTTTATTTTTTATTTTATTTATTTATTTTATTATTTTTTTTGAGAGAGAGAGAGAGAGAGAGAGAGAGAGAGAGAGAGAGAGAGAGAGAGAGAGAGAGAGAATGCATGTGTGTGTGTGAGTTCGTGTATGCGGGATCTCGTTGGTGGTATTTTCGCTTAATATTTTTTACGTCATTCTAATTTAGCCCTTTCCCCTTTGTTCCAGGGACCGGTACGGCTGCTTGCAGCTGATATCCAAATGTTACTGAGATTAGAATGTTTGTTTGCTACAATTGCAGGGATTTTTATTTTCAAAGGAGCGTATTTGTCTCAATTGCTTCTTCTTCTTCTTCTTCTTCTTCTTCTTCTTCTTCTTCTTCTTCTTCTTCTTCTTCTATATAACAGCAACTACTATCACTTCTTCTTCTTCTTCTTCTTCTTCTTCTTCTTCTTCTTCTTCTTCTTCTCCTCCCCCCCCCCCCTCTCTGTCTCTCTCTTTCTCTCTCTCTCCATTTTTCTCTGTCTTTCATTCCTGCCTTCTCTTTGCATATTTAAGAATTCGTTATGGGTGTGTTGTGTTGTGTTGTGTTCAGTGTGCATGCAAGTGCATAATGTCTGTGAATAGGGGATGCGGATGAGAGACGGACAGACAACAGGCACAGAAAGAGAGAGACAAACAGACAGAGACAGAAAGAGAGAGAGACAGACAGACAGAAAAAGAGAGTGTGTTTGTGTGAGTGCGCGCGCGCGTGTGCGTTTTTTTTAGTTTTACTTGGTGCTTGGAGCAGATAAGCGAATTGTTGTTCCAGTCTGTTGATCTGTTCCTGCTTTTTGCATCAACGAGGAATTCTACAATGCAAATTATTATTTTCAGCTACTCTACCACCATCATTGTTACTACCGCCTCCACAACATCACAACCTAATATCACACGGTAGAATCGCAAAGTCGAGTTCAGCTGACAGAAAATTTATAAAAAATATATATATATATTTGGGTAAAGGTGCCAGAGGGTTCAGGTCACTGCAACTTCTGTGTGACTTTTTGACCTGTTCTTAGTCAGGTTTTTGAGCCATTAATTGATCATGCAGGTTCGGAAGGATCCTTCTAGAAGCAATCCGGAATCAGAACGTGCCAAATGTCGATCTGTCTGTCAGTCCGTTGGAAGACATATTTCAAGGACCACTGAAACTTCATGGGAACATTCCCCAGGCTAGTAGCCTGCCTGGTGTGACCTCATATTTACAGCGCGAAGGCGATTTTTTTTTTTACTTTGTGGAAACTGTCCTTGCAAAGACTATTCTGCAAGGCACAGTGCAAGGAGGTAGAAGAAGAGGGAGACCGAAAAAGAGGTGGGAGGACAACATTCCAGAATGGACTGGTTTGACACCGAGCGAAGCCATCAGGGCTGCTGAGGACAGAGAAAGATGGAGTATGCTGGTTAAACGATCATCTGTGGTGCCCCTACGACCTCCGGGTTACGGGACAGGATAGGATAGGATAGGGAAACTGTAACTACTGCTAAGCATGTTGGATCATTCGTAATTGTAGTTTCCCAAAGGTCAAGGTCTTTGTGTCTTCACCATTTTCTAAACACGTTTTGCTCTGTATCTAAAGCTTTGGTCAGGCGATTTTAATAATTTGTTGGTTGCAGATGGTTCAGATAGTGGCCGAACATTCCATGTTTTTCTGTTGCTGCTTTAGGATAAAGCCGAATCAAAACACCGCCTAGAAAAATTAATACTTTCGAAACCTTTTTATTTTATCGGCTGTGTATAGTGGTTAGTGTTTGCAAATACATATTCTCTCTCTCTCTCTCTCTCTCTCTCTCTCTCTCTCTCTCTCTCTCTCTCTCTCTCTCTCTCTTTCTCTCTCTCTCTCTCGCTCTTTGCGGGGTAAATCTGTGTTAAGTGAATTCGCAAATATCCGTTCTGGAATTGATGCGTCAGCAATCTACACAGTCTCTCGTGGCAACACGTTTTGTTCTTACTAGAGATAATAGATGCTGCAACGAAATCACTTTCTCTGGGAGTTTCGGTTGTACTACGTCACACATTTTTGAAGGTCAGGGTGGCTTGCTCCTTCACGCGATATGACTATTGTTCCAATAAGCGAAGCCACTTTCGCGAAAATCCAAGATTACACAAACATCATTTCGCCATTTTAAAAAAAAAGTGATCGTGGACAATTAACAGCATCCTGTTCTAAGAAATAATTAGATTGATATTCGGACTATTGATTCGCGCGTGTTAGTTCATTCAAAATGCTGTTATGAGATTGTAGGCATTTGTTGAGTGATGCATGTGTCAAAAGCATTGGAATTGAGAGATCCAAAATGGCGACAATAGGAACCCCATCGATTGGCATTTTATTCCGGCTTGCTTGCTTCAAGGTGACATAACATTTACATCTAAGTTGCTTTTATATGTAACATATTGTTGTTTTTATTAATGGGACGATTTATATATCCATATACTTTTTTTTAAAGGGGTAAATTAGGCGTTTCAAGTTTTTCTACAGTATCAGTATTGCAAGTAAACCCGGTTGTAGGATATGGTTTGGCAGAATACATACGAGTACTGTCTCTTGGAAATACGATTTTTCTTGTTTCACCACACGAGGGTTGCTCCAAGGGAATCAATAAACAAGAGGTTGCGTCTCTTATTTCAGCGACGCGAAGTTCACTGACCCGTGGTTTGTTTGTATGTAGATTATAGTCACACGACACTTTCGCATATAGGTGACTACTGGACCGATTTATACTGACACCAGCGGGCCAGTTGTTGGTAAAGGGGAAAATAATATGATCACACGTTGACCAATCCGGGATTCGAACCAGCGACCTTTCGGTTACTAGCAAGACGCTCTTACCAACTGAGCTACCCGGCCCCTCTACCCGTGGTTCCATGCTGCTAAAGTTGTACCAAAATGGTTAAGGTGGAACTCTGCGCGCGAATCCTTCATGCAACAAAAGGTTAACGAAGCGAAAGCTCCAACGAAACGCGATCTATATTTCTATAATCTTTCTGTTTTACAGGCGTTACGTATCTATTCGCTTTTCTTTAAGGACAAGCTTTATGAGGGCAGTGCCCCATTTTTTCTGCGTTTACCGTCCGTGGTTTTAAGGAGAATAGGATTGGTGGACGGATATCATTGTGTTGTTTTGTCATCAAACTACTGACATAACTTTTGATTTAACGGTCTAGCGGACAAAGTTAGAGAATTGTCGGGGATGGGGGAGGGCTGTGTGTGGATGTGTGTGCGTGTGTGGGTGGGTGTGCGTGTGCGTGTGTTTGTGAGTGTGTGCGTCGTGTGTATGTGTGTTGTTGTTGTTCGTTGTTGTTAGCCTTAATTACTTATTGAGTGAGGAAGTCTATGAATGCAACTTGACCTCGAAATGCCATTTTCATCTTGAAGCATAGTTACTTCTAACCAGTCAAATCAATGTTATAGAATTACCTGGCTTTTGGAATTACAATGGTTTTATCATTTTCTGTTTGCCTGGGAGGTCGCCTACTTTATTTTATCGTTATTTTAAGGATGGATTCTGGTTGAGAGGTGTAGAGGGAAGAGATATTGAGTTTAATCTCGTGTTAAATAAAGCGTCTGGGGGGTTTCATATAGAAGATATATTTGTTCTGTTTGTGTCTGTGGTGGGGTGTCTTCTTCGTTTTTTTTTTTAAATTAATTTATTAATTTATTTATTTTTTATATTTGAACAGTGGCTTCTAGCGTTATTCTTAATTTTTTCCCGTACTAGTATAGGACGTCCAGTGACGTTGTAGTGCAGTGCACATCCCATTTTTTTACGTCAAATTTAATCATTCATGCACCTTTGAAACCGTGGCATGTATATTCTGGAAAATCTCTATATAATCTTATGCAGGCTTACATAAGATGTCCGAGTCCCTAATGGATATTATCATATGATTTGTGTATGTCAGTCTGTACCAATTTGAAAACTTGAACAACACACACATTATCTGACAAAGAAATGGCTAAATTAATGATGCTGGGAAAGAGCTAGAATGCTTGTCAAGCAAATCGAGGGGGCAAAATAAAATTAAAAAATATATAAAAAACGCCTGTCTGGATTTGCATGGTTTTTGTATATTATTCTGTGTTTGCCAGACGTAATCCTTGTTTATTCTTTGTGAGACCGCCACTTGTTTTGCTTTTATTGTTTATTTGAAAAATGTGTGTTCTAGCGGTTATAATGAAATGGCTGTGGAGACGGCTACATTGATTGTGATGGGGGGTCGTAATCTATAGCACTCCTCACGACCTCGGTCTCTAGTTCTGGTTTATTTTGATTGTGTCTGTGCGGCGAAACAACACGATCCACATTTACTCTCTCTCTCTCTCTCTCTCTCTCTCTCTCTCTCTCTCTCTCTCTCTCTCTCTCTCTCTCTCTCTCTCTCTCTCGCCTTCTCTCTCTCTGTTTCTTTTTCCCTTCCGGACGCGCTCTCAAATCCCACTCTTCTTCTCCTTCTCTCCCCTCCCTCCTTGTCCCACTCCCTCCATTTTCATTGTTTCGTAAGTGAATATAATATGAATGCATGTGCACGTCCATTATGATTTGAGGTCAACATCGTTATTGTCTTTCATTTTTCCTCGTTCATCAATAAGTGTCCATATGTTTGCGCGCGCGTGTGTGTGTGTGTGAGAGAGAGAGAGAGAGAGAGAGAGAGAGAGAGAGAGAGAGAGAGAAAGAGAGAGAGAGGGTTTGTGTGGATGTGGACGCACACGCGAGTTTTGATTGCTGCAGGGGACGTTATGGTCTGGCTTATCGATCAAAAGAAATTGACATGAACTCGCATAAATCTGTTTTCCCCTCCTCCATACACACCCACGTTCCACCACCACTCATCTCTCTCTCTCTCTCTCTCTCTCTCTCTCTCTCTCCCTCTCTCTCTCTTTCTCTCTCTCTTTCTCTCTCTCATCAGCAACCAACTCTTTCCGCTCTTCCGTTCTTTGGTACCTCCTGCTTTCAAAGAACAGCAATTAACTGATCTTTCTCCATAATAGGTCCACCATAGCCACAGATATCCATCCATCCTTACAGTTTACACACAGCATGCTTGCTGTCTTTCCACCTGCTCACCGTCATTGTTTATTCGCATGCACGCCCATATTTTCTTCACTCCACTGCCCCACCACAACTCGCTTTCCTTTCTCTGTTAGTAGTAGTAGTAGTAGTAGTAGTTAGTAGTAGTAGTAGTAGTAGTAGTAGTAGTAGTAGTAGTAGTAGTAGTAATTTTAGTAGTAGAAATAATAATAATAATAATAATAATAATAATAATAATAATAATAATAATAATAATAATAATAATAATAATAATAATAATAATAATGGGTTTTTATATAGCGGGTACTCCAGGTGCTACAGAAGACTTCTGGGCATTTCCTATACCCAACACATCACCAACGACGAAGTCCGACAGACCATCACACAAGCCATTGGACAACACGATGACCTGCTAACAGTGGTGAAGAAACGGAAACTTCGGTGGTATGGCCACGTCACCAGATCATCAGGCCTTGCAAAGACTATTCTGCAAGGCACAGTGCAAGGAGGTAGAAGAAGAGGGAGACCGAAAAAGAGGTGGGAGGACAACATTCGAGAATGGACTGGTTTGACACTGAGCGAAGCCATCAGGGCTGCTGAGGACAGAGAAAGATGGAGTATGCTGGTTAAACGATCATCTGTGGTGCCCCTACGACCTTCGGGTTACGGGACAGGATAGGATAGGATAGGACTCCAGCCTACGACCAGACTCACCGCGCTTTACATAGTCATTACATAAAAATACATGCACTCGATCAAACATCGCTTTTGTTACGATACACCAAAAGACGGAGCAGTAAAAGTTAGAACTATTTACAACTATGTACAAAAATGACAAAAAAGACAAAAATAGAATAGCAAAAACTTATTTACAGCTATTTATATGTATACTAGTAGTAGTAGTAGTAGTAGTAGTAGTAGTAGTAGTAGTAGTAGTAGTAGTAGTAGTGGTAGTAGTAGTGGTAGTAGTAGTAGTAAATATTAGCTGTACGAAGTCGGTCGTGTGTACGGTACGGCTTCTTGTTTAAGATGGAGAGACAGAGAGATGGACCAGACCTCGTAATACATTCGTTTGACAACGGATGATAGATAGGGAAGAAATATGGGGTGATAATGAATTGGGAGAATAGAAAATGGGAGATCAGCGAGAAATAGAGAGAAGCCCCATTATTGTGATAAGAATAAGGAAACCTATAAGATTCGAACAGAACATAATGTAATTTTTAACAGGAAATGACTGTAGGTCTCGGATTGGGATTTTCACCCTTCAGGATGAAGAAGATAGAAGAAGATGATGATCATCGTGGTGGTGGGTCTTATTTACGTTAACACACACACACACACACACACACACACACACGCACTTGATTAGACAGCGTTGTTATGACATTTCATGAAACGCCACACGTAGTATGTGGCAAACACTTGAGAATCTGCATACGTTTTTTTGAAACACCCCGTTATGGTGACTTCAAACCACTGATCCGTTAGAATTGGGGTAAGGTTAGGTTAGGGTAAGGGTTAGATTAAGATGAAAGTTAGCATTAGACCACTTAAAGGTACTAAATCTAGGGGACGAAACATGGCCCATTGTCATCACAACGTATACGGGCCATGTTTCGTCTCCTAGTTTTAGCACCTTTAAGTGGTCTAATGCTAACTTTCATCTTAATCTAACCCTTACCCTAACCTAATCTTACCCCAATTCTAACGGATCAGTGGTTTGACGTCACCATAACGGGGTGTGTTAAAAAAACGTATGCAGATTCTCAAGTGTTTGCCACAAGAACGCCATCTAAACATGATCAAACGCACACACACAGCACGCGTCTCTGTGACCTAGTGTATGATGCACATTTGTATACTTTGTCGCCTGTATTTACGTGAATGCATTCGTTTCGTGTAGACATATCATATGATTGCGCGCATGCAAGTGCATGGATACGACAAATGTAGCCGAATTAGTTCGTCGTGAGTGCGATGCGTTACTTGGTGTTACATTCGTTGTTGTTTTTGTTTATTTTTTATCAGTAGTTGATTCAGCCCCGATGCTTGAATCCTGATAAGTGTAACTCAGATTCGTTTATTCACGCAACCTGTTCACTCAGCAACAAGGCAGGAGTCGTCGTATGAAGTTTTCCAACTTTATTCAGCGTACATCAACAACTGCATACAATCGCTCAATCGCTTTTTTCACTTTTCACTTTTTCAACTCAGTGCATCACTTATATAGTTTGTATATAATCTAGAGAACGTTCGAACATTCCAGCGTGGCGCAATTACAGCCACTCAAAATAAAATTCGTCATCGGAACTATGCACTGTCTAACTTTATATAGCTTTATTTAGGTTCTAAGAATTTCCTAGCTACCAGTAGATCTATCGAGATGCTTCGATCGATAGTAAACAAGCAACCCTAGAAAATTCTCCAATAATATCGACCAACGAAAATTATCAACATTATCCAACTACAAGGCAAAACCAAATCAAATGTAAATACACTCTGTTATTGCATGTTTTGCAAAACAAAACGATCGGATCTATCGTGGGCGTCTCAAACGTAACACTGGGAAAGCCTACATGTGTATAATTGAACTTTCTGGTGAGAGTGCGTGTGTGTGTTTCTGATTAGCATAAAATGTGTATAATTTTTAATGAGGGTGTCAGTATGTGTGTGTTTCTGACAGGCCAGATCGGTTTCGTTTTATTCAGTGCGTGAGTGCTGAATATTGATAGATGATTCTCAGGTGTAACAGCTGCAGTATTGGGCAGCCAGTGAAGTAACGCCTCGGGATATTATCTTAGTGTAATGGCTGTTCTGCAGAAGAGCAATGAAATCTACTTATAATTTGGAAGAAAAACCGATGTGGTTGATGAGGATAACGCTAAAGATGATTTGACGAATGGCATCAGGGTCCAAAAACTAGCTACAGTCACACATGCAATCTAGCTATAGTACTGGCGGAGAATGTCACTAAGTCTCGTAGCAGCAGAGGAGAACCTTACAAGTTACAATAATTCATAGCAACAGAGCAAACAAAGTCTCTCAAAATATCATAGTAACGAAAGAGAATCTCGCAAAATATCATTTTAAAAAAAACATTGGCGAATGTCGTAAAAAAATAATAATAAAATAGTAACATATTGCAGAACCTCGAAAATTTCATAGTAACAGAGCAGACTCTCTCCAAAATCTCATAGTAATAAGAGTAGAATTTTTCAAAACCTCATTATCAGAGCAGAATCTCGCAAAATCTCATAGTGACAGAGTTGAATCTCGCAAAATCTCACAACACCGTAGCATTCTTAGTGCCATTGATGTATCAGAATCACTTGAGTCTCATACTCAGAGTGAGTCGTTAGGAAGCGCACGCATTCGTGGCTATTTAGTGGTGCGTGTGCGATTCCAGTAACTCACGGGTACGATGAAGAATGGTGCCAGAGTCTAATTACTGCTAGAACAAGAGAAGGTCTGACAGCTAGTTGCAGGCAGCTTTAGTCATTTAGCGGTACATTAACAGATACCCTTGCATAAGATGACGAATGGTTTCAGAATCTAAGACTGCCGTTATCACTTTATTTGAGGAATTGCAGCCACATTTAGCCTTTATAGCCGGCCTTCCAATAGTTCCTTATTTTCAAGTCTGAGATGACGAATCGTACCAGAATCAATGACTAATGCAACCAGAGCATCGAGACAATCTAGGCAAATCCTACCAGCCCAGTGACGTAAGACATAATTATAACATAATTATGAGAACGTAACATAACAAGTTCATTCTTCCAACTAGAGACCACTATCTTAAGAACTAATGTTTCTGGCTACGCAAAACAAAAAGAACCATAATAATAATAATAATAATAATAATAATAATAATAATAATAATAATAATAATAATAATAATAATAATGTGTATGTTCTAGTTATTTAGTAATATCAAACTGTTATTGAATAATATCTTATCCTATCCTACCCCGTAACTCGAAGATCGTTGGGGCACCCCAGATGATCGTTTAACCAGCGTACTGATCTTTCTCTGTCCTCACCAACCCTGATGGATTCGCTCAGTGTCAAGCCAGTCCATTCTCGAATGTTGTCCTCCCACCTCTTTTTCTGTCTCCCTCTTCTTCTGTCTCCTTGCACCGTGCCTTGCAGGATGATCTTTGCAAGGCCGGATGCTCTGGTGACGTGGCCATATCATCGGAGTTTCTTTCTTCACCACTGTGAGCATGTCATCGTGTTGTCCAATGGTTTGTGTGATGGTCTGATACAATGGCTTCTAATATATATTTGAAGCTATGCACTGTGTTGAGGGATTGGCCTTGGACTTTGATGTCCATGTTGATAATATAAATGGGTTTTTAAAAAAGTTTATCGCTGATTGTTGACGTAATGAACTGGACGCATTCAATATAAAAATTTAAAAAAATAAGTATTCGATTTTTCTTCCGTCTTCCAATAGCGGTCTCCCTGCCTTTAAACCACCTGTTCGAGTGATGGATGTGTATTTGTTGTGTGTATGGATGAGACAGGTGAGCGTGTATGTTGGTACAGACCGTCGCGCTTTGAACCTGAATGATTTGGGGAAAGGCGCGTATATAACATCCATTATTATTATTATTATTATTATTATTATTATTATTATTATTATTATTATTATTATTATTATTATTATTATTATTATATAAAACTGTACACCAGACGTGTTTTGTGTGTTTTTTGACCATTTTGCCTACTCACGTGATCCAAAATAATTTAATCGAAGAACGCAAAGCCAGTAAATGCCTCTGTGAGAAGTGGTCCTTTGTACTAAAATCTGAGTTGACGGATCGTTTTATAGAATATAAAGCTAATTCTACTAGAACACCAAAGAAGCCTTCATCTTTTAGCAATGCCTTACTGATAATTTGAGACTCTCTGTGCAACAGTACAGTTCCGCCTATCGCTGTAAATGTACCGATACCCTGAGTAGTGCAGACTGCAGAGGAAAACGCATGCCTAAACTAGTAGTAGTATGCTTGATAGAGCACTGACGTTCAGTATGACTTAAACACCTGCAACCCTGGCGATGCAAATAGCCTCGACAGGTTGCAGATGCACGAGCAGCCGTTCATAACCGTCATTATCGCCACACTAACCTCCCTGCATTACTTTCTTTTTACGATTTCCCATCCTCGCCCATCCATCTATTTACGTCTAAATTGGCCTTTCTCAGTTTCTGTTCTTCATCAACATCATCAGCAGCATGGAGTCGTAGCAGAATCTGCCGCTCTGTCAATACTCTCACTTACCATACTCTGCAGCGGCAGCAGCATAAAAAGCAGCAGCGTAGACGTCATCGTCATCATTCGCCTTATTCTCTCAGTCGTCATTATCATAGTATAGTAGCACCGCGATCATCATCGTCGTCGTCGTTGTCATCATCGTCGTCGTCATCATCATTATCATTATCATCAGCTTTGTCTTCTTCTTCTTCTTCTTCTTCTTCTTCTTCTTCTTCTTCTTCTTCTTCTTCTTCTTCTTCTTCTTCTTCTTCGTCGTCGTCGTCGTCGTCGTCGTCGTCGTCGTCATCGTCGTCGCCATCATCATCATCGTCATCATGAGAATGAGTTCTTGGAACAGTTGCAAGTCTTCGTGTCCGTATGTGCATGAGCACTTTCCCTTGTCTGCGTACAGGCGTTTCATTTGTAGGGGATTATGTCCACGCTCATAAAGCAGTCGCGCCCTCTGTTTGCTACAAGGTGATGAATGGTGACCTGTTTGACCGCCGCATTAAAGTCCACCGTGGTCACTCCATGACCAACCAGGTCGACGCGGACACTGTCCCATCTTTGCACACACAGTATTATAGTATACTTTCAAAGGCAAGCACCCCCGCTTAATGAATTATAACGTTGCACTTTCCCTTCTTTTAGTTGTAATTGTTAGACTAAATTCTCATATTTTGTGTTTCGAGTCCCTGATATATGTATACCTTCACGCACGCAGGAATGTCCAGCCCGTTCTAAGGCGCGCACATACTCTCTTCAAGAGTTTTCAAGAGTTTTTTTTTCTCTCTGCCTTTGTTGTACTCTCTCTCTCTCTCTCTCTCTCTCTCTCTCTCTCTCTCTCTCTCTCTCTCTCTCTCTCTCTCACACACATACACACAAACACGCGCGCATTATTATGATACTCACTGCAAGGGTCATGTGGTTCGGACCAGTTTGATCCTTAATGTCTAATGTAGGGTCAATGGACACGAGGTCAAAAAGGTTATTAGGGGGGACGAGGGTGGAATATGAAATGAGGGGAGGGTTTTTTGAAAGATGAATATAGAGTGCATAAATCGGCGAGATCAGATGAAATAAAAAATTGTCTCCATTTCTTCTTCTTCTTCTTCTTCTTCTTCTTCTTCTTCTTCTTCTTCTTCTTCTTCTTCTTCTTCTTCTTCTTCTTCTTCTTCTTCTTCTTCTTCTTCTTCTTCATCGTCGTCGTCGCCTTCGTCTCTCTCTCTCTCTCTCTCTCTCTCTCTCTCTCTCTCTCTCTCTCTCTCTCTCTCTCTCTTTCTCCTTCTCTCTCTCTCTTTCTCTGCTTTTCTCTCCTCTCTCTCTATTCTTTTATACGATCGTATAGTTGATGGAAAATCTCGTATACAATTCGTAGCTACATATGCTCACCTGGCATTGAGTGTGTGATCATGCCATAGACGATTAAACATTTAGAGCTGGAACTGATGACTTTAAAGCTTCACGGATTTTAATGATTAATTCAAATCTCTCTCTCTCTCTCTCTCTCTCTCTCTCTCTCTCTCTCTCTCTTTCTCTCTCTCTCCCCACCCCCGCCCTATTATATGATCATGTCATGAAAACGTCACATCACCCTTTTGACTTTGTAGTCTGTACTGCAGTCACCCCATGGTCGTCTGTCTTGGGTGTTGAAGAAAGGGTCGCCAGACATGTTAGTGTGGTAAAACCTAGACAAAGTAAGGGTACAAAGGAGACTTCTATTGTTCTATATAGGATTGTTGGTAATCCTACGCATTTTGGGGAGTGGATCGTGTCACATTCAGACAGAGGAGGAGGAAAGGAGAGAGAGCCAGTGTCGGGAAGAAGAAGGGGGAGATAAAATAGTAGAAGAGAGAGAAAGAGAGAGGGAGGGAGAGAGGTGTTTTAAAGAAAAGGCCATCGAGAGAGAACTAGGTTTCAAAGAAGAGGTCATCACTTTTGATTAAACACATGTAGAATGTTAGATTGTTAAAGTTTGGGCTAATTAACTCTGTATAAAACATTTGATGTAATTATTTTGTTGTTGTTATTGTTGTTGTTATTGTTTTTGTTATTGTTGTTGATATTGTTGTTGGTATTGTTGTTATTGTTGTTGCAAGAATGTAAGGAAAAATGGGAGGTTGGAAAGAGGCTTGGAGGAGAGGGGTTAGGTATTATCTTGGGATAAATACGTACAGATGGCCTGGAACTTCTGATGAGAGTATAAACCGAGGTCTAGTATGGGTACGCACGCATTCCATCGCATGGACGTGGAAGATCCTGACGCTCTTGTCGTCTTTACGGGTGAGTGCACTAGATCCCTTCTCCCCATCCCCGGTCGACCAGGACTGTGCTCAGTCTTCTGGGCGTCAGACTTTGCTGCTTGAGTTAGATCCTGTATCCTTGAGCAGCTCTTGATTTGAAAAAGCGCTCTATAAGATTGATTAACTTTTTGTTTTTATTACACGATTGCGGTATATTCGCATTATTGCACTGAATCATCCATTGAATTCGTATAAAAGTTTGATCCTGAATACATACACAGTCATAACTAACATAAATGATTCACGCATTCTTCCGACAATCTTCATCAGTTAATACGGAAAGTCGAATTATATACTACACTACAGCTACTTGTATCCTGTCCCAACACATCCTCAGTAGGTTCCGATCCTTGAATGGGAATGTCCGACATAGATGTGAAGTAAGTGCGGAAAGGTCGGAAGGAAGTCCGACACAGCCGAAGGATGATCTGGTCTGCCCGATTACGACCTGACGGCACTCACGATCAGTTAAACGGTAGTCGTTCAAAGTCGGATACCGGTTGGCGGTATTGCTTATTCCGCATTTTGAAGGTCATATACAACGCTAATCCGATAATGTCAAGGGACTTGAATAATAATATAGATGCAAAGCAAAGTACGTGGAGATGTTATTGGCGCGATACAGGTGGACAGCATCAAAAGGCAGAGAGCATCAGGAACCGTAACACCTAACATTTTATTCCTTTTGTCTGTACGTATGATTGCCAGTGTGCAGATAGTTGAATACAACTATAGAACGTGGTTGTGTCTACTAGTGCAGTTGGCGATTGTAGGCCTGTTTGTGTGGGATGCTCAGTTTGAATTTAGGAACGACCTTATTATATTTGAGTGGTTTTTAACGCAAATTTCTTGTGTTTCTTCTGTTGCATTTGCTGCTTTTGCCGATTCTGTGTACAGGTAAGAACGATTTCATTGATTTGATAATGCGCTCGTCGATTTTCGGGTCTGTTCTGTGAATGATTTAAATTCATGTCTGTGTGTGTGTGTGTGTGGGTGTGGGTGTGTGGGTGTGTGTGTGTGTGTCTGTCTGTCTGTCTCTGTTTGGTAATTTCTGTGTGTTTTATCTCGTGCTGTGTTTTGTAATATTGTGACTTTAAATTGTATTCACAACATGTGTCAGTCATTTTAATCCATTATTCTCCATTCTAAACCTTCGTATTCTTCTTCATCTTCTTATTATTATTTGAATATAATTCACTTCATCGTATGACCTTAGTATATCTGTATCCCGTCACATTAAAACTGCTACCCTCATCTGGTTCTGATTTCCATGTCTCCTCATCTTCCTCAGCATCGATCAATCAATCATCGTCATCAGCATCATCAGCATCATCATCATCATCATCGTCATCATCATCATCATCATCAGTACCACCTTTCACCACCAACGCCACTCTACTGATACCATGCTCCTCCTCTAATCACCACTCCTCCCCTCCCCCCATATTTACTATCAGCTCCCTACCTGACTACCCCCACCACTTCCACCAACGCCATCATCATGCTGTATAATGTTCTCTTAGTTATAGAGTTTCAGCACTAGTGCTAACCATTTTCGCAGCTGTTGTTCTATAGAATAATTGCGTCAGACCACTAGTGGTTTCTACAATTGATGAGCAGTTAGATGTACCTTATTTCCAACCCACACTGTCTGTGACTCCGCTGTTCTGATTTCTTCGATGTTGTTTGTAGCATATTCTGCAGTCCCTAGCTACTCAAAGCCCGGAAAACTATTGGAGACAAATTAGCAAGTAATTAATTAATCTTGTCTTCTCTTCTCACCCTCTCTCCATCTCATGTTTTTTTTTCGAGTGAGATAATGGTCCCAGTTGGTCACAGATGTTTTATTTTTGTATGGATGGTAGCTGTGAAAGCAAAGCCAATTTTGTTGATACATGGGCAAAATAGAGTGAATAATACAGTAAATGAACAGGGCTGGTATTGCGTTTAAAAACTGAATAATAGGTCTACATATAGAAAGGTTACTGGGTCATTTTCGTCCCTTGCCCCGTAAGGAGAGAGCTGTCCTTGTAGTTAGGAACGGGTAAATTTTTGTTTTTTTCCTATTCCTGGATGGCTATGCACTTCAGCTGCTGTGCTTTTAATCAAGAAGCGGTCAATATGTTATGCTGTGAGAAGAAGCCCAACATATTCCAAAACGGTTGACAAGGAAAGAAAGATGGAAAGGAATCCTAAATGTGATTTTAAAAGATTCTACCTTCTGAGGATTTTAAAAAAAATACTCATAATTAGAATGATTAAACAAAAGGAGAAAAAAAAGGAAGAAAATTTGATTTTTGTAAAGAGAAGAGAGAGAGAAAAAGAGAGATAGATAAGGAGGGGGGCGGGAACAGAGAGAGAGAGAGAGAGAGAGAGAGAGAGAGATTAGGGGTTGGGAGATGAGTTTGTGTGGAAATAAGTTGTAAGAGAACGGTTGAAAACAAAGAAACTTAACAGTCGCCTTGAAAATCCGGTTTATAGAACTAGCATATCAAATGTCAACGTTGGTTTAAGTGCGTGTAACAATACGGAATATCTAGCCTACAGTTTCAAACGGTGTTGATTTTGGAATGTAAACCTCGGCAGTTTCGTAAATACTCAGTTTGAGCGACGAACAAGAAATCTACTTCGCGCGTCTATTAAAGGCACTTGAGGTGAGTTGACATGCTATCCGTAAAATCTGTTATCCAAGAATTTCTTAACAGAGGACATACACATGCAAAGTGTCTGAGACCGGCTGAGGTATACGTCATACTAAACGTAAGGAGTAATGCCTTTTTGTTTTATTCAGTCTCAGCTACGCCGGATATGAACAGTGTTATGATCCCGTTCCTGTCTTTGAGCTTTCGTGGTACTGTTCCGTTTTCTTTAAATGAACTGACTTGGCAGATAGTGATCGGTTTTGTTGTTTTCACTAAACCCACTGACCAAGTACTACTAGTTCTGCTGGTGAAGGGGATCTCTCTCTCTCTCTCTCTCTCTCTCCTCTCTCTTCTCTCGTCTCTCTCACCCCTCCACACACCCATGACTGTTTTATTCAGTGATGACTTTCTTGGATAGCAGGCGAAGCCTTCATGCTTTACTTTTCTTAATTATATAATAGAGATCCGTTGACCTTTACCTGTCCAGGACGGTGTGCTGTATGACCCAGCGTTACTTTAAAAAAAAAATAACCGTATTAAAAGATTATTTATTGTGTCACCGCTTTCATAACCGGACCCATTCCCTTATTCAGATATCTCCAAAGCTAGCTCTTATTTCATTTTTAAAACGAATCATGGTTTCCTTCTTCTCCTCCTTCCTTCTGTTCAACATCTTCTTCCTGTATTTCTACTGCGCCATTTATCCGTTCCACCTCTTCCTCGTAATGTTTTCTCCACTTTCTGAAAATTTAGTGCTTTAAATTCCCACTGTCTTTCTAATTTGTTCTTTCTCATTCCTACTCTAATCTGTCAATCTAATATACCATCTTCTTCTTCGCTAGACCAGTCACCTACCCTTTTTCTTGAAAACTCTTCCGGGACAAAGCTCCTCATTTGTGTGAGGTCTGTTGTATCGGCAGTTGGGAATGTTGGATGCTTTCTGCCAAATGGTTAATAGGGCTTCCTATTGTATTATTATTTAGCAATGTAAGCATTTTAATATGTATGTGTTTTGTTGATATTTTGTAATGTGTGTATTCTATGTTGTTTTTTGTAAACGTGGGTTCAGTAAATTAGAGTATTGCCTCAGTGTCCCCTGCGTGGGATGCCTTTATTGTACAGTGACCGGCTGGTGGATTGCCTTTAGTGTTACCACTGGGGTTGTTTCAGCAGATCTTTTATGCGGATCAGTTGTGGTCTTGATTTTGTGGTCCTGATTCGGCTCTTTGCAGTCCGCTGAACCTTGTAAGCAACGAATATCTAACTAACTAACTAACTTCTCTGACATCATTGTTATTAGGTAGTATCTGTGAAAAAGGCGAAACAGCCTAATAATCGTTTGCCGTGTTCGTTGTTTTTTTTTTTTGACGCTTTTTTTTTCTTCTGCAGCCTATTCTTCTTTTCGAATTTCTAAAGAAACGGAATTAAATCGCTTGCAGCGTGTCCTGTGTGTTGTTCTTTTAGAAATATTTATGTTGTGCTTTGTTGTTGTTGTTGTTGTTGTTGTTGTTGTTGTTGTTGTCATTTCAAGTAACGTAAGCTTCCAAGTCTCTGCTGCTGTTATTCTTCTCCCCTCTCCCCTCAACCCTTCCCAACCACTCCTCTGCTATTTCTCATCTTTCTTTTCCTCGTGCAACTGCAAAAGAATAAAACATATTCGGAATCGCTTGTCATGTGTGTGTGTGGGTGTGTGGGTGTGTGTGTGTGTTTGTTTGTTTTGTTGTTGTTTTTTTTTCTCTCTTTTTTGGGGGGGGTGGGTGGGTGGGTGAGGGGGGTGTTGTTTTGTTACGTGTTCTGAAATCTTCGTTTTGCAACCCCGCCTCGTCTCAAGTGGTTTCATCCGATCTTTGCTGCATCGAGCATTCTGGAACCTCCTTCTCTATCCTCTTCTCTTTTTCGAGGATTGCTTGCCATGTTTGTTGCGTTTTGAGGTATTCTTTCTATTCTGCAGCCTGTTGTCATCTCAAGGGATCTCATCCAATCTTTGCTGCCTCGAGCCAACTCGACCCCTTCCTCCTTTCAAAAGAGGAACAATTTGTATCTCTGCCTTTTTTTTTTTTACAAATCTTGAAGTAGTGTCACCTTTTGTACAGAGCTTTGAAGACTAGCCTGCACTGAGCATGCTAAAACAGAGTAGAGATGAATGGTATTCAGCACCAATCATAATCATTATTATTAACCTAGTTTCCGTGTTACAATGTAGCTGCGGTGTCATGAAACAGTGCAGTTTGTGCTCTTTAATTTCTTTGATCATCATCATCATCATCATCATCATCATCATCATCATCATCATCATCATCATCATCATCATCATCATCATCATTGCGTTCTATTGTCTTGATAACTGAATGACGGTTTCTTTTAGAAGGCAGCAGTCCAGACTCAAGCTTGCGCGCACTTTAAGGCTCGGAGAATCTGCATTATCAGTTGTCCCCCATCTTTTTCTTGTCGCCCCCAAGCAGAGAGGTTCCCCTCCCCCCATTGTTGTGAACCCGCTGCTGTCTTGTAGAGCTGACACGCCGATACACATGGAACAAGTGACTCCAAATAGAGGAATTCAGTCAAGGGACAATAGATTTTGGGTGGATGGGATTATTAATATGGTGTTTGCTTTGCGCACCTGTTGCAAGTGACTTCGGAGACAGGAATTCAGTCATAGGACGATGAATACCTCGGTCTGCTACGCCAGTCTCCGCTGATCCTATTTAAAGCCTTCCGTTGAAATCATTATTTCAAATTCGTTTAAACGTTTTCAGTCACATGGCATCTTTAGCAATCGCGTGGCCCGCCCTTTCTCTGTCTTCGACGAGACATCGTGCCAAAGAGAATGTAGGACATGTGCTGACCATCTCGTTTTAAATATCTATGCCGCGTGGTCCTTGGGTAGGCGTGTGTAGTGTTCTCCGAGTCAGAGTACATGCACAGAGTATGTATCAGTAGGCTCAGACACTGTTACTGTACATGATGGGTCGAGGGTTATAGGGGTGTGTGGATGAATCGTGAGTAAATTAACGTCCCCGGACACATTAAGCGTATAGGGAATATGGATGAAGACAGGACGGCAAGGTTAAATACAATCCGGAATATCGCATGCACGCGCACAGTGCCACACACACACACACGCACACACACACACACACACATATATTTACTCTGAATTGAACCACTTGTCCTTAACCCTAACACAAACCTTGATGCTTCACCTTACACACACAATAAAGTCAGAATTTAAAAACAGAAACAAAACAACATAAAATTCTCTCCATTATAAAGGCACGCAAGTTCAAACGTCACTTCAGATAGCCCAATTGCATGCAGTAAAGGAAGATAAACGGTTTCCGTTGTTAATTTAAGATCCATGTTTTGCATTGTTTGAGCGTGCTCCTGTATGTATTTCAATGTCGGCATAAAACATAAACAAAACAAAGTACAATTCTTGCAGGTTCCTCTCCATGATAAAGGCGCACAAGTTCAAACGTCTACCCGACTGCATGCAGTAGAGGAAGATAAACGATAGCCAGACTGCATGCAGTAGAGGAAGATAAACGATTTCCGTTGTTAATTTAAGATCCCGGTTTTGTATGTTTGATTGAGCTCATGTATGTATTGTAATGTCAGCCCATGCTGGCGACTTTATTTCCTTTAATAATAACATTGACAGTTTTGTATTCGGTCGAAATACACCGCACTTTCGGATTGGAAGAAAAGCAATTTTAAGGTGGGTGCTCGCGTTGAGCACATTTGGGACAGCTGTGGTCGCATGAGTAGGTCGTGACGGAGAAGATGGCATTTTGCTGCCGCCACGCCTTTTTGGCGTCCTCTCGTTTTGATGGGATTTTGAGAAACATACACTTCTTTTCTTTCTTCTTTTTTGTATGAGGGGAGAGCGCGTCACAAACGCTGTTAGCTACTTGGCCTTTATTTTTTTTTTAAACTGAAAGAGGTGGTTAAGGGGTGTAGCTTGGCTTTTGTTGAAGGATATTGGGAGAGGAGTGAGGGCTGAACTATAGCTTTCTTGGATGGGTTGGAGAGAAAATAGAGTACTGGGTAGTTATTTTCTCCTTTTGATGGAATTTTGAGAAATGCTACAATTTTTTTGTGTTTAAAAAAGAAGAGTACAGTGTGTTTAGTGTGTTACTGGCTACTTACTTGGCTGCTTAGTCTAGCATCTCCATCTTCATATATGCTTGCGAAACATGGACCCTCACAGCAGATCTCCAACGAAGAATACAAAGCATGGAGATGAGGTGCTACAGAAGACTTCTGGGCATTTCCTATACCCAGCACATCACCAACGACGAAGTCCGACAGACCATCACACAAGTCATTGGACAACACGATGACCTGCTCACTGTGGTGAAAACAAACGGAAACTCCGATGGTATGCCGTATGGCCACGTCACCAGATCATCAGGTCTTGCAAAGACCATCCTGCAAGGCACAGTGCAAGGAGGTAGAAGAAGAGGGAGACCGAAAAAGAGGTGGGAGGACAACATTCGAGAATGGACTGGTTTGACACTGAGCGAAGCCATGAGGGTTGCTGAGGACAGAGAAAGATGGAGTATGCTGGTTAAACGATCATCTGTGGTGCCCCTGCGACCTCCGAGTTACGGGTTAGGATAGGATAGGATAAGGATAGGATAGGATAGGATAGGATAGGAAGAGTGTCTGGGGTGGAAGGGAGTCTGTGGTAAGAGGGTAACCTACGGCGGATAGGGAGGCGCGCAAAAGTGTTTTGCTTCCAAAAAACCTGACTGTTGTTTTTTTGATGAGGTTATTGCAGGAAACAGCCGAAGGAAAAAGATTTTTTTAAGAAAAAAGGAAAGCACATACCAGCAAAAATCTTTTTTTTTCGTGCTGCTGTCGTTTTATAAATTTTAATTTATTATTTTATTTTATTTTTGAAGGAACAGAATTTTAAAATAGGAGAAAAGAGAAAAAGACGGTTCCGATTGTTGTCTACTGGCCTCCCCTCCCAAGAAGAGGAAGAGGGTTTATGCACTTGGTCCTTCTCCCCCATCCCTGGCTGCCCAGGATTGTGCTCAGTTGTCCGGGCGTCAGACCATGCGCCCAAAGGCTGCGGGTGGGCGTCTCGGGCGGTTTGAGTTAGATCCTGTATCGGCTAGCGCCTTGATCCTTAGGCTAAGGCGCCTTACAAATGACGAACATTATTTATATTATTAAGATAAAATGTTTGTTTGTGTTTGAGTGGGTGTGTGAGTATGTGTGTGTGCGTCAAAAACCTGGTTGTTTTTTCATGTCCATTTGATGTTGTTATTTTTAAGAGAGCTTTTGCATGGGTGGGAAGGGTTTATTATTTGTATGGCTTTTTACTATTATTTTATTTATTTAGTTATTAAAATAAACTTGCACTTTCTTTTATAAAAGAGAGAGAGAGAAGAAGGGTGTCGAAATTATTCTTGCCTAGCTGCATGTTTGGGGCCTAAACGTGCTATTTGCTCTGAAGAACTTGGACGGTTTTTCTTTTCTTTTTATTAGATTTTTTTTAGTGATAGCGGTGCTTTATTTTTTATTTTATTTTACGTTTTAAATTTATGCTTGGTTGGGGAGAGGTTGTTGTTTTTAAAAGGAAATTTTGAGAAATGAAACTTTTGGTAAGAAAAAGATGACTCACAACTGCTGCTTGGAAAATGAATTGGGTGCTTACATTTTTAATTACGTATTGATAGATAGATAGATAGATAGATAGATAGATAGATAGATAGATAGATAGATAGATAGATAGATAGATAGATAGATAGATAGATAGATAGATAGATAGATAGATAGATAGATAGATAGATAGATAGATAGATAGATAGATAGATAGATAGATAGATAGATA
>CM072511.1:67768347-67783347 GCA_036898135.1 Oncomelania hupensis | reverse complement strand
TAGCTGCTCTCTCTCTCTCTCTCTCTCTCTCTCTCTCTCTCTCTCTCTCTCTCTCTCTCTCTCTCTCTCTCTCTCTCTATGTCGTCCACCTCCTTTCAACCTCTCACTCCCCTACGTTCTCTTTCCACACCCCCACACACCTCCTCTACCCCCAACCCTCCAATGCCCGCCTTACCAGTCTTCACCTCGTCGTCTCATCTCTCTTATAAACTGAAAACCTGTCCCGTCCTGTCATGCAAGTAAGCTGGGCCCGAAGCGGGCAGGTATGCGAGATTTAGGAAATAAAAGAGAGAGAGAGAGAAAAAGGGATCACTGTTACCTACTAGCCTGCTACATATTAATATATCTCGTAGCGGGGGCCTGCCTGCTGTATAAGCTCGTCATTCCGTATATGCTCGTCACTTGCAAGGCGGGAAATAAAAAGAAACTCTTCACACCTGTCAATATGAAGTCAACGTCGCGGTCGTTCTGGTGGTCATGGTAACCGGTCGTTTGGGCGAGTAGCAGGTTACGATGGAAACTGGCCTACAGTGGTCAAACTTTGTTCTCAACTTCGAGCGTTTTGGCGAAATCGTCCCGTTTTCGTCTCAGCTGGTGCACTTCCCTGGGTGCGCGCGCGCTTTATTTCAGCTCGGGATCTCTTTGCTTAACTGGGATCGTCTGTCACTTGTTGTCTTCGTATATCAGGACGTGAAATGGAAGAGAGGCGGGCGGGTGGCTGGGGGTGAGATATAGATGGGATTATCAGAGAAATAGAGAAAAGAAGGCCACGGAAAGGGGTGGTGTTGGAAAAGGGAAGGGGGGAGTGGGAAGAGTAGGGAGTGTGTTACTGTAGGATGAGTCGGGGAATGTTTAGGTCAGAGGAGGAATGTAGGAACAAAATAGAATTCATACTTTATCTCAAAAGGATCATGACACTGTACAAAGATAAAAGACATGCTAGTAACACAAAACCATTTTTTAAAAAAGGTTTTCCAGCAGATATTTATTTTTCTCCTTCAAATGGTGCGTTAACCATTCTCCTTGGAGTTTTAAAATTGCTTGATAATGTAGTTTTTTTTCCCCTTTAGTGTTGTAACAGATTCGTTTTTTAGTGTGAGTGCTAGACAATACAGATAGATAATGCGGAGGCGGTCCTGAAAACTGTCATGAGACTGTCCTCTTGATCTTCTCAACCAGACGATTCCAGACATTCCTTTGCTGCCTTTGACTACGATGGCGTTTCGAGTATCTATGATAGTCATGATACCGTAGCAATATAATGATAGTCTGTATATTGTGGATTTGATCTGCGTGTGTTCTTGTTAAAAGGCTGAAGACGCACGGCGTCCCAAATCTAGATATGATGTCCTTATTCTCCCGCCCGCATTTTTAACCGACCACATATATTTCAGTTGCGATTGTTATTGCACACCTGATATTACATGCATTCTCACACCCGATATGTTATTATTTTTTAAAATAATTTCTGAACTGATTATCTGCTATGACATTGCATTATCAGAGTTGTTATGTTATTTCTCTTGCCTTGATTAGTTCTGATTACTTTTAACAATTCTTATTTAAAGTTATTTTATTTGATTGCAATGGATCACTGTTACTGAACACAAGTTGTTTTTTTACGCCGTGACGCATGTGGATTTCTTCTGCTCTCATTACTTTTGAGTTTGTTTTGATTACTCTTGTTTCTGTTTTAAATTATTTTTAATTTAGTTCCACGATTTCTTATTTAAGGTAGTTTCATCCACATAACCGCATTTCACTAGCACACCTGTTAGACTTTGAGGTGCTATTATTTCAAAAGAGACGCGTTCTTAACCCTTCCACATTTTTGTATTTATTTATTTAAAGCGAGGTTCATTCTATTGAAATTGTTATTATACAGCTGTTATTATGGTATTGCGGTAGATTTCCCCACCATGTCTAGTTATATGAGTATTAACAAAAATCGCTTTCTCCTTCATCCATACACCCACCCACACCATCCCAACTCCAAACATACACAGCCTCCTCACCCCCTCATTCTACCCCCTCCTCTCTCAACCCTACCCTTTCCACTCATGCGTCGGTATTTTCCTGGAGCCTTCCAAACATGACTCATTGATAAAAATGATTGCATTCCATTGCAAGGTCGATAATTATACCTGGTGTGCTCTATCACGCCAAGTACACCTGTTAATATGTTTGGGTCTAAGTATTGCAAGCAGATGACGGTCTTTAAATGTTAAACTAGTACAACTTATGTTAACTTGATGACTAAAAATTGATACAACAACAACTTTAAATGTTAAACTAGTTCTGCGGAACGGACGCATCATTTTCCACCCTCTCCGAATGACTTGTCCTGTATTATGTTCTTTCATTGTATTGAATGAATTTAAGCACCAGTTTTGGTTGCAACAACTGTGTTTTTTTTCTCCCCTTTATAACTGGAATAAAGATTTGTTGACTTGGTTTGAACTGACTTGAGAAAGGTGCGTTTCCTTTTAGTGATCGTCACTATTTGAAATGCCCGACTGCATGAATACATCGATGATGATGAAGGTTCCGTGTTTTGCTTTTTTTCTTGTTTTATTTTTGTTTGTTTTTGTTGTTGTTGTTTTTTGAGTGGTAAATTATACTGCTGTACAAGTCTGTTTTGATAGGTAGGGGAAAAAAGGGGGGTTACACTTTATTATTATTGAAACTAAACATTAACCAGTAAGGGCTTAAAGGTTACTGGTTTGGGTGCTACCACTATAATTCTCCTTCCCCCCCCCTCTCTCTCTCTCTCTCTCTCTCTCTCTCTCTTTATCTCTCTCTCTTTATCTCTCTCTTTCTCTCTCTCCTATCTCTCCATCTCTCTCTCTTTCTCTCTCTCCCCTTTACTCTCTTTCTCTCTACCCCCTATCTCTCAATCTCTCTCTAACTCTCTCTCTTTCTCTCTCTCACCTTTACTCTCTTTCTCTCTACCCTCTCTCTCTCTCTCTCTCTCTCTCTTTCTCTCTCTCTCTTGTATTGCTCTTTAACAGTTCCTTTTTTTTTTTTATAACTGTAGAAATATAGACCAGTAATGACTTTTATGGTAAAAACAAAACTATCCTAATGAATTGTTTTTGTTTCTGTTCTGTTTCATGTGCCGCTGCTTTCATTCAAACAGGTAAGACGATCTCTCTCTCTCTCTCTCTCTCTCTCTCTCTCTCTCTCTCTCTCACTCTCTCTCGACCTACCACCACGCTCTCTCTCTCTCTCTCTCTCTCACTCTCTCTCGACCTACCACCACGCTCTCTCTCTCTCTCTCTCTCTCTCTCTCTCTCTTTCAAAATCACTATCTCCAAATCCCCCCCCTCTCTCTCTCCTTATTGAAGAATTAATGTTCCTCTGCCCTCTCACCCCCACCCACCAGCTCCACCCCCTTCTACATCCCTTGACCTATTCTTCTCTTTGGGTCTATGATACTATTTCTTCTTCTGCTACGTTGATAGTTTCTGTACTGGGGACCTTGTTTCTGTGAATTACTGGACTCCTAGTACCTGGCGCTAGGCGCGTTGTCTGTATCGTAGAACGCGCATTCCACAGCTAAAGGGGAGAAACGACCGCTTGAAAAAAAAGTCGTATACCCAGCCTAACAGTTGTGACGCTTAGTTTCGCCTCACTTTCTTTATGAACGCTCTTCTGATTTAATGCTCATACGATCTTCTTCTTCTTCTTCTTCTTCTTCTTCTTCTTCTTCTTCTTCTTCTTCTTCTTCTTCTTCTTCTTCTTCATCTTCTTCTTCTTCTTCTTCTCCTCCTCCTCCTCCTACTCCTTTCACTTGATCTTTCTAATCTTCTTCTGTACACAATTTTCAAATTTGTTTGCCTCACTCCCATTCCCTCCCTCTTCCCCTCTCTATCTTTTAACCATCTTTCAATCCAGTCGTCCCATGCAGTTCTGTATGTCTATGTGAGAGTAAAACCAACATAATTATTTGAGTTTACAATGCGCCTATGTCCTAAATCAGTATGTGCATATACCTTATATATGAAATACATGAACGGTGTGTGTGTGTGTGTGTGTGTGTGTGTGTGTGTGTGTGTGTGTGTGTGTGTGTGTGTGTGTGTGTGTGTGTGAGTGTGTGTGTGTGTGTTTATGAGTGTGTTCTGCTCGTTCTAACCCTGTGTGGCCTCTTTTTTTGTTTGCTATGATGTTTGTTTTACACATGTGCTTATCGTACACACAGGGGGGAGAAAAAACTCTCTCTCCTTCCATTTTCAGAGTAGTGCATTCCACAAAAGCCCTCTTTCTTTTCAGTTTCAAGGTGTACTTTCCTCTCAAGGAAGACGTATCTTCTTGCGTGTGTGTGACAGTGTATATGTGTGTGTGTGTTTGTGTGTGTGTTTGTTTTGCAAACCTAGAGGCTAGAGGCTTCAAGTACATAGAAAAATTTGCTTAGTGTGTACTTTTCTTTTTTTAGGAGTAGGCAGGCATACAGGTTAAAATGGCAATACAGGTGAAAGTGATAATCATGAGAAGAAGAATAAAAGAGGAAGAAGAAGAAGCCATATTGAATTCCTCGCACGTTTCTCACCTATGTGATGATTATTAGCCTATAGAAAAAAGCATAGGGAGTTGGGGGTGGGAGGTAAGAAAGCGAGGGTGTGCGAGGATGTCAGCCTGTGCGGGCTTAAAAAGGGGGAGAGACACACTGAGAGAGAGAGAGAGAGAGAGAGAGAGAGAGAGAGAGAGAGAGAGGGGGGGGGGGACTTGACTGTATGTAGTATGACAGAGTAGTATCTCCACTGTACCGATATGCATTCGGGTCGGTCACCAGTAAAACAATCCCGCAACCATCCCCTACTTCTACAACCACCGCGCTCACTACTAATAGCCACTCCACTACCGTCACAACCACTGCCAAAACAATCGCCAGAATCACCGACGACAACGACCGCTATCTCTATCACCGCCATCTCTGACGACAGCGAGCACCTTTCCACGCATTTATCATATCAATCTCGGCAAACTGCTGTTCAATAAAAACGAGAGAATAGTGTAGCTACTACCCTCCGACCCTCTCACCATCGCTAACTCCTGTCACTCCGCTATTCTCTCACACACGACCCCCTTTCTTCTCCCCTATTTCTATCCATTCATCTTCACGAAAATCTCTCTCACTCGCACTCTCCAACCACCCCCACCTCCTACCTCACATCTTCACTGTCACTGTCAAATACCTAAATCTTCACCACCACAACCTCATGCCTGAGTAAAACAATACAAGCGTACCGTACATCACTACCAGCCCCACTATCACCACCACCACGACGGTCACACAACACCCTCGCAGCCCACCTCACATACCATCATCACCAGCAACCTCAAATTTGTCTCCCAGCCTCAAAAGCCTACCTCACTCAGCCCAACGATCTCCCTTACTACCACTATATCTACCATAACATCATTTTCCCAGTCACGTACTCTTTCCCTTCTCATCCACCCCACCTCACCCTCAGCAAGATGATCTATCTCACTACATACCACCACCACTAACTACATCTACCACAACGACGACGAGATCCACCTCGCCACCATCACCACAGCTTGTACCACCAGCACTACTACTACAACGACAAACCACCTGTAACCTTCCACCCTGTGCCACTAGCGAGCTTATCCTGTCCCTGGCCCTACAAAACCGTACAACCATTGCCTCTTACTACGAACTACACACGCAAAAAGCTTGCGACGGACCAGTCAACGTTGGAGGCCCTCTCTTCTTACGGACCGCATTGTACGAACTACTACAGGGGCCGTGCGCGTTTTTAGTCGGTCAGTCAGTCCTGGGCCGCCCCGTATCACCAAACCTAGTATTACTTATACGTTTACACACACCTGTTGACTGAAGGGACATTCTTTTTTAAGCAAGCACTGTGAAGAACGAAAAAAAGAAGCTTTTGTCTTCTTTTCTTACCAGCGATTTGTGTGTCATCTAATTTTGAATAGGTACAGGTGTTGTTCTTGGTTTTTATTTGTAACCTTCTTCAGCGATTGTTTTTGTTTGTACCTGTGTACATGTGTTGTAATCCTATTTGAAGTATTACAGGTTATTTTGTCCATACTATTGTAGGGGAGTTTTGTGTTGTCTTTCTTTTAGAACAGGTGCGCAGTTATTTAGTTCAACCTACTTCCTTAGCGAGTTTTTGTGTTTCATACCACCATCTGTTTTAGGATAGGTTCATTTGCTTTTCAGTCTATCTGTTTTGCAGGGATATCTTGTTTGTAATCTGTTTGAATAGTTCAGTACACTACAGTTATTTAACAAGCAACCAATTATTCTATTTGTATTTTTGTTGTTGTAATAGATCTTTTCAGATGCTTTTCTCCTAACAATCGATCTGTGCTAACCACAGCTTTTTTTTAATAGCTTTTGGTGTTTTAGCATGATTGTGTTAATAATAGTGTATGCAAATTTGCGATAGGTTAGTTTTATATTTTGAAAGTAAACTATACTTTTTTTTTTTTGTTCTGATGTTTCTATTGTGACATATCGCTTTTTTCTATCGTTAAAATCAACGTTTAATGTCTAGCATACCTAGATGTTGTAAACAATTTTGTGTTTCCAATCCACAACAATTGCTTGTTCGATGTTGTGCCGTTGTTTCTTTAACAAACAAACAACAGTTTTAATGTGGTTTTTTTTCTTGCTTCAGCCACTTTTGTGTATGTTCTTGCGCCGGGACTATATCCTCTGTTCTACGGTTTGAGTGATTATTTTATTGTGTAGTCAAGTGTTTAAATAATTGTCGCGGACGTCGTTGTCGTCGTCGTTGTCGTGTAGTCAGTCGCCTTCGTCTTCATCCTCGACAGTCTCGCCCGTATCAGTATGACCACCATGTGGACACTGGATAGCCACGTAAGATTGGTAGTTTTGTTGTTTTATTTATTTTTTTTTTCAGCTGACTTCCATTTTCTATCTTTGATTATTTCTGTTGACCCATCTCTTTTTCCGTGTTTAGTTGAAGTTTGAATTTTATCTCTTTCGCAGTTTCTGTTGACCCGTTTCTTTTATACAGTCATTTTGGTCGAGTCTTCTTTCTCAGTTGACTTTAATCTTATCCATTTCCTATTTATTTCGATTTACCATTTTCTTGTTCACATTCATTTGGCAATTGTTATTGACCGGCGGGTTCTTTACCCATCTTAACACTGAGTCGACCATTGTGTCTTCTCCTTGTGTGATGACTCCTTTGTTTAAAAGAAAAAGTATACTTTCAGTTGAATTAAATATTTTCTCTAATCCTGTCTTTCCTCCTTTTCTGTTGGTGTTTTTATTGTTTTATTGTTTATTTGTTTACGAAAAGAATTGTTTACTATTTATAGTGCTTCAGGTAGTGACCCCGTTTTAATTTATTTTTGTATTAGGCTATTTGTTTACGAGGACAATTGTTTAGCATTACTTCAGCTGGTGAGCCCGCACAATTCTTTCTCTTAACTCCATTCTTCATCCTTTTATCTTGTGTGTGTGTGTGTGTGTGAGAGGGGTAGAAAGAGAGGGGGAGAAAGAGAGAGAGAGCTATTGTTTATTTATTTCTGCGAGAAGGCTAGCTGTTTTTGTTGTTGGCTGTGCCTGTCTGTTCAACCGTGCGTCAGTGTTTGGTTTTACATGTCTTGCTATAACATTTCCCGTTTGTTTTGTTTTGTCTCTCCATCATCACTCAATCAATCACTCAATTCCTAGAGTCATTCAGCTATGCTTGTTCTTGCAGTTCTTTGATATTTTCGACAATAAACGTGTTTTTGTCGCTTCAATGAATGTTTTTATTATGACAAGCTTTTAGAAACAATGGGTCAACACAATGTATGAATTGTCCACCTTTTCAGAACTGACCAATGCTCAAACCCACACTATGGCTAGCATAACTTTAAAACATCATACAATAACCACCCGCAATTTTATGTTATTATTTTTAATGCCATTTGACAGCTTTTCAATCTTGTCCAGAAAACTCCCTCAACTTTCTGACCGTTTCCACTAAAGAATTACTATTACTATTTTTTTTTCCTCTTTCACTTTCTACTAAACAGTATTATTAATAATTA
The DNA here is from genome assembly GCA_036898135.1 of Oncomelania hupensis. NCBI lineage: Eukaryota > Metazoa > Mollusca > Gastropoda > Littorinimorpha > Pomatiopsidae > Oncomelania > Oncomelania hupensis. The sequence continues at coordinate 67,775,286 of CM072511.1, read as the reverse complement.
TTATTATTATTATTATTATTATTATTATTATTATTATTATTATTATTATTATTATTATTATTATTATTATTATTATTTTATTTTTTTTTAAATTTTATTATTTACTTTTCTAAAGGCATGCATGTCAACTTTATCCAGAGATACCCCAAAGTTGTTGCTAAGTCTGTAGGCCTACGACGGTACAACTAAACGCTATTTGTTATTAAAAAATAAAACCAACAAGCTATTCTGCCATACAGTAATAATCTGTACAGTCCTCAGGAATGTGACCTCTGGAGGTAAATGTGTAAGTTAATGTGACTGTGAGTGAATGCCGTGGATTTGTTTGGTTATTTCGTCGCGTTCGTTGATCCGAGGCTGGTGTTGGTCTTTGGGATTTGTCACCTCCTTGGATGTGTAGAAAGGGCTGGAGGGAGCCTATTAGTATTAGTACAAATAGTTAGTCTGTGGTAGCACTGCAATAGCACTTGCAAGTACGGTGTGTGTAGAGCAGTTTTACCTCCGCAAATATAGTACGGTATTTAGTACTTTAAACTATTAACTATTTTTCAAATCGATCTTTCATACAAAACCTCTCTCTCTCCCTCGCTCGCTCTTATCCTCTTCCCCTCTTTAACTCTCACTCTTTCTTCCTCCCCACCCAACTCCCACCTACCCTACCTCCCTCACCTGCCCTAAGTAACTTTACATCCTGACACTTCTAACTATTAAGCAGTTGACACTATGCCACCAAATCTTTCTGTCTTCCCTTGTGTCTAGCGGGACTCGTGCTCAAGACAATAGACCTAAGTGAAGTGCAAACAGCTGCGTACTTTCGCTGTAAGTTCAAATATTTCATTCCTTGCCTAGAAACTGGGATCAGGATGCATGGAATTGTAACACTTTGGAGGTGGGGAGGGGGGGGGGGTATTAGCTAGAAGATAAAGTCGTTATATACTTTATGTACTTCTTCTTCTTCTTCTTCTTCTGTTTGCCATAACGCCGAACGAAGAAGGAAACCCGAGTTTAAACACACCGCTGTAGGACGGTAAAGAAAAAAATCATGTTAGGTGTGGCCAGAACAATAGAACGTAGATTCATATGACACAATGGGTAAAGACGTTCCTTAAACAATTGCCATTGCCAGCTATGCACGACTGAAAGGAAACTGTTAAGCCGTAAAGCTTTCTTTTTGTTTGACGGAGAAGTTACATGCAAAACAGGTATGAATCAACGTCAGTTGCTGAAATAATAATTGACTGTGTTACAATTAAGGATATAGGTAACTGTATATTCGTACTTGATTACAAATAGGGACAGTCCTTGTATAAATAACAAGTACATATTTCAAACGAGTCGGAACTGCAGTTTAATTAATAGATGTCACACAATAATACCTTTATATCTAAATGATTTGTGCTTTACCTTTTGGCATTGTAGGAGTTCGGGCCACTGCAAACGTGCAAATGGCTCAAGAATAGAATGTGCGTGCTTGGGAGTCACTTGGCCATTTTACAAACGCAGAAAGTTAATTTTAGCCTCCGCATTGGACACGTGCGTTACTTTTGCATATTTGCAGCAGGTTTGCATCAACACTTAACTATCAAATATCTATCCATCCGATTGTTGTGGAGTGTCACGACCGGGCTGACATTTCTACCAAAGTGTCAGGACTATAACTTGTATTCAGAATGTTAACCCATTTAAAACTATGCATGCGGAGAGAAAGGGAGCGTAGGTTAATTTATGTCTGCCTTGCTTGGTATAAAAAGGAACATTATATGATAAAGAATCTTTGTTTGAATGGGTGCGGTAGAAAAAGTGTAAATGGCTTAAAGAAGCGTGTATGTCGAATTATCTAATAATTAGATATATTTGAATAGCGCCTTGAGAAGTTCTTGAGTTGAAAAGCGCTATATAAGAACACATAAATATTTCTAAATGGATAAATACACTTTTAATTTGCTTATTTCACCGTTAGGTGAGAAGCTTATTAGCAATGACGTCTAAGAGTTCATATATGAAGAAGTTAATGTCATACATAAATATGGTTCGGTGTCAGAGTGGGCAGGTTTGCAAACATCCATAAGACTGATGTATGTTTGTTTAGTTTTAACGTTTTGGGCTTTTATTAATATAGTTCTGTCCAATCCAAATCAAAATAATAAAATCAAAGTCAAGTTATTTGGGTATAAGATGTCAAACCCACAAATATAGAAAGCTAGTCGACGCTACTAACCACACAGGATACTGTTAGTTTAGAATGTTGATACGTCTGTGTCACTTTGCTTTAGTAGTGACTGCCGTGTTTTATGGTCGTAACCTCATAGTGAAACTTTAGGGACTGTCTTGGTGAGAATGCTAGTGCGCATGGTCGTAACCTCATAGTGAAACTTTAGGACTGTCGTGGTTAGAGTGCCAATGCGCCGTACCGTGTGTATACTATCAATACGGCAAATCTTTACGCTGCGTCAACTTAAATCAAGTCAATCGTTGGATGCATAACGTAGCTACTTGACTCTACAGACATGGAAAATGTGTCGCAGCTAAGACCTTACAAGATGCCTGCCGCCTGTTTAAGTCAAACTGTTGCTGTGCCTGTTGTCATTTACTCTAATGGCGGCTGGTGGGTTTGTGCGTGCACTATGGCTATAACCTGATACGATATGGCTGTAGGGCTTTTGTGTGATAGTGTTGTTGCGAGCGGTGTGAACTCAATTCCTTGAATTCCCTGGCCACAGATAACCCAAGTTGCCCATTACCAGTGCTCTGACCTTTTGAGGCCAATCATATCTTCCGTCTGGAGAGGGATAGAGAGAGAAGAGAAAAAAGGAAGTGGGGGTTGGATGTGGAAGTACAAGGATTTGAGGTGTGGGGGAAAAAGAGAAGGGAACGCGGGCACAGCAGCACATACACACACACGCACACCAACACCCACACACACCCACACACACACAATAAAGCATGCGTCACGGACACACACACACACACACACACACACACGAACCATTAGCACGTACGCACTAACTCACACGTGTACACATACATCGTTATTCACTTTTTGACATAAATGAGTGTGAGCACATGATTATAATTTATGCGTACGCCCAAGCGCACATGCGAAAGAACTAGAAATTAGTCGCAGGTGTCGTATCAGCCAGAGGGGATGGCGAGATAAATAGTTGCTGCCTCAAGGTCAAGGATAAATGGCCAAACGTAGACGGACTCTGAGCAAGACATATAAGGCAAGACATCCAAAAATGTATAGTATGTTCTTCGTGTTATTTAAAAAAAAATAAAAAAAATTTGACTGACAAACACACAGATAGACCAGCATGATAGTGCCCAACGAGCGTTAGTCAACTTCAGAACTCCCAAAGTCCATGTAGCGGTCCTGACTGATAGCAAGGACCATTATGCACAAAGGCCTTTGCTGATAGTCCAAACCCGACCCACACAATCTGAAGTGTTTGTGAACACTGGCGAAGAAGATGTTGAAACTAAAGTAGAAAGGCAGATAAAGAGGCAGGCGAACATGCACTGATACCAACAGAGAGAACAAAGCTATCGGTGTCGTGTGCTTGCATTTAAGCGAGCAGGTTGAGAAGACACACAGGAAAAGGACGTCAAATAGTAACTAAGAGTATATATAATAAACAACAACAACAATTGCACAGAACAAGTTCATTCTCTGACTAACGTTGTTGAAATACACAAGAGTAAGTATTCTCGCCTTGGGTACACGCAGCACCGACACGAGTACGGAGTAGGTTGACAGTCAGACAGACACGTCAACAGGTAGACATACAATTTATCCAAGTAAATAGAACAAGCCATTTCACCTTCGTTTTATAAGTTCATGGAAACATTCCTTGCGGTATGTGAAAGTTGCCAAACATGGCGAAGTATTGCATCGCTTGCATTTGCACTCTTTCGCGTGGCGTCACTCTCTGCTGAGCAAACTCAAGAGTATCAAAGACAAGTCGAGTCCACCCACTCTAATTTTTCAGTTTTCGAGAAAGAATGAGTTGATTCAAGCATCTCTCGGATGTGCTGCGTTTGTTTGCTCATTTTCTTCAAACATCCGCAGAATCTCTGCATCCGACCTTGTTGCGCGCTTGCACTTGTGTTGGAGTTTGCAATGAACTCGTCTTCCTAGCAGAAGAATAGAACTAGTACAGTGGTAACTGTAAAAGTGTGTGATACGGTAAAAGAGCTTGGAATAATGTAGATGTTAAAAGAAAACTGGCCATCGGGGAAAAAACAACAAAGACATTGACAGATAAAAGATGTTGTTTGTAGATTATAGTCACACGACACTTTCGCATATAGGTGACTACTGGACCGATTTATACTGACACCAGCGGGCCAGTTGTTGGTAAAGGGGAAAATAATATGATCACACGTTGACCAATCCGGGATTCGAACCAGCGACCTTTCGGGAGATAAAAGAGTTGGTTGGCTCTTGTTATATAGCCAGAGAATCTTTGCATCCCAAGAAGACGCCTCTCTCTCCGCGACTGCCAGTCTAAACTAAAAAAAAAAAGGCAGAGCACCTTCGCATCCTAAATGACCACCCTATCCTCTCATTGCTAGATTGCATGTTTGTTTTTTAATAAAAGAAATGAACACCGGGGAAATCTCCCAATACCCGGCCTGGGCTTCGAGTCCAAGACTGGGACGTGACGAGATGTTAAGACTGCAAATGCAGAGCAGCAAAATGACCACCCTACCCGCACTTTTTTCTAAGAAACGCAACACGGGGAAGTTTCCAAAATACTCTGCTTCGAGCTCAAGCCTGGGACGGTAATGAGTTGTTAAGACTGTGAAAGGTGTGCTAAGCTTAGGGTCTTACGTCTACACACACACAACACATTTTTCCCCTTTTAAAGGGCATTGGGACACACCTCGTATTTGTTAGAACGAAGGAAGTTTGAAACAGCAACAAATGTGTATAACATGGAGCAACATTTGTTTTGATGATGATGACGATGATGATGATGACGGAGATAATATTATTATTATTATTATTATTATTATTATTATTATTATTATTATTATTATTATTATTATTATTATTATTATTATTATTATAAATGGTATGTACGCGTTTTTCACCAAATCGGGCTCAAAACGCGGCGATGTGTATTAACGTATACACTCATTTTATGTTGACAACAGGGCGATGTACCAGTATATGTTGTAGCCAAAGTAGAATGTTAAAGCGAAATACTACTACTACTACTACTACTACTACTACTACTACTACTACTACTACTACTACTACTACTACTCATCATCATCATCATCATAATAGTATTTTAAAAATTTTTTTATTGAAGTGTCATTTTCTTAGTGTAGAGTTGATTTGAGTTTGTTTATGATTAACTGATGTTATTGGTTTAAACAGAATTTTATTCAGGAAACAAGTAAACCAGGCATGGAGAACATAAAGGGCACACAAAAGCAAAGCTTAAATGAGTGCTACCCTTTTACAAATGACAACAATGAAATGTCTGGCGAACAGGAACAAGTAAAAGCAATTTTAAAAAAAACTGAAGCACATAAATTAATCTTTTTAACAATGAAAATAGAACAAACATATAACTGATGTTATTGGGGCCTGCTTTTTCAAAAGTTTAATTCTCATTGCGCAAAACGTATTCTTCCGTGGAAGTGAAATAAAATTGGAGTCTAGAGTTTGATAGTGTCGTGAAGTCAGAAGTTTTATAGTAGGGGAAGTAGTATTTTAACGTAGAGTTTAAAGTACAGGAAGTGCAATACTGGCCTCAAGACATCAGTCTGAAATAGGGTAGCAGTACTTCGCACTCAGTTTTTTATTCTGAAATATTTTACCGCATTAAAAAAGAATATTTGCGACATAGCCATTTAAACTTTTAATTTAATTAAAGTATAGGAAAAGTAATAACTGCTATTACGTACGACGCTGAAATGCACGCAACAGAGACCGTGTAATTTCAGGCTTGATGTAACGAAACATCTATGACGTTATTATTTCTGCTATTCTATGTTCAGTAATTATATTCATTTATGCATAGACACACGTACTTTCTCTTCAGCTAAAGTGCTTCTGTTTCTCTGGTTTATATCTTCTTTTTTAAAAAATGCTTTGTGTTAAAATACTGAATGTCATAGACTCTATATGGCAGATGAGTGAGTTGGTACTATCAGTCTCCGCTTTCCGCTGTAGAGTTATGGAGTGTTGCTGTGTCACCCACCGCAGTAGCTTCAAGTGGTAGAGCGTTCTCGCGGCACACTGATGACTCAGGTTCGAATCCCGTGGTGGGCGAAATCAATGTGGCCATTTTTCACTGTCCATTTAGAAGTACGACTGCCCTTTATTCCCTGCCACCGTCTGCCATATCGCCAATGGTGGGTGTAGACGTTAAACCTCAATGTTCATTCGTTGCTGTTTCAGGTATGTCTGTCAATATTCTGGATGCACAATGTAGTTAAGTTATTTAGCGACCAGAATGTCTCAGGGAGGATGCAGACCCTTGACAAATGTGTGTTGAAACTAGGATAGTACCTTATAACTCTAGCAAAGAAATGTAGGTGGCCATAGGTAGAGAGAATATAATATTGGATGCAGTCAAATTAATTTTTAAGAAAAAAAAAGAGAAAACAAACATGAATGTGAGTTAAGAGAAGAGTCTGCAGTATAATTTATAGAAAGAAATGGGAGTCAGATGATGTAGCCGCTTAACAGAAATTGTAGTTGCAGAAAGCAGTGTTAAGATTGAACCAAAATACTACATTATTAAACAAAACCTACATTTTTTTATTGCTAAGATCAATTCCCCTCTCCCCCTCCATCCCCCCCCCCCCTTTCGTACTCCAGAATAAATGTTTGGTGTCATATAGACTACATTGTAGCAAAGAATACATTATTAAAAATGAAAGTGATATTTGGTAGAATAGTCTAGATCTACGTATTAA
>CM072511.1:67619139-67767847 GCA_036898135.1 Oncomelania hupensis | reverse complement strand
TGTTGTTTTGTTACGTGTTCTGAAATCTTCGTTTTGCAACCCCGCCTCGTCTCAAGTGGTTTCATCCGATCTTTGCTGCATCGAGCATTCTGGAACCTCCTTCTCTATCCTCTTCTCTTTCTCGCCTTCCTTTTCTCAAGTGAATCAGGATTGCTTGCCATGTTTGTTGCGTTTTGAGGTATTCTTTCTATTCTGCAGCCTGTTGTCATCTCAAGGGATCTCATCCAATCTTTGCTGCCTCGAGCCAACTCGATCCCTTCCTCCTGTCAAAAGAAGAACAATTTGTATCTCTGCCTTTTTTACAAATCTTGAAGTAGTGTCCCCTTTTGTACAGAGCTTTGAAGACTAGCCCGCACTGAGCATGCTAAAACAGAGTAGAGATGAATGGTATTCAGCACCAATCATAATCATTATTATTAACCTAGTTTCGGTGTTAGCTGCGGTGTCATGAAACAGTGCAGTTTGTGCTCTTTAATTTCTTTGATCATCATCATCATCATCATCATCATCATCATCATCATCATCATCATCATCATCATCATCATCATCATCATCATCATTGCGCTCTATTGTCTTGATAACTGAATGAAGGGTATCCATCCCCTTCCTTAACGGTTTCTTTTAGAAGGCAGCAGTCCAGACTCAAGCCTGCGCGCACTTTAAGGCTCGGAGAATCTGCATTATCAGTTGTCCCCCATCTTTTTCTTGTCGCCCCCAAGCAGAGGCGTTCCCCTCCCCCCATTGTTGTGAACCCGCTGCTGTCTTGTAGAGCTGACACGCCGATACACATGGAACAAGTGACTCCAGATAGAGGAATTCAGTCAAGGGACAATAGATTTTGGGTGGAAGGGATTATTAATATGGTGTTTGCTTTGCGCACATGTTGCAAGTGACTTCGGAGACAGGAACTCAGTCATAGGACGATGAATACCTCGGTCTGCTACGCCAGTCTCCGCTGATCCTATTTGAAGCCTTCCGTTGAAATAATTATTTCAAATTCGCTTAAACGTCTTCAGTCACATGGCGTCTTTAGCAATCGCGTGGCCCGCCCTTTCTCTGTCTTCGACGAGACATCGTGCCAAAGAGAATGTAGGACATGTGCTGACCATCTCGTTTTAAATATCTATGCCGCGTGGTCTTTGGGTAGGCGTGTGCAGTGTTCTCCGAGTCAGAGTACATGCACAGAGTATGTATCAGCAGGCTCATACACTGTTACTGTGCATGATGAGTCGAGGGTTATGAGGGTGTGTGGATGAATCGTGAGTAAATTAACGTCCCCGGACACATTAAGCGTATAGGGAATATGGATGAAGACAGGACGGCAAGGTTAAATACAATCCGGAATATCGCATGCACGCGCACAGTGCCACACACACACACACGCACACACACACACACACACATATATTTACTCTGAATTGAACCACTTGTCCTTAACCCTAACACAAACCTTGATGCTTCACCTTACACACACAATAAAGTCAGAATTTAAAAACAGAAACAAAACAACATAAAATTCTTGCATGGTCTTCTCTCCATTATAAAGGCACACGAGTTCAAAGGTCACTTCAGATAGCCCAACTGCATGCAGTAAAGGAAGATAAACGGTTTCCGTTGTTAATTTAAGATCCCTGTTTTGCATTGTTTGAGTGTGCTACTGTATGTATTTCAATGTCGGCATAAAACAGAAACAAAACAAAGTACAATTCTTGCAGGTTCCTCTCCATGATAAAGACGCACAAGTTCAAACGTCTATTCAGGTAGCCCGACTGCATGCAGTAGAGGAAGATAAACGATAGCCTGACTGCATGCATGCAGTAGAGGAAGATAAACGATTTCCGTTGTTAATTTAAGATCCCAGTTTTGTATGTTTGATTGAGCTCATGTATGTATTGTAATGTCAGTCCATGCTGGCGACTTTATTTCCTTTAATAATAACATTGACAGTTTTGTATTCGGTCGAAATACACCGCACTTTCGGATTGGAAGAAAAAAGCAATTTTAAGGTGGGTGCTCGCGTTGAGCACATCTGGGACAGCTGTGGTCGCATGAGTAGGTCGTGACGGAGAAGATGGCATTTTGCTGCCGCCACGCCTTTTTGGCGTCCTCTCGTTTTGATGGGATTTTGAGAAACATACACTTCTTTTCTTTCTTCTTTTTTTGTATGAGGGGGGAGAGCGCGTCACAAACGCTGTTAGCTACTTGGCCTTTTTTTTTAAACTGAAAGAGGTGGTTAAGGGGTGTAGCTTGGCTTTTGTTGAAGGATATTGGGAGAGGAGTGAGGGCTGAACTATAGCTTTCTTGGATGGGTTGGAGAGAAAATAGAGTACTGGGTAGTTGTCTTCTCCTTTTGATGGAATTTTGAGAAATGCTACACTTTTATGTGTGGAAAAAAGAAGAGTGAAGTGTGTTTAGTGTGTTACTGGCTACTTACTTGGCTGCTAGCATCTCCATCTTCATATATGCTTGCGAAACATGGACCCTCACAGCAGATCTCCAACGAAGAATACAAAGCATGGAGATGAGGTGCTACAGAAGACTTCTGGGCATTTCCTATACCCAGCACATCACCAACGACGAAGTCCGACAGACCATCACACAAGTCATTGGACAACACGATGACCTGCTCACAGTGGTGAAAAAAACGGAAACTCCGATGGTATGCCGTATGGCCACGTCACCAGATCATCAGGTCTTGCAAAGACTATCCTGCAAGGCACAGTGCAAGGAGGTAGAAGAAGAGGGAGACCGAAAAAGAGGTGGGAGGACAACATTCGAGAATGGACTGGTTTGACACTGAGCGAAGCCATGAGGGTTGCTGAGGACAGAGAAAGATGGAGTATGCTGGTTAAACGATCATCTGTGATGCCCCTACGACCTCCGAGTTACGGGATAGGATAGGATAGGATAAGAAGAGTGTCTGGGGTGGTAGGGAGTCTGTGGTAAGAGGGTAACCTACGGCGGATAGGGAGGAGCGCAAAAGTGTTTTGCTTCCAAAAATCCTGACTGTTGTTTTTTTGATGAGGTTATTGCAGGAAACAGCCGAAGGAAAAAGATTTTTTTAAGAAAAAAGGAAAGCACAAACCAGCAAATAGCTTTTTTTTTCGTGCTGCTATCGTATTTATAAATTTTATTTATTATTTTATTTTATTTTTGAAGGAACAGAATTTTAAAATAGGAGAAAAGAGAAAAAGACGGTTCCGATTGTTGTCTACTGGCCTCCCCTCCCAAGAAGAGGAAGAGGGTTTATGCACTTGGTCCTTCTCCCCATCCCTGGCTGCCCAGGATTGTGCTCAGTTGTCCGGGCGTCAGACCATGCGCCCAAAGGCTGCGGGTGGGCGTCTCGGGCGGTTTGAGTTAGATCCTGTATCGGCTAGCGCCTTGATCCTTAGGCTAAGGCGCCTTACAAATGACGAACATTATTTATATTATTAAGATAAAATGTTTGTTTGTGTTTGAGTGGGTGTGTGAGTATGTGTGTGTGCGTCAAAAACCTGGTTGTTTTTTCATGTCCATTTGATGTTGTTATTTTTAAGAGAGCTTTTGCATGGGTGGGAAGGGTTTATTATTTGTATGGCTTTTTACTATTATTTTATTTATTTAGTTATTAAAATAAACTTGCACTTTCTTTTATAAAAGAGAGAGAGAGAGAAGGGTGTCGAAATTATTCTTGCCTAGCTGCATGTTTGGGGCCTAAACGTGCTATTTGCTCTGAAGAACTTGGACGGTTTTTCTTTTCTTTTTATTAGATTTTTTTTAGTGATAGCGGTGCTTTATTATTTTATTTTATTTTACGTTTTAAATTTATGCTTGGTTGGGCAGAGGTTGTTGTTTTTAAAAGGAAATTTTGAGAAATGAAACTTTTGGTAAGAAAAAGATGACTCACAACTGCTGCTTGGAAAATGAATTGGGTGCTTACATTTTTAATTACGTATTGATAGATAGATAGATAGATAGATAGATAGATAGATAGATAGATAGATAGATAGATAGATAGATAGATAGATAGATAGATAGATAGATAGATAGATAGATAGATAGATAGATAGATAGATAGATAGATAGATAGATAGATAGATAGATAGATAGATAGATAGATAGATAGATAGATAGATAGATAGATAGATAGATAGATAGATAGATAGATAGATAGATAGATAGATAGATAGATAGATAGATAGATAGATAGATAGATAGATAGATAGATAGATAGATAGATAGATAGATAGATAGATAGATAGATAGATAGATAGATAGATAGATAGATAGATAGATAGATAGATAGATAGATAGATAGATAGATCTTTTGGTTAAAAGCAGAACCAGCTTCTTGGTACGAGGTTGGATAAGGAGAGAGAGGGGGGGGAGAGAGAAGGGGGGAGATGGAGAGAGGGGGGGGTAAAGGGTGAAAGTGGTAAATTTGAAAGCTTTCCACCAGCCAGTCACTTTACAGTAACAACATCCCACGCAGGGGACGCTGAGGCTGTACCTTAATTAATCGAACCCCCGTTTACAAAAACAAAATAGAATACAAACATCATTATAAATTATCAACAAAACACATACATATAAAATGCCTACATTGCCAAATAATAACATCATAGGAAGCCCTAGTGACCACCTGGCAGAAAGCGTCCAATATTCCCAATACAAATAAGGAGTCTTGTCCCGGAAGAGTTTTCAAGAAAAAAGGTAGGTGACTGGTCTAGCGAAGAAGAAGATAGTATAGCAGATTGATAGAACAGAGCAGGAATGAAAAAGAGCAAATTATAAAGAAAGCGACAGTGGGAATTTAAAGCACTAAATTTCCAGAAAGTGGGGATACTATTTATACTGAAACCCCCGGCACCCCAACGGGGGTTAGAGAGAGAGAGAGAGAGAGAGAGAGAGAGAGAGAGAGAGAGAGAGAGAGAGAGAGAGAGAGAGAGAGAGAGAGAAAGAAAGAAAGAGAGAGAGAGAGAAAGAGAGAGAGAGAGAGAGAGAGAGTCAAATTAAAAACAAATGGGAAGGGGTAGGGGACGCTGCGCTGGTAGGGAGAAAGGGGACGCAATTTTGAGAGGCGAAAGAACCGGAAAGCAGTTCTGGGGTGAAAAAATGAGAGATAACTTTCCAGACAGAGAGCTGAGTATTTGTAGAGGAGAGGGTAAGGTAGGTGTATTGTGACGGGGATGGTGGGTAAGTTGGGTCGTGAGGAAAATTTGGGGGGAGGCATTGTGTAGAGAGGAAGAGATGTGGAGAGAGTGAGTGGTGTGTGCGTGAGAGAGAGAGTGGGTGTGTGTGTGTGTGTGTATGTGTGTGTGTAAAAGTATAGGACGTGAGGTGGGAGGTGTAATAATACAAAAGGTACAGACAGTGTGCCCGGAATATGGCTGGTTGCATTTGGTGGAAAGTTTATATAGCCAAAAAATATCACCAGACACGCAAAAATGAGACAGGTCAAAGGGTCAGTGGAACGTGAACTAACAATACGCCCTTCCAGCTCGGGTATTATATTACGTCATCAAAGCGCGCCTATGAGCTTCACATTTCCTCCACATGCAAAGGGAGAATGGTTGGATGTGGTGATGATGGTTAGGGTAGGGAGTTGCGGTGCGGGGTATAATTATGAAAGACAATTCAGGTACGTAAGAGAAGATTCAAAGACTAAACTCACGGGAGATGTGTTAGTGTGTGTGCGTGAGTGTGTGTGTGTGTGTGAGAGAGAGTGAGAGAGAGAGAGAGCGGGAGGGAGAATTAAGGGGCGTTATTCACAGGTATTGGATTACAGATGGATGATTAAGTGCGTATGGAGGTTAGGGAGAGGAAGGGTTAGATGGGCTGGAATGATGTCCCCAATGGCTTCAATGGGATAAAGGATTTTGAGCTGGGGACAATATCAGAGGGTGTCCTGGAATGTTTGCTGTTTGTACGCTTTCACTCGTGCCTTACGATCCACTTCAGATCAGATCAGATCAGATCAGAAGAGAGAGAGAGGGAGAGAGAGAGAGAGAGAGAGAGAGAGAGAGAGAGAGAGAGAGAGAGAGAGAGAGAGAGAGAGAGAGGGTGTAAAAACATTTGTTTAAATCCACAAGGACTTTATCTGTTTTCTGGAACTTTTAGGTGCACGATTAATTAATATCCTAACATAACAAAGTGGGGGCTTCAGCGGAGTTGTATTTTGACATTTTGATTTTTATCAGTGTTGTAGAATGTCGAGCTGTCGGAAATAAATATAATGCGTAAGACTACATTGACCATTTTGTTTTGGCTATCCGTTTTCGCTGATTTGTTCAGAGTAAAGAAGCCTGACATTTCAATAAGAGTGGAAGATAAACAATAGCAGATGAAATGAAGAAAATTTAGATTTTGATGTATAACAACAGTTGAGAGCAATGAAAATCACACCATCAGCAGCAAGAATTACAACGTCGTCGACGATGAACAAAAAATATAAAAACAATGAAAAAGACAGTTGTTTGGGTACAGAACTTTTTTATTTTTGTAAAGTCGACAAAAGAGCATGCAATGTGAAGTTTTATAATTATGTGTTAATCAAGATTCGTGTGTTTATAATATTTTTTTTTAATTTTTGTTTGTTTGTGCTATGTAAGTAATTCTGCGTCGCCTTTTTCTTCTTCTAGTGTAGCTACTCTCTCTCTCTCTCTCTCTCTCTCTCTCTCTCTCTCTCTCTCTCTCTCTCTCTCTCTCTCTCTCTCTCTCTCTATGTCGTCCACCTCCTTTCAACCTCTCACTCCCCTACGTTCTCTTTCCACACCCCCACACACCTCCTCTACCCCCAACCCTCCAATGCCCGCCTTACCAGTCTTCACCTCGTCGTCTCATCTCTCTTATAAACTGAAAACCTGTCCCGTCCTGTCATGCAAGTAAGCTGGGCCCGAAGCGGGCAGGTATGCGAGATTTAGGAAATAAAAGAGAGAGAGAGAGAAAAAGGGATCACTGTTACCTACTAGCCTGCTACATATTAATATATCTCGTAGCGGGGGCCTGCCTGCTGTATAAGCTCGTCATTCCGTATATGCTCGTCACTTGCAAGGCGGGAAATAAAAAGAAACTCTTCACACCTGTCAATATGAAGTCAACGTCGCGGTCGTTCTGGTGGTCATGGTAACCGGTCGTTTGGGCGAGTAGCAGGTTACGATGGAAACTGGCCTACAGTGGTCAAACTTTGTTCTCAACTTCGAGCGTTTTGGCGAAATCGTCCCGTTTTCGTCTCAGCTGGTGCACTTCCCTGGGTGCGCGCGCGCTTTATTTCAGCTCGGGATCTCTTTGCTTAACTGGGATCGTCTGTCACTTGTTGTCTTCGTATATCAGGACGTGAAATGGAAGAGAGGCGGGCGGGTGGCTGGGGGTGAGATATAGATGGGATTATCAGAGAAATAGAGAAAAGAAGGCCACGGAAAGGGGTGGTGTTGGAAAAGGGAAGGGGGGAGTGGGAAGAGTAGGGAGTGTGTTACTGTAGGATGAGTCGGGGAATGTTTAGGTCAGAGGAGGAATGTAGGAACAAAATAGAATTCATACTTTATCTCAAAAGGATCATGACACTGTACAAAGATAAAAGACATGCTAGTAACACAAAACCATTTTTTAAAAAAGGTTTTCCAGCAGATATTTATTTTTCTCCTTCAAATGGTGCGTTAACCATTCTCCTTGGAGTTTTAAAATTGCTTGATAATGTAGTTTTTTTTTCCCCTTTAGTGTTGTAACAGATTCGTTTTTTAGTGTGAGTGCTAGACAATACAGATAGATAATGCGGAGGCGGTCCTGAAAACTGTCATGAGACTGTCCTCTTGATCTTCTCAACCAGACGATTCCAGACATTCCTTTGCTGCCTTTGACTACGATGGCGTTTCGAGTATCTATGATAGTCATGATACCGTAGCAATATAATGATAGTCTGTATATTGTGGATTTGATCTGCGTGTGTTCTTGTTAAAAGGCTGAAGACGCACGGCGTCCCAAATCTAGATATGATGTCCTTATTCTCCCGCCCGCATTTTTAACCGACCACATATATTTCAGTTGCGATTGTTATTGCACACCTGATATTACATGCATTCTCACACCCGATATGTTATTATTTTTTAAAATAATTTCTGAACTGATTATCTGCTATGACATTGCATTATCAGAGTTGTTATGTTATTTCTCTTGCCTTGATTAGTTCTGATTACTTTTAACAATTCTTATTTAAAGTTATTTTATTTGATTGCAATGGATCACTGTTACTGAACACAAGTTGTTTTTTTACGCCGTGACGCATGTGGATTTCTTCTGCTCTCATTACTTTTGAGTTTGTTTTGATTACTCTTGTTTCTGTTTTAAATTATTTTTAATTTAGTTCCACGATTTCTTATTTAAGGTAGTTTCATCCACATACCGCATTTCACTAGCACACCTGTTAGACTTTGAGGTGCTATTATTTCAAAAGAGACGCGTTCTTAACCCTTCCACATTTTTGTATTTATTTATTTAAAGCGAGGTTCATTCTATTGAAATTGTTATTATACAGCTGTTATTATGGTATTGCGGTAGATTTCCCCACCATGTCTAGTTATATGAGTGTTAACAAAAACCGCTTTCTCCTTCATCCATACACCCACCCACACCATCCCAACTCCAAACATACACAGCCTCCTCACCCCCTCATTCTACCCCCTCCTCTCTCAACCCTACCCTTTCCACTCATGCGTCGGTATTTTCATGGAGCCTTCCAAACATGACTCATTGATAAAAATGATTGCATTCCATTGCAAGGTCGATAATTATACCTGGTGTGCAGTTGCTCTATCACGCCAAGTACACCTGTTAATATGTTTGGGTCTAAGTATTGCAAGCAGATGACGGTCTTTAAATGTTAAACTAGTACAACTTATGTTAACTTGATGACTAAAAATTGATACAACAACAACTTTAAATGTTAAACTAGTTCTGCGGAACGGACGCATCATTTTCCACCCTCTCCGAATGACTTGTCCTGTATTATGTTCTTTCATTGTATTGAATGAATTTAAGCACCAGTTTTGGTTGCAACAACAGTGGGTTTTTTTCTCCCCTTTATAACTGGAATAAAGATTTGTTGACTTGGTTTGAACTGACTTGAGAAAGGTGCGTTTCCTTTTAGTGATCGTCACTATTTGAAATGCCCGACTGCATGAATACATCGATGATGATGAAGGTTTCGTGTTTTGCATTTTTTCTTGTTTTATTTTTGTTTGTTTTTGTTGTTGTTTTTTGGGTGGTAAATTATACTGCTGTACAAGTCTGTTTCGATAGGTAGGGGAAAAAAGGGGGGTTACACTTTATTATTATTGAAACTAAACATTAACCAGTAAGGGCTTAAAGGTTACTGGTTTGGGTGCTACCACTATAATTCTCCTTCCCCCCCCTCTCTCTCTCTCTCTCTCTCTCTCTCTCTCTCTCTCTTTATCTCTCTATTTCTCTCTCTCTTTATCTCTCTCTTTCTCTCTCTCCTATCTCTCCATCTCTCTCTCTTTCTCTCTCTCCCTTTACTCTCTTTCTCTCTACCCCCTATCTCTCAATCTCTCTCTATCGCTCTCTCTCTCTTTCTTTAACTCTCTCTCTTTCTCTCTCTCACCTTTACTCTCTTTCTCTCTACCCTCTCTCTCTCTCTCTCTCTCTCTCTTCTCTCTCTCTCTTGTATTGCTCTTTAACAGTTCCTTTTTTTTTTATAACTGTAGAAATATAGACCAGTAATGACTTTTATGGTAAAAACAAAACTATCCTAATGAATTGTTTTTGTTTCTGTTCTGTTTCATGTGCCGCTGCTTTCATTCAAACAGGTAAGACGATCTCTCTCTCTCTCTCTCTCTCTCTCTCTCTCTCTCTCTCTCTCACTCTCTCTCGACCTACCATCTCTCTCTCTCTCTCTCTCTCTCTCTCACTCTCTCTCGACCTACCACCACGCTCTCTCTCTCTCTCTCTCTCTCTCTCTCTCTCTTTCAAAATCACTATCTCCAAATCCCCCCCCTCTCTCTCTCCTTATTGAAGAATTAATGTTCCTCTGCCCTCTCACCCCCACCCACCAGCTCCACCCCCTTCTACATCCCTTGACCTATTCTTCTCTTTGGGTCTATGATACTATTTCTTCTTCTGCTACGTTGATAGTTTCTGTACTGGGGACCTTGTTTCTGTGAATTACTGGACTCCTAGTACCTGGCGCTAGGCGCGTTGTCTGTATCGTAGAACGCGCATTCCACAGCTAAAGGGGAGAAACGACCGCTTGAAAAAAAAGTCGTATACCCAGCCTAACAGTTGTGACGCTTAGTTTCGCCTCACTTTCTTTATGAACGCTCTTCTGATTTAATGCTCATACGATCTTCTTCTTCTTCTTCTTCTTCTTCTTCTTCTTCTTCTTCTTCTTCTTCTTTCTTCTTCTTCTTCTTCATCTTCTTCTTCTTCTTCTTCTCCTCCTCCTCCTCCTCTACTCCTTTCACTTGATCTTTCTAATCTTCTTCTGTACACAATTTTCAAATTTGTTTGCCTCACTCCCATTCCCTCCCTCTTCCCCTCTCTATCTTTTAACCATCTTTCAATCCAGTCGTCCCATGCAGTTCTGTATGTCTATGTGAGAGTAAAACCAACATAATTATTTGAGTTTACAATGCGCCTATGTCCTAAATCAGTATGTGCATATACCTTATATATGAAATACATGAACGGTGTGTGTGTGTGTGTGTGAGTGTGTGTGTGTGTGTGTGTGTGTTTATGAGTGTGTTCTGCTCGTTCTAACCCTGTGTGGCCTCTTTTTTTGTTTGCTATGATGTTTGTTTTACACATGTGCTTATCGTACACACAGGGGGGAGAAAAAACTCTCTCTCCTTCCATTTTCAGAGTAGTGCATTCCACAAAAGCCCTCTTTCTTTTCAGTTTCAAGGTGTACTTTCCTCTCAAGGAAGACGTATCTTCTTGCGTGTGTGTGACAGTGTATATGTGTGTGTGTGTTTGTGTGTGTGTTTGTTTTGCAAACCTAGAGGCTAGAGGCTTCAAGTACATAGAAAAATTTGCTTAGTGTGTACTTTTCTTTTTTTAGGAGTAGGCAGGCATACAGGTTAAAATGGCAATACAGGTGAAAGTGATAATCATGAGAAGAAGAATAAAAGAGGAAGAAGAAGAAGCCATATTGAATTCCTCGCATTTCTCACCTATGTGATGATTATTAGCCTATAGAAAAAAGCATAGGGAGTTGGGGGTGGGAGGTAAGAAAGCGAGGGTGTGCGAGGATGTCAGCCTGTGCGGGCTTAAAAAGGGGGAGAGACACACTGAGAGAGAGAGAGAGAGAGAGGAGAGAGAGAGAGAGGGGGGGGGGGGGGAGCTTGACTGTATGTAGTATGACAGAGTAGTATCTCCACTGTACCGATATGCATTCGGGTCGGTCACCAGTAAAACAATCCCGCAACCATCCCCTACTTCTACAACCACCGCGCTCACTACTAATAGCCACCACTACCGTCACAACCACTGCCAAAACAATCGCCAGAATCACCGACGACAACGACCGCTATCTCTATCACCGCCATCTCTGACGACAGCGAGCACCTTTCCACGCATTTATCATATCAATCTCGGCAAACTGCTGTTCAATAAAAACGAGAGAATAGTGTAGCTACTACCCTCCGACCCTCTCACCATCGCTAACTCCTGTCACTCCGCTATTCTCTCACACACGACCCCCTTTCTTCTCCCCTATTTCTATCCATTCATCTTCACGAAAATCTCTCTCACTCGCACTCTCCAACCACCCCCACCTCCTACCTCACATCTTCACTGTCACTGTCAAATACCTAAATCTTCACCACCACAACCTCATGCCTGAGTAAAACAATACAAGCGTACCGTACATCACTACCAGCCCCACTATCACCACCACCACGACGGTCACACAACACCCTCGCAGCCCACCTCACATACCATCATCACCAGCAACCTCAAATTTGTCTCCCAGCCTCAAAAGCCTACCTCACTCAGCCCAACGATCTCCCTTACTACCACTATATCTACCATAACATCATTTTCCCAGTCACGTACTCTTTCCCTTCTCATCCACCCCACCTCACCCTCAGCAAGATGATCTATCTCACTACATACCACCACTAAAACTACATCTACCACAACGACGACGAGATCCACCTCGCCACCACCACCACAGCTTGTACCACCAGCACTACTACTACAACGACAAACCACCTGTAACCTTCCACCCTGTGCCACTAGCGAGCTTATCCTGTCCCTGGCCCTACAAAACCGTACAACCATTGCCTCTTACTACGAACTACACACGCAAAAAGCTTGCGACGGACCAGTCAACGTTGGAGGCCCTCTTCTTACGGACCGCATTGTACGAACTACTACAGGGGCCGTGCGCGTTTTTAGTCGGTCAGTCAGTCCTGGGCCGCCCCGTATCACCAAACCTAGTATTACTTATACGTTTACACACACCTGTTGACTGAAGGGACATTCTTTTTTAAGCAAGCACTGTGAAGAACGAAAAAAAGAAGCTTTTGTCTTCTTTTCTTACCAGCGATTTGTGTGTCATCTAATTTTGAATAGGTACAGGTGTTGTTCTTGGTTTTTATTTGTAACCTTCTTCAGCGATTGTTTTTGTTTGTACCTGTGTACATGTGTTGTAATCCTATTTGAAGTATTACAGGTTATTTTGTCCATACTATTGTAGGGGAGTTTTGTGTTGTCTTTCTTTTAGAACAGGTGCGCAGTTATTTAGTTCAACCTACTTCCTTAGCGAGTTTTTGTGTTTCATACCACCATCTGTTTTAGGATAGGTTCATTTGCTTTTCAGTCTATCTGTTTTGCAGGGATATCTTGTTTGTAATCTGTTTGAATAGTTCAGTACACTACAGTTATTTAACAAGCAACCAATTATTCTATTTGTATTTTTGTTGTTGTTGTAATAGATCTTTTCAGATGCTTTTCTCCTAACAATCGATCTGTGCTAACCACAGCTTTTTTTTAATAGCTTTTGGTGTTTTTAGCATGATTGTGTTAATAATAGTGTATGCAAATTTGCGATAGGTTAGTTTTATATTTTGAAAGTAAACTATACTTTTTTTTTTGTTCTGATGTTTCTATTGTGACATATCGCTTTTTTCTATCGTTAAAATCAACGTTTAATGTCTAGCATACCTAGATGTTGTAAACAATTTTGTGTTTCCAATCCACAACAATTGCTTGTTCGATGTTGTGCCGTTGTTTCTTTAACAAACAAACAACAGTTTTAATGTGGTTTTTTTCTTGCTTCAGCCACTTTTGTGTATGTTCTTGCGCCGGGACTATATCCTCTGTTCTACGGTTTGAGTGATTATTTTATTGTGTAGTCAAGTGTTTAAATAATTGTCGCGGACGTCGTTGTCGTCGTCGTTGTCGTGTAGTCAGTCGCCTTCGTCTTCATCCTCGACAGTCTCGCCCGTATCAGTATGACCACCATGTGGACACTGGATAGCCACGTAAGATTGGTAGTTTTGTTGTTTTTTATTTTTTTTTTTCAGCTGACTTCCATTTTCTATCTTTGATTATTTCTGTTGACCCATCTCTTTTTCCGTGTTTAGTTGAAGTTTGAATTTTATCTCTTTCGCAGTTTCTGTTGACCCGTTTCTTTTATACATTTTGGTCGAGTCTTCTTTCTCAGTTGACTTTAATCTTATCCATTTCCTATTTATTTCGATTTACCCTTTTCTTGTTCACATTCATTTGGCAATTGTTATTGACCGGCGGGTTCTTTACCCATCTTAACACTGAGTCGACCATTGTGTCTCTCCTTGTGTGATGACTCCTTTGTTTAAAAGAAAAAGTATACTTTCAGTTGAATTAAATATTTTCTCTAATCCTGTCTTTCCTCCTTTTCTGTTGGTGTTTTTATTGTTTTATTGTTTATTTGTTTACGAAAAGAATTGTTTACTATTTATAGTGCTTCAGGTAGTGACCCCGTTTTAATTTATTTTTGTATTAGGCTATTTGTTTACGAGGACAATTGTTTAGCATTACTTCAGCTGGTGAGCCCGCACAATTCTTTCTCTTAACTCCATTCTTCATCCTTTTATCTTGTGTGTGTGTGTGTGTGTGTGTGTGTGTGTGTGTGTGAGGGGTAGAAAGAGAGGGGGAGAAAGAGAGAGAGAGCTATTGTTTATTTATTTCTGCGAGAAGGCTAGCTGTTTTTGTTGTTGGCTGTGCCTGTCTGTTCAACCGTGCGTCAGTGTTTGGTTTTACATGTCTTGCTATAACATTTCCCGTTTGTTTTGTTTTGTCTCTCCATCATCACTCAATCAATCACTCAATTCCTAGAGTCATTCAGCTATGCTTGTTCTTGCAGTTCTTTGATATTTTCGACAATAAACGTGTTTTTGTCGCTTCAATGAATGTTTTTATTATGACAAGCTTTTAGAAACAATGGGTCAACACAATGTATGAATTGTCCACCTTTTCAGAACTGACCAATGCTCAAACCCACACTATGGCTAGCATAACTTTAAAACATCATACAATAACCACCCGCAATTTTATGTTATTATTTTTAATGCCATTTGACAGCTTTTCAATCTTGTCCAGAAAACTCCCCTCAACTTTCTGACCGTTTCCACTAAAGAATTACTATTACTATTTTTTTTTCCTCTTTCACTTTCTACTAAACAGTATTATTAATAATTATTATTATTATTATTATTATTATTATTATTATTATTATTATTATTATTATTATTATTATTATTATTATTATTATTATTTTATTTTTTTTTAAATTTTATTATTTACTTTTCTAAAGGCATGCATGTCAACTTTATCCAGAGATACCCCAAAGTTGTTGCTAAGTCTGTAGGCCTACGACGGTACAACTAAACGCTATTTGTTATTAAAAAATAAAACCAACAAGCTATTCTGCCATACAGTAATAATCTTTACAGTCCTCAGGAATGTGACCTCTGGAGGTAAATGTGTAAGTTAATGTGACTGTGAGTGAATGCCGTGGATTTGTTTGGTTATTTCGTCCGCGTTCGTTGATCCGAGGCTGGTGTTGGTCTTTGGGATTTGTCACCTCCTTGGATGTGTAGAAAGGGCTGGAGGGAGCCTATTAGTATTAGTACAAATAGTTAGTCTGTGGTAGCACTGCAATAGCACTTGCAAGTACGGTGTGTAGAGCAGTTTTACCTCCGCAAATATAGTACGGTATTTAGTACTTTAAACTATTAACTATTTTTCAAATCGATCTTTCATACAAAACCTCTCTCTCTCCCTCGCTCGCTCTTATCCTCTTCCCCTCTTTAACTCTCACTCTTTCTTCCTCCCCACCCAACTCCCACCTACCCTACCTCCCTCACCTGCCCTAAGTAACTTTACATCCTGACACTTCTAACTATTAAGCAGTTGACACTATGCCACCAAATCTTTCTGTCTTCCCTTGTGTCTAGCGGGACTCGTGCTCAAGACAATAGACCTAAGTGAAGTGCAAACAGCTGCGTACTTTCGCTGTAAGTTCAAATATTTCATTCCTTGCCTAGAAACTGGGATCAGGATGCATGGAATTGTAACACTTTGGAGGTGGGGAGGGGGGGGGGTATTAGCTAGAAGATAAAGTCGTTATATACTTTATGTACTTCTTCTTCTTCTTCTTCTTCTTCTGTTTGCCATAACGCCGAACGAAGAAGGAAACCCGAGTTTAAACACACCGCTGTAGGACGGTAAAGAAAAAAATCATGTTAGGTGTGGCCAGAACAATAGAACGTAGATTCATATGACACAATGGGTAAAGACGTTCCTTAAACAATTGCCATTGCCAGCTATGCACGACTGAAAGGAAACTGTTAAGCCGTAAAGCTTTCTTTTTGTTTGACGGAGAAGTTACATGCAAAACAGGTATGAATCAACGTCAGTTGCTGAAATAATAATTGACTGTGTTACAATTAAGGATATAGATAACTGTCATATTCGTACTTGATTACAAATAGGGACAGTCCTTGTATAAATAACAAGTACATATTTCAAACGAGTCGGAACTGCAGTTTAATTAATAGATGCCACACAATAATACCTTTATATCTAAATGATTTGTGCTTTACCTTTTGGCTTTGTTGGAGTTCGGGCCACTGCAAGCGTGCAAATGGCTCAAGAATAGAATGTGCGTGCTTGGGAGTCACTTGGCCATTTTACAAACGCAGAAAGTTAATTTTAGCCTCCGCATTGGACACGTGCGTTACTTTTGCATATTTGCAGCAGGTTTGCATCAACACTTAACTATCAAATATCTATCCATCCGATTGCCATGGAGTGTCACGACCGGGCTGACATTTCTACTAAAGTGTCAGGACTATAACTTGTATTCAGAATGTTAACCCATTTAAAACTATGCATGCGGAGAGAAAGGGAGCGTAGGTTAATTTATGTCTGCCTTGCTTGGTATGAAAAGGAACATTATATGATAAAGATGTCTTTGTTTGAATGGGTGCGGTAGAAAAAAGTGTAAATGGCTTAAAGAAGCGGGTATGTCGAATTATCTAATAATTAGATATATTTGAATAGCGCCTTGAGAAGTTCTTGAGTTGAAAAGCGCTATATAAGAACACATAAATATTTCTAAATGGATAAATACACTTTTAATTTGCTTATTTCACCGTTAGGTGAGAAGCTTATTAGCAATGACGTCTAAGAGTTCATATATGAAGAAGTTAATGTCATACCTAAATATGGTTCGGTGTCAGAGTGGGCAGGTTTGCAAACATCCATAAGACTGATGTATATGTTTGTTTAGTTTTAACGTTTTGGGCTTTTATTAATATAGTTCTGTCCAATCCAAATCAAAATACTAAAATCAAAGTCAAGTTATTTGGGTATAAGATGTCAAACCCACTTATATAGAAAGCTAGTCGACGCTACTAACCACACAGGATACTGTTAGTTTAGAATGTTGATACGTCTGTGTCACTTTGCTTTAGTAGTGACTGCCGTGTTTTATGGTCGTAACCTCATAGTGAAACTTTAGGACTGTCGTGGTGAGAGTGCCAATGCGCCGTACTGTGTGTATACTATCAATACGGCAAATCTTTACGCTGCGTCAACTTAAATCAAGTCAATCGTTGGATGCATAACGTAGCTACTTGACTCTACAGACCTGGAAAATGTGTCGCAGCTAAGACCATACAAGATGCCTGCCGCCTGTTTAAGTCAAACTGTTGCTGTGCCTGTTGTCATTTACTCTAATGGCGTCTGGTGGGTTTGTGCGTGCACTATGGCTATAACCTGATACGATATGGCTGTAGGGCTTTTGTGTGATAGTGTTGTTGCGAGCGGTGTGAACTCAATTCCTTGAATTCCCTGGCCACAGATAACCCAAGTTGCCCATTACCAGTGCTCTGACCTTTTGAGGCCAATCATATCTTCCGTCTGGAGAGGGATAAAGAGAGAAGAGAAAAAAAGGAAGTGGGGGTTGGATGTGGAAGTACAAGGATTTGAGGTGTGGGGGAAAAAGAGAAGGGACACTGGCACAGCAGCACATACACACACACAATAAAGCATGCGTCACGGACACACACACACACACACACACACACACACACACACACGAACCATTAGCACGTACGCACTAACTCACACGTGTACACATACATCGTTATTCACTTTTTGACATAAATGAGTGTGCGCACATGATTATAATTTATGCGTACGCCCAAGCGCACATGCGAAAGAACTAGAAATTAGTCGCAGGTGTCGTATCAGCCAGAGGGGACGGCGCGATAAATAGTTGCTGCCTCAAGGTCAAGGATAAATGGCCAAACGTAGACGGACTCTGAGCAAGATATATAAGGCAAGACATCCAGAAATGTATAGTATGTTCTTCGTGTTATTTAAAAAAATTAAAAAAACACAAAATAAACCCACAAATTGACTGACAAACACACAGATAGACCAGCATGATAGTGCCCAACGAGCGTTAGTCAACTTCAGAACTCCCAAAGTCCATGTAGCGGTCCTGACTGATAGCAAGGACCATTATACACAAAGGCCTTTGCTGATAGTCCAAACCCGACCCACACAATCTGAAGTGTTTGTGAACACTGGCGAAGAAGATGTTGAAACTAAAGTAGAAAGGCAGATAAAGAGGCAGGCGAACATGCACTGATACCAACAGAGAGAACAAAGCTATCGGTGTCGTGTGCTTGCATTTAAGCGAGCAGGTTGAGAAGACACAAAGCAAAAGGACGAGGTGTACACGTGAAATAGTAACTAATAGTATATATAATAAACAACAACAACAACAAATATCAATAGCACAGAATAAGTTCATTCTCTGACTAACGTTGTTGAAATACACAAGAGTTAGTATTCTCGCCTTGGGTACACGCAGCACCGACACGAGTACTGAGTAGGTTGACAGTCAGACAGACACGTCAACAGGTAGACCTACAATTTATCCAAGTAAATGGAACAAGCCATTTCACCTTCGTTTTATAAGTTCATGGAAACATTCCTTGCGGTATGTGAAAGTTGCCAAACATGGCGAAGTATTGCATCGTTTGCATTCGCACTCTTTCGCGTGGCGTCACTCTCTGCTGAGCAAACTCGAGAGTATCAAAGACAAGTAGAGGTCCACCCACTCCAATTTTTCAGTTTTCGAGAAAGAATGAGTTGATTCAAGCATCTCTCGGACGTTCTGCGTTTGTTTGCTCATTTTCTTCAAACATCCGCAGAATCTCTGCATCCGACCTTGTTGCGCGCTTGCACTTGTGTTGGAGTTTTGCAATGAACTCGTCTTCCTAGCAGAAGAATATAACTAGTACAGTGGTAACTGTAAAAGTGTGTGATACGGTAAAAGAGCTTGGAATAATGGAGATGTTAACAGAAAACTGGCCTTCGGGGAAAAAACAGCAACCTCCTTCATTGGGCTAAAATATTGAGAGATAAAAGAGTTTGTTTGTTTGTAGATTATAGTCACACGACACTTTCGCATATAGGTGACTACTGGACCGATTTATACTGACACCAGCGGGCCAGTTGTTGGTAAAGGGGAAAATAATATGATCACACGTTGACCAATCCGGGATTCGAACCAGCGACCTTTCGGTTACTAGCAAGACGCTCTTACCAACTGAGCTACCCGGCCCCTCGATAAAAGAGTTGGTTGACTCTTGTTATATAGCCAGAGAATCTTTGCATCCCAAGAAGACGCCTCTCTCTCCGCGACTGCCAATCTAAACTAAAAAAAAAAATGCAGAGCACCTTCGCTTCCTAAATGACCACCCTATCCTCTCATTGCTAGATTGCATGTTTGTTTTTTTTTAATAAAAGAAATGAACACCAGGGAAATCTCCCAATACACTGGGCTTCGAGCTGAAGACTGGGACGTGACGAGTTGTTAAGACTGCAAATGCAGAGCAGCTAAATGACCACCCTTCCCGCACTTTTCTCTAAGAAACGCAACACGGGGAAGTTTCCAAAATACTCTGCTTCGAGCTCAAGCCTGGGACGGTAATGAGTTGTTAAGACTGTGAAAGGTGTGCTAAGCTTAGGGTCTTACGTCTACACACACGCGACACATTTTTCCCCTTTTAAAGGGCATTGGGACACACCTCGTATATGTTAGAACGAAGGAAGTTTGAAACAGCAACAAATGTGTATAACATGGAGCAACCTTTGTTTTGATGATGATGACGATGATGATGATGACGGAGATAATAATAATAATAATAATAATAATATAATAATAATAATAATAATAATAATAATAATATTATTATTATTATTATTATTATTATTATTATTATTATTATTATTATTATTATTATCAATGGTATATACGCGTTTTTCACCAAATGGGCAATCGGGCTCAAAACGCGGCGATGTGTATCAACGTATACACTCATTTTATGTTGACAACAGGGCGATGTACCAGTATATATGTTGTAGCCAAAGTAGAATGTTAAAGCAAAATAATAATACTAATAATAATACTACTAATAATAATAATAATAATAATAATAATAATAATAATAATAATCACCATCATCATCATCATTATTGTCATCATCATCGTCATCATCGTAATAATCATAATCATAACAGAATTTTTTTAAAATTATTATTGAAGTGTCATTTTCTTAGTGTAGAGTTCATTTGAGTTTGTTTATGATTAACTGATGTTATTGGGGCCTGCTTTTTTTAAAGTTGATATCTCTTTGCGCAAAAGGTATTCTTCCGTGGAAGTGAAATAAAATTGGAGTCTAGAGTTTGATGGTGTCGTGAAGTCAGAAGTTTTATAGTAGAGGAAGTAGTATTTTAACGTAGAGTTTAAAGTACAGGAAGTGCAATACTGGCCTCAAGACATCAGTCTGAAACAGGGTAGCAGTACTTCGCACTCAGTTTATTATTCTGAAATATTTTACCGCATTAAAAAAGAATATTTGCGACATAGCAATTTAAACTTTTAATTGAATTAAAGCATAGGAAAAGTAATAACTGCTATTACGTACGACGCTGAAATGCACGCAACAGAGACCGTGTAATTTCAGGCTTGATGTAACGAAACATCTATGACGTTATTATTTCTGCTATTCTATGTTCAGTAATTATATTCATTTATGCATAGACACACGTACTTTCTCTTCAGCTAAAGTGCTTCTGTTTCTCTGGTTTATATCTTCTTTTTTAAAAAATGCTTTGTGTTAAAATACTGAATGTCATAGACTCTATATGGCAGATGAGTGAGTTGGTACTATCAGTCTCCGCTTTCCGCTGTAGAGTTATGGAGTGTTGCTGTGTCACCCACCGCAGTAGCTCAAGTGGTAGAGCGTTCTCGCGGCACACTGATGACTCAGGTTCGAATCCCGTGGTGGGCGAAATCAATGTGGCCATTTTTCACTGTCCATTTAGAAGTACGACTGCCCTTATTCCCTGCCACCGTCTGCCATATCGCCAATGGTGGGTGTAGACGTTAAACCTCAATGTTCATTCGTTGCTGTTTCAGGTATGTCTGTCAATATTCTGGATGCACAATGTAGTTAAGTTATTTAGCGACCAGAGAATGTCTCAGGGAGGATGCAGACCCTTGACAAATGTGTGTTGAAACTAGGATAGTACCTTATAACTCTAGCAAAGAAATGTAGGTGGCCATAGGTAGAGAGAATATAATATTGGATGCAGTCAAATTAATTTTTAAGAAAAAAAAAGAGAAAACAAACATGAATGTGAGTTAAGAGAAGAGTCTGCAGTATAATTTATAGAAAGAAATGGGAGTCAGATGATGTAGCCGCTTAACAGAAATTGTAGTTGCAGAAAGCAGTGTTAAGATTGAACCAAAATACTACATTATTAAATCAAAACCTACATTTTTTTTAATTGCTAAGATCAATTCCCCTCTCCCCCTCCACTCCCCCCCCCTTTCGTACTCCAGAATAAATGTTTGGTGTCATATAGACTACATTGTAGCAAAGAATACATTTATTAAAAATGAAAGTGATATTTGGTAGAATAGTCTAGATCTACGTATTAAAAAAAAGTGAAGCCTACATTTTCTTAAATAACAAAATGTCATTATACTTCATAACATAGCTTCAGTTTTTGTACGCAAAGGTTATATGGTAGCAAAAAGAACTCTTTTCTTTTTTTTTCTTTTTTGAAGCAAATGAAAAACGTTACATGGAGGGGATTTCTCTTTGGAAAGTTCAAAAAGACGTTTCACTTCATTTTAAAGCGGCAGTTTGAAAGAAGCTGTTGTGAGCATTGGTGACTTCCCCTGGTAATCCGTGTGGCATTTACCTCCCCTTTGGTTGTAGCATGCTATGACTTTGTTGACCCACTCTCGCTTCTTCCACGAACGTGGTGGCAACGATTGCATACATGTGTAGAGCAAAGTTTAACAATGGCAAAGACATACCGAGACTGGGGCCGTATGAGAAACGAGTGTATACTACTAACATTTCGGGGGCGAGGGGAGGGGAACCTTAGTAGATCGCATTTGCCTGAAGAAGAATCTATCCCTCTCGCACACCACCTCCGTCGTCTTCCCTCTCCTCCCCTCCTCTCCTCCATACTCCTCTCTCTCCCCTCCTCTCCCCTCCCATCCGCTCCTCTCCCATAGCGTTCCATGTCTGTCTCATTTCGTCAAAAAATGTTTTTGACAAACTGAAACTCTAAAATGTGGAAACTCGTAGGACTCCCCAACTTGTGACATGTTATTTTGTGTGGAAAAGATGAAAATTTAATAGAGCTGTCTACATTCTTTTACTGCTTCGGCTGGACTGATCCAGTTGTTTACTTGTCTGTAAACGGTTAGAATTTGTAATGTAATCTACAATTGGATCCGTGGGAAGAAGGGTAGAGGCTGGATGGGGTGAAGGGAAATAAGAGAGAGATAGAGAGAGAGAGAGAAGGGGGGGGGGGTAGCGGGAATTCACCATGTAGAATAAACTAATAACTCGATATTTAAACATAAAGATTTCTCGTCAAAATTGACAGTATCACACTGTCTCATAGGTGAAAATCTTGGTGGAATACTTTCCTCCACTCTATATAGAAGGACCACTGTTCGAGAGCAAGGTGTGTCACACCTGTTTTCACCTTTGAAGACACACGTTGGGTCAACTCTGCTGAAGTGGTGTATGGCTCGAGTCCAGCATTACAAAAATGCTGAGGAGAAGTTTTAGGAAATCTGCATCTAAAACATCCGAAATCGCTGTAAATCTTCGTTGCAGGCAAAAGGAAAGAAGATATTTCCTTATAAAATGAGACAAGTTGAATTGCTACATATTGCTGCGCAGTTTCCATATCTGTCGGTTTCGATGGGAAGTTGCTGAATGGACTCGGATCCTCTCTCAGACGACTTTCACTATAGACTTGTGACATCATAAGCTTCGGTCCCATCGAGCGTAGTTGAGATTTTCCGAGTATCTCTCACAAGGAGGAGAGGCGAACATAAGCCTCTTCGAGTCACAGCTACGCAGTGTGCGCAAGTTTTGGTCCACGGGTGTATCAAAGACAACGTGGGGCTGTACGCAATAGACAATTGTTATGCGTATCTGTTTTATGTGAGTGTGTGTCTTTGTGTCACAGTGATACACGTGAATGGTCAAGACGGGTGAGGTCAGTTGTCTTTCTAAAAAATGTCACCTCGTTTCCTCAGACCACAGCATCCATGATACCTATGGACATTTTGGACACCCTCTTCCTCTCCCCTCACCATCCCATCTAAAAAGATAGGTGTGCATTTTTGTTGGTGTTTCCATGGCAGCCCAACGCCAGATCGTTAAAGACTGAAGAATAAGATGAAACGTGCAGGAGAGGAGGAAAAAAACATCAGACTCTTCCGAAGTGGTAGTTGACGGTGACTTACGGTCCTAATTGTTCATGCATTAGCGCATATTTTATTTAATTGTGTGTGTGTGTGCGTGGGTGTGTGTGAGCGTGTGTGTGTGTGTGTGATCCCAACGGCAACGACTAAGAAAGGGGCTCATGAACTGTTTCTATGTTCTCCGCACTCGCATAAATGTCTTGCTTTGTTGTTGCTGTTGCAACGTTTAAAGTCGTAATGAAGTTATATATATATATATATATATATATATATATATATATATATATATATATATATATATATATATATATATATATATATATATATATATATATATATATATATATATATATATATATATACATATATATTAAAAAACTATTTTTTGTACTGATGAGAAAATCAAGTCAAGAAAAAAATGCATAAAAGGAAAGGTAAAACTTTGGCGTATGTCGCTTGAGAAAAAAACACAAATAGATTATATACTAAATAATAACCAATGACATCATATTGTTTAATTGGAACTCTCTGATTGAGAGCATCTGCGAGGGATGGGCTGAAGACTCTCCACTTTTTGAAAGATAATGTCAACGGCAGAACGTGCTGGTCATCGTGACTCGTGTGGTCCAAGAACAGATGGTCGTCATCAACTAAATAAATACTACACTTGGTTACTTGGTTACAACACAATTCTAGCCGCGCTAGTACGTGACTTTAGTAGGTACTCGCCACCATAGAAGGTAAATTATCGCAGGGAAGATGAAAATAAAAAGTCAAACCCTGAAACAGGAAGTACAGTTTTAAAAGTCCATATTCGGTATTAAAACCTTAAAGCTCAAACCAAATGGCCAGATTAACTATAAATAATCCCTCAGGTATTCAAACTTTGGAAATCAGTTCATCAAGTGGTAACTTTCTTTTGACCAATTAATCACCGTCTCTTCTGGCAACGACATTTGTAAACTGTTACATCAACTTGACACGCAGGCTGCGTATCTGAGGCTTGCCGAGGCTTGTTGTTGTTTGTAGATTATAGTCACACGACACTTTCGCATATAGGTGACTACTGGACCGATTTATACTGACACCAGCGGGCCAGTTGTTGGTAAAGGGGAAAATAATATGATCACACGTTGACCAATCCGGGATTCGAACCAGCGACCTTTCGGTTACTAGCAAGACGCTCTTACCCACTGAGCTACCCGGCCCCTCCGCTGTTTATCTACAGAACGTGTCAAGCACACTGCATATCGTTACGTTCGCCACTCAACCTCTTCGGCAAGTCTCAGATATGCAGTGTGCTTGACAGGTTCTGTAGATAAATAGCGTATTTATTATATAATAAATTATTATAGATAATAGTCACATGACACCGAAGCTTAATAGGCGACTACTGATCATATTATTCTGACGAACCAGTTGAAGTTAAGGAGAAAATAATAAACATGTTGGTTAATTCTGGATTCGAACCTGAGACCTTTCGGTTGCTAGTTAGCCCCTCTACCAACTGAACTATCCGGCTCCTCATTTATTATATATGACTTGTGTAGATTATCGTCCCCGGACACGTTGTGTATAGGGGACAGATTTATTAGTCTATATTAGTTTTCACGAAGCTTTTATACTCCATATTTTGGAGTTGTCTGGGTTGTTTATTCCATAAGACACTTCGCAGTCTTTTATCAGTAATGTCCTGTTTCAAAACGGTCATCAAGTTGTATAGGTGACGAAAATAAAGATTCGTTGCAGGTCTCCTTGTTAACGGCATAACTTTAATTTGACGCACTATCTTGTCATAAAAAAAACCAGTACAACTTCTGTACATATAATCTTATACAATAACCCAGTTTTGGTCACGTAATGTTATATCATAAATTAAATAAATACGGCAAGTTTAATTTTCAAGCTGTAGGCGAAGTGTCGTGTAAATTAAGATTATACGATGTTCAAAATAATGTTATAACGAATGGAATCCTCTGAGCTAGCTTTATTTAATTAACATAGAATATATACATACTAGCGTTGTAATAAAAGATAATAAAAGATAATAACAGGTTATATACATGTTCGAACCAGAACAACAGATACAACTTGGGTTTATTATAAAAAGACGAGACAGAGCTAAAATCAGCAGGGGCCGGGTAGCTCAGGCAGGGGGCGGGTAAGCTCGTTGGTAGAGCGTCCTTGCTAGTAACCGAAAGGTCGCTGGTTCGAATCGGTTTGGTAAAGTGTGATCTTATTTTTTCCCCTTTACCAACAATGGCCCGCTGGTGTCAGTATAAATCGGTCGTAGTCACTTATTTGCGAAAGTGTAGTGTGACTTAAATCTACAAACAACTATTCAGAGGCTATAAAACAGATTAAAAAGTTGTCTGAACATGTATTTATTCGTTTCATTATTATAAATCTGTATTTACTTTACGTGTAAAAAGTTAAACAACGTTATAACCTTCAGTTCTTTACCATTCTCTCAACTCTTATATATGCAAGGCTTTGCAATTCCGTTCGTCCTTCACGATCATGGAACGTTGAATATGGTTTTTAGTTCCTTACAAACAACTGACACTCTATATGGGTCTATTTCAGTCTGTTCAAAGACAGGATATACGATCTTTAGTATACTGTTAAGCGTAACTAATCGAGATAGATTCGTCTTTGCTGACACAGGTTGGTTTGAGCTTCATGTCATATTGCCCTAACTGGTGGGGTGAGTAGAGTAGTTAGAATTATAATCAAATAAATTAATTATGATTTTGATTCTTTCTTGATTGATTTGATTTTGGTATAAATAGTGCTTGATGTCTTTTGTTTTTATCCTTGGCCAGTGTTGTACACTTCATACAGTTTTTTTTTTAAATAAACCGAAAATGTTTGTTCTTACCTTGAGAGTTATGATTTTTTTAAAATTTATTCTTGAAAAATGATACAAAGGATCAGAGTATCATAGACCGATAAGTCTGGACACTACGTGCTCTTTACAAAATTATGCCGAGGATCAGATAAAATCGAGTGAGTATAGAGTATCGTAGACCGATGGGGATGGGGAAAGGGGGGGGGACAAGTCTGGCGGAGAAAATGATACAGACGATCAGAGAAAATCGAGACTGGAGTGTAGATATCAGAGGGTTGGGTCACTTTAAATTCATTCTGTCCCGTAAATGAATTTAGCGCTACAATCCATTATAAAAAGGAGCAAATTGCTATACGTAGGCCTATGCGGGTTCCGGACCTTTAGCTGGATGCTAAAGGACTCGAAACGGGTCTGGAGGAAAATGTATTAGTAATGACTTGCATGTGGCATGGTCATTTGTATGCTGGCCACGACCGATGACCACTACCCAATTACTTGGTCAGCAAAGCTGTACAGGACACATCACAAGCCGTACTGACCATTAGGGGTGGGGAGAGGAGGGAAAGGACAGGCGGAGGAAAGATGTGTGTGTGTGCGTGTGTGTGGTTGTATGTGTGTGTGTCGGAGTGGGGAGGGGGCGAGAGAGGTGGTAAACATGTGGCGCAGATGCTGATTTGTCATCAACGTCTTACGAGACTTTCTAGACTTGGTGGACAAACGAAAGGAAAATGTTTGAAGGTTTTTGCGTGATCATGCATTGTATATAATGCACTTTTCATGTTGTTATCTTCAGATTAGGGGGTTATTGGGAGGTGAGGGAGTGGAGTGGGGAGGGTAAGCATTTTGGAAAGGGCGTATTGTTTGGACAAAATTGTTTACCCCACTAAGTTGAGGAAGAATTGGTTTCTCCTGTTTGTTTTTCTAAAACGTTACAATTCAAGATTGATGTATTGTAATGTAATGTAATTTTCTTCTTCTTCTTCTTCTTCTTCTTCTTCTTCTTCTTCTTCTTCTTCTTCTTCTTCTTCTTCTTCTTCTTCTTCTTCTTCTTCGTCTACCAATTATTCTTCTTTCCATTCTCCTTCTCGTTCCCAACCTCACTGTCTGGCATCGAGTTACCCTACACCTGACATTTACGTATCTATACGCTGTGGCCTTCTGCTCGGCATTGGCGCTAATGAATGTGCCCAAAGAGACCTTGATGGTTTGTTACATTGATTGGGATTGGTCACTGGGGGTGTGTCAGTTACACACTCATTTCATTGGTTTAATCGCCTACCTAGCTCTGCTTGACAAGTTGCGGTTCTTCACAAGTAAGTTTCGAACCTATTGTTCTAAGTTCACTCTCCTTTGTCGACTTTTTGGGTCAACTAAACTCTTTTTATCCATCAGTTTTCCACGCTGATCTCTAAATTATACAATCTTCTTGATCAGTGTTAAAAATTCACGAATATAGCTTACAAAAACTTAAGGACCATTTACTTCATTGTTGAAGTATAGTATAAGAATTTTACATTAATTTCTATGGAGTCCAGATGGTTGACTAACAATATTTAAAAGTTCGATTTGCATCATTAGAAAGTCACTTACTAAGTCTCTAATGAAATAACTTTCACTAAAACTTTTAGCAGGTCACATTATAGTACTACACATACCGACTACATTATTGACTAAAAGTTGTCAGCTTCTTGAAGTCTTTGAATTGAGACATTAAAGGGTTTCTTTCACTTAATTATGTCTAGTAATTGAATTTAGCGTCCACAGAAGGAGGTTGTTACAGACTGGACAGACGGGTTATAGGCATCAGAGGCAGAGCACGTTAGGACTTGCTGCAAAGCTATTCCAGTACTTCTGAAAGTGCCACACTAGAAAGGAAGTATAGAGCCCCCCCCCTCCCCCCTCTCCCTCTCTAGTACCCTGAAGCCGTTGGGAGAATGTGGATGCTTTCACCTAATGGAACTATGGTCTGTCAAATCGTTTTCTTAACTTTAGTTTGAAAAAAAACTGCAAGGACAAATAGAATTTGTTGAACTTTGGTTTTCGAGGGATGGATAGATGAATAACTAGTTGGTTGAAGTAATGATAATTTGAACGATTGAATGAGCGAGTAAATTGTACTCTAATTTAATGTAATGTAATGTTATTTATTTATAATATAAAAAACAACTTTGTACTTATTTATTTTATTTTTGTTGTTGTTGTTATTTTTTGGGTCGTGAGGGGGAAGGGCGTCTTACGATTTTTATGCAAAAGACATTAGAAAGAAGCAAACAAATCGGCTGAAATTCAGAAACTTTGACTTCACGCAGCCTAGCTGAGGTCCAGTAACGCAAAGGACTTACGCCCCAGTAGATTCCAACACTGTGTATGAGGTTCGACTTAAGTTACGGGCATTGTTTCATTGATTGAAAGTGCCAAGGACTGTAAGATCTGTGCATCTTGGGAGAGAGTGTGTGTGGTGGGGGGAGGGGAGGTGTTAATGGTAATAGAGGTGAGGGAGATAGGGTAATAAATAAGAGAGCGGGAGAGGGTGCACAAGTGGAGAGAGGGAGAGAGGAGGTGCGCTGCCCACTGATCAGTCACTCAATACTTGATCACAGTGTGCATGCAAGGCCATTGGAGTGCATGCCTAACGCTTTCATCATCTCTGCAGCTCATCATTCTGTGTCCGTTGCCTATTGTTTTCTAAGAAAATAACATAGCCATTGCCTTTCACTGTCACTCAGCTCACCACCCTAGTCTACGTACGTAGTCACACTCAGGATGTACTTGTAAGTGACGTCACTAGGAAATTTACAAAGGTTTTGTAGGATTTTGCAATTATTTGGTGAACATACGATTTATTTCTTCTCCAATTATTTCAAATACATTTGTTATTCGTTATGTGTCAAAGTTCGCCACTGTACATACACAGATATTCATTGTAATGGTCCTAAATTTCAGTACAATTTTCTTTATTCATACTGTGACTCCTCCGTTTCTAACAATGGAATACTAGCACAGCAGTCTTACATTGAAACGTTTAACTTTTGTTGAGTACCAAATTGAATGCCGGTCGTTCATTAATGGGTTAGTAATCTCCGTGGCATGGTCCAAGCAGATTTTAAGAATTCAGTCGTTTGGTTCAATGACCGTGGTATGTTTGAAGCTCTGTCATTAACAAAACCCCATCAATACTGGGCATGTTGAGCTAGACATTCCTTTCTTTCCTTTTTCTTTCTGTTTTCTTTATTTTCTTTCTTTTTTTCTTTCCATTTTTTTCTTTTCTTTCTTTTGTTTGTAAGTACTTATGTTGGTAACTACTGACCAGTTATTCGTTCGCTCAATCTTGTTTCATGATAAAGGGACATAATTCGAAGTCTTTGTTTACTTTTGACGAAAATGAGTTAAGCCTAACACTCGCATTATTATTATTCAATATAGTGGTAAAGTTTCGTTGCACAAATTAATCGCAAAACCGCTAGAATTTTCCATTTCTGTTCTGACTAATAACCGAAAGGTCCCTGGTTCGAATCCTGGATTGGCCAGCGTGTGACCATATTATTTTCCTCTTACCATAAACTAGTTCGCTGGTGTCGGAATAATGCGACCAGTAGTCGCCCATACGCTTCGGTGTCGTGTGACTATAATCTACAATTGCCATTGACATTGAGTGTTTTCCCCCGTTTAACGTACACCAACAGGACCCTAGATATGTTTTGCGCTAGAAAGGTAGCTAAAGCGGTTGCTATTAATAGATGCAAAAATTACGGACTTTTTTGATTGGTTAATTACAAACGAACGTTGATACTCCTGAGAGTTTGACTCCTCACAAACTGATATTTGCGGTTTTGAGTGTGATTCCAAAGTTGCCGTGGATAACAATTATATAGATCAAAGTCTGCTTGACTACACTGTCATTTAAGTGATAAGCACTAGCTAGATTCACGGTAACTTCTATGGAATTATTTTTATTTGCAGTTAGTCTAGCTAACTTTGATTCATGCTCTGATACGGATTAAAATTTCATACGAGTCCGGTTGATTAGTGACCTGTACTTTGACTGAACAGTAAAATGTGTAGTAAAGCCGCTAGTCATCTGAAGAAGATTGGCAGACGTTCTAAAATACATGATTACATTTTTATACTAGTTTGGTTTGTTGTAGTCTTGACTAAAGTCTGTTAGTCGACAGAATTCGGATTGAAGTCTTTAGTATTGGATTAAAATTGTAACCCTGTCCGGTATTCGAGTCTCCAGTATAAGGGAGGATGAGGATGTAAGGATTTGAAAGAAGGAATTTGTCATCAGAGGCTT
The DNA here is from genome assembly GCA_036898135.1 of Oncomelania hupensis. Taxonomy (NCBI): domain Eukaryota; kingdom Metazoa; phylum Mollusca; class Gastropoda; order Littorinimorpha; family Pomatiopsidae; genus Oncomelania; species Oncomelania hupensis. The sequence continues at coordinate 67,737,400 of CM072511.1, read as the reverse complement.
AGTAGCACATTCGCGACTCGTAAGAAAACATTCATCCTTCCTTTGCCCTTTCATTTAGTAAGATTAGGTTCTTGTTTTGAAATACCTTATGCAATTATACGTGATTTGTTTGCTGATACTACTGTCATAGTTGCTGCCACTGACTGTGAGGGGTCGACGACGACTACAAGGACTTTAACGCCCACGAACATGTGTCATTCATATACTTTAAGTAAATTTTAAAGGCTGTACGTTGTAGTTCTTTTGAATTCAATGACTGTGTTGTAACTTCTGCGTGTGTTGAGTTTGATGTTGCTTCAGGTTGTTTCAAATCATGCTGCTTGAACATCTGAGACTTCGAAGGTCTTTATTGTCGTCTTCTAATAGTCGTGGAATTCCGATCTGAATCTGCAATCCCTCCCTAATCTTTACTGCTCTCAGAATGTGTAGTATACGACTCTCTGCGTGGTATTTCTTAGCTGTTTGCAAGGCTGAGCTTTAACGTTCGCCAACTCGCCAATGGCCCCTAAAAATAGTGTGTGGCGAGCTCGATTTGGGGTACGATTCGCCCGGCTGGCGACTTGCAAATACCGCCAGTGGTAGAGATTCTGTACCTGTACACGGACTTTTGACTTGCAATGTAAAAGAAAACACGCGCCAACCGCTTCTGCAGTCAGCACGGAGACCCGTTCCGATGCATGCTAGGAAGTTAGGTAACGCTAGCAAAGCGAGGGATTTGCGAAGTAAAAATAGCCTTTTCTCGCGAGACTTTCTTTTTTCCCTCGCCGCGAAACGCTACTGCCCTGCGAGATCATAGCCTTCTTGCTTCCTTGCGTGTATCGGAACGAGTCTCTGACTTCCTTGATGAGTCACGCGAGACTTGCCGTACTTTGAAATATTCCCCATTCTCAGTCTTTTGTCAATCTCGAACGATGTGGCGCTTTTTAAGCGGTGTCTCGGAGCCTTCAGCAAAAAAAAATAAAGTCCGAAGAAGAAAAAAAAAACAGCTGAAGAAGGCACACCCAAGCTCCTTCAAGTTTTGGAACATTGAGGAGGAGGATGTCGATGATGAATAAATTATACAGTGCTTGTTTTAACAAATGAAACAGTGTTGTTGTTGAAATTTATCTTGTTTATTAGCTGCAATAGTTATACAGTTTAAAGAAAATGACCGTGCTGTCAATCAAGGGGTCTGGCAACCTGAGAAATATTTTGGCAACTTCAACTTCCCAGGTTAGGAGCCCGGCTGGCTCCTTAGCCTGACTTGCTAAATCTCAGCCCTGGTTTGGCATCATCAATTCTACCAATCACCATCTGCATGAATCATAGTTAATATTTGGTTATTACCCAATAGTCGCTGGATCATAGACTGATTTCGTCATTACTCTTTGCTTGTACTAGTCTACTAAGCAGGCTCTCTTGTGGGTTGGTTTCATTGTACTATTTCTCTTCTACTTTCCATAAACACTCTACAAATTATCAAACACTTTATAGTAATAGTTTTTGTAGTGTTTGTAATAATTTCAAATGTATCAACATTTTACCTTGGACTGATGTAGTTACTGTAGATGTTTGTTAATAATCCCACCGTCCTTTCAACTTTGCGTGCGATTTTTTATTTTGGCATAATTTCCATCGACTATAATTATTGACCGTCAAACATTTGTCAGTAGTCAATATATTGTCACATATCTATGTGATATTGACACAGTAGCTAGCCAAATTGAATTTCGTTGAAATAATGATAACTTCACAAGTATTTTTATTTGAACTCTAGGACGTGGTGGTCAACTTGGACGGTTTTAGTATTGTTAGTCAGTGATTGTTACGCCGGTAGCCGGTAAAGTCGGAGCTTATCTTGGCGTTAGCAGAATGTGTATATGATGTGTGGCGGTAGTATTGGCTTATACAGCGTTTGTGTCCCCTTGCCAATTTTGACCCTTCCATGCTACTTAATCTTGCGACAGGCCAAGAAAAGCACTGCATTCTAGTTTCTATCGTCATAACACCTATAGCAGGCACCTTGGACAGGTAAAGAAAAAATAAATAAATTCTAGTTTCTATCGGATCGAAGTTTTCCGCTTCCAGTAACTTGCCAATTACAATTGAGAGAGAACCATGCACTCTTTTCTCGGAGCCAGCTTTGAGAGGGCGTTGCCTATTTCCTCTCACGCTCTGCCCCAATTTTTCTGAAGGTTTTTCTCTTATATTATGTTCAAATTCGGGTCTGAATCGGTATTCGCATGCTCGGTATTTCAGTTGGTCGGGGAGTTTCCATTCTTCCCAAAGTAAGAGTTTAATTAGAGAAACATTAAACGTCTATGCTGTTGTACTTAAAATGAGGATTTAAGCATCAAACGCAGTTATCTATAATAATGTTACTCTATTAATGATCCCTGATATCGTGTTCTGTCGGAATTTTCAAACAATGGGCTGATACATATAATACATAACTCTAAAGTATTACTAAACTAGTATTACTCACTCAATCCCGTGACTTGTGGGTCGTGGCGGAGAGATGATGGACAGAAATCTTTCTCCCCTGTAGGTTTATAATGTTGCTATAATATTACATAATGTAATTCTTTACTTACCACTATATTACTCTAATCTAGCTTGTTACTTATGGTCCTGACTTAAAGGGACCCTCTTTGACTACGCCCCCTCGACAGTCCCGTTCAAAATTCACAGTGGATGTTGCCAAACTGAAAAAAATAGCTTTCAACAAAAATCTACTCTTTCGAAAGTATAGTTCTATTTTAAATAATTATAATTAAATTCCGTTTTTTTTTTTTACCGAATAGCGCAGTGGATAAGTCGCCGGTTTCCTATGCCGAAGGTCGCGGGTTCGATTCCCGTAAGGGGCGAACGTACGTGACTTAGGTATGAGACTATTGAGGTCACCGAGGGTTTTCTCCGGGCACTCCGGTTTCCTCCCTCCCTTCAATAATGGTACAGGACGCAGTCAATATAAACATTTCAAAAATAAAAACTCGATTTTCTTTCCGTCTTCTAATAGCGATCTCCCTGCCTTTACACCACCTGTTTGAGTGATGGATGTGTGTTTGGTGTGAGTGAGGGTGGATGAGACAGGTGAGCGTGTATGTTGGTATAGATCGCCGCGCTTTGAGCCTGATTGATTTGGGAAAGGCGCGTATATAGCATCCTGTATTATTATTATTATTATTATATTAGCTACCTGTCTAGCGCTTAAAAATCATCTAGTAGATCGTATCAGTTAGTTTGAGCAAGGAAAGCCCGCTTTGTCAGTGTTTTATGTAATAGCAATGCGAATGTTATGCTAAGATCATGTCGCCAAAGAGTAAATAAAGCCTTCGAAATGGGACCCTTTACAATGATGTTACTAAGTTCTCTATGTATAACCGATTTCTTTGCCTGTGTTGACCATTATTTTCAGAACACATCAGTTTACTATACGGCAAGCCTTTAAGGTCTTATTTCACACAACGTCAATGTCTTACAAGATAAATCCTTCCGCCTTTCCTTTTGTTTGAAATGAATTCCTCATACTCATTTCGGATGGTATTTAAACACAGAGTCTCAAAAACTACTACACAGCGTTAATAAAGTCTCCTCTCTGAAAATCCTTACCGGGAAGAGAGGGGACTATAAACTGATTAAAAAAAAAAACAAAAAAAAAACTACTACACATAGAGGTAGCTCAGTTGGTAAGAGCGTCTTGCTAGTAACCGAAAGGTCGCTGGTTCGAATCCCGGATTGGTCAACGTGTGATCATATTATTTTCCCCTTTACCAACAACTGGCCCGCTGGTGTCAGTATAAATCGGTCCAGTAGTCACCTATATGCGAAAGTGTCGTGTGACTATAATCTACCTACAAACAACTACTACACTTACTAGAAACTGAAAGGTACCTGGTTCGAATCCCGGATTGGCCAACGTGTGACCATATTATTTTCCCCTTATTATCGATTGGTTCGCTGGTGTCAGAATAATGTGACCAGTTGTATTAAATTTGTGTCCCCGGACACATTGAGCGTATAGGGGACGATGTGACCAGTAGTCGCCGATACGCTTATTATGTGTCGTATGACTATAATCTATAGTTACAACTACTACACAGGCAGCAGTCAAAAAGAGCTAATAATAATATAGTTACGGGAAGGGGGGGGGGAGGGGAGGAGGAATATTAATTCTTCGATATAACATGATTTATTTTCTGGGAGGATTGAGTGTGGTTCCTTTCCCTTCCCCTCTCCCCTCCAACCCGTTCTGACCGACACTTATTTTAAGAGTCTTTCCTACCAACATTTACCCCCCCCCCCCCCCCCCTTTTTTTGTGTCCCTCTACTTTTTTTTACCTCCCACCCCAGCCGCACCTCCGTGTCTCTTTCCATTCCACCTTCCTCCCCTCATCTCGACTGGAGAGCGTGGCGTCGTCTTCACATGGGTGTCCTTGTCCTCCGACCTTCGTCACATTTATCTATTATCTACCCAGGGTGCAACACTGTCACGGAAGTTGTTTGTGCGTTTGGGGGTCGGGTGTTGGAATGGGTGGGGGTGTTGACATCCGAACAAAGTATGTACCTAAGGGGTATTGGGGCAGGGGAGGGGAGAAGGGGTTAGGTGGATGGGGAGAGGTTAATATCAGCTGCCTAATTAGCTATATCCCTACCCCCAAGCTGGGGAAGAACACACTACCATTTTACTCTATGGAAGGCGACCGCTCGCCATCTTTTCTGCGTCACACTCACAGTCAAAATATCCAGTAATCTATTCAGTCTAGTATGTACAGTAAATTATTGTCTATGTTCAAATCCGTTTACAATTTATGCAGATACCGGTTCTGTTCAAGCTGTAGTATCTAGTAAAGTAATGAAGGCATCATAGGCTGTGGGCCATTTGCCTTCTAGTTGATGTGCATGCACACTCAATTCCTTCTGTGAGGTAGGCTTTCAGGCAAAAATGGTGCGTGCTATACTACCCTATGGCGCATCTGCCCTTCCTTCGTATGCAGCTTTCTTCAAGTTTTATATATAGTCTTTTGATTTGTGCATGTTTTTTATTTTAAATTCCTTGTGTAATAATAACAACAAAAGTAGTTTGTACTTTATATGCTATATAATGCTTCTGGTGGCTAAGCTTGTACAAAAAAAAGTCTCCTCTCTGAAAATCCTTACCGGGAAGAGAGGGGACTATAAACTGATTAAATAAATAAAATAAATAAATAAAGCTTGTACAGATTCTGTTTTGGACCATGGTGTATCTTGTATAATCTATTTTCAAATATTTCGTATCTTGTTTTATCTATTTTGAATTCGTTTTTGTGTTCAGCGACGTGCTAACAAATGTTTTAAGCTTCTAAACCCCTGTCCTCCTCCTCAGTTAGACTCCTTCTTTTCACTTCCCCCAGTAGCGTACCCCACATATTCCCCCTACCGTGAAATATATAACCTACTCTCCGCTTTCTTTCCCTTACCATGCTGATCAATGATCCTTATGTATGATGAATTATTTTGATGTTGATGTTTTCCTATGATGAAACCCTAATGTGTTTTTTTCTGTGTTTGTTTCATGTGATGTGGCCTTATTTGGACTATCAGGTAAGCCAGGTTTTAATTTATTTCAACTGTATTGGACACTAGCATTTCTTTGAAGCTAGAATCTGCGCTAGATATTATTGCTCCAACTAGGAGGAAGATGAATTAAGTTGTGGTGTACTGAATTTTGCTGTGCTGTTTGTTGGCTGTTATACTGCGTTGTGTGGTGTTTTCGTTGTTTGGATATAATTTATTTGGTAACAGCATTTCTCAAACTGCAGTTTGTTCTATTGTGTAATTGTTCCTAATAAGATTATGTATGAAGTTGCATTGTGTTGTAATGTATTGTCTTGCTTGTCTTGTCTTGCATTGAGGAGCGTTGCGGTGCGTTGCGTTGAGTTTGTGTTGCGTTGTGCTGTGCTGTGAAGTGTTGTGTTGTGTTGTGTTGTTTTGTGTTCTAGCCTCGCCTAGCCTATTCTATTCTATTGTTTATGTGGTTTGCGTAACAGATGTTACATTGTTTCATCTTGTATTGGTCGGCGCGGTGGTCCTTGGCGTGACACAGAGCAGAAGCACGCGGGAAGCTTTCGTCGTAGATGACATGGGTCTTCATTATCTGATTTTTTTCAAACTGTTTTGTGCTGACTGGGTCGCCATGGCTAGGCTCTGGAACAGCTCTTTGAGCTAGCCCTCTAAATGAGGAATCCGTTAGAGAAATCCTTTAGAATGTTCAGCTTTCTAAATCACAAAAGCATGTATCTATGCTGTTGTCTTATTACTGCTCATAATTATACGCCAAACGTCTTTAAAAGTAAGCATTGTTCTTGTGGCTTAGATTTATAATTGCAATACAATACCACAGGATTTATTATTGCAATACAATACAATACAGTAAGAAAGAAAGATATTTCTCTTATATAGCGCACTTACAAGCTCAGAGAGCTTCTCAAGGCGCTGGCCCGTAATATTCAGCAATTACAAAATAGTTTGCTGAAGTCAGGATTCGAACCCACGTCGCCCAAGACGCACTCACACAAGTCGTGCGCTCTGACCACTGAGCTATCCCTGCCGCCACAACTTTATTGTATTTTATGGAAAACCTTTATCTGTTATATTTTATTTGAGTTGGTAAAAGAATTCTAATTATCCTAATTACGAATGTCCGATTATTGCACTTATGTATGCAAATAAATCTTTCTATTATCGTAATTAGTATGCACATAATGTCATTAATTCCATTATAACTATTGTTTGTGCGCATACTAAATTATTCGGGCGTCATTTTTAATTCGTAACATCTGACCTTCAGAACAATGTGCATAGAATTTTAGATATAATTTTGTTCTTCTGTAAAAATGAACATAATATTAAGTTTTTAATTTATCATAGTTTTGCGATGTCTTTATTATTTGCATTGCCATCCCAGGTGAAATGCAATACTAGATCTATAGTAGTGTTGTTGTCGTCGTCGTCGTCGTCGTTGTTGTTGTTGTTGTTTTGTTGTTGTTTTCACATACAGCTTAGTTATGTAAATACATACACCCCTTCTCTAGAACTGAGGCAAACTTTAATTTTTTTAGTTGACACTCGCTAAGTGTTTACTTAGTAACATTATACTTACGCTTACCCATCTCTTTGTGTAGCAATGAAAACACCTCCTTTTTCATTTGTCAGAATAATAAAAGGGACCGTTGGTTATTTCATTTGGCAGAATACTGCAACATCTTTTCTTTAGGGTTGTACATTTCATTGAAACATAAATCGGCCAAATATTTCAAAACGAAACAGGATACATCATTTTCGTTAGAAATCTAAACGTGTTCAGCTAAATAAGGGATGATAAATTCATATTAAAATAAGTTTACTCGAGGATCCTTGCAGTCTTTCTTTTTTTTTTAATTAATGTATTTTATGAATATGAGTTGAAAACGGCTGCAAAAACGGTTTTTATTCAAGCTCAGCCATCCATATCTGTCTTTCCTCCTCACCCTTCGCCCTTTTCTCTTCTCCATTCCTCCTTCCCCCCTCCCCTCCCTCACACCCTACTCATCCACTTCCTCTCAGGTTTTCTTCGACGTCCGACCCGGATCTTCCACCCACCAACCCCCTTCCCTCTTTATTCCTCTGGAGATGGAGTGCTGTAGCAACAGCAAGTTTTTCTGCTATACATTTTGAATGTAACGTGTCAAATGGAACATTCAATTTTGGCATAAAAAGGTAATCCAGCATAACCGCCTTGTTGTTAAAAAGCTTTTGTAGGTCTACCTCTTTGTTACGGTTGTTGCTGTTGTTGTTGTTGTTGAGGTGGGGTGTATGTTTGGATGCTGCAACATGCATCAGACTGTGCCATTATTAACCTTGAATAGGTAAAGGGAATGGAATAATTTATGTAAATGTAAACCCCTCTTTCGCTTAGCTGTTATTATGAGGATTTATTTTTTCTCTTTCTTTCGTTTCCTATAACCTATAGAAAACTGGATCATAAACATTTGAATTGTACAAGTTGTATATATAGCAATTAAATGTAAACCCACAAAAGCGAGGCAAGCCGTTTCTGGTTTCAAAGATCTATGGATTTTTTGGTGTGTGTGTGGTGGGGAGAGATGCAGAATGGGGGGGGGGGGTCTCCCTGTACCCTATTGAGAAACCTGTCAAAATATATCTGTAAAGGAAGTTTGATTTGGAACAGCTAATTATAACAATAAAAAACTCGGTCTTTTTCGAGGTTCTTTCTCTCTTTGTTTTATTTCTTTTGTTCTTCCCTTGTGTTTCTTATAGCCAACATCAACATGTTTCCTTTCAGCCGCTTTTCGCAACCCTGAAATTCCCCCTTTCAAAATTACGTTTGAAATGTGTACTTGTTGGCATTGACTGAAATGGTTCATTATATAGTTTACGTGGTTGAATGGGTTACACAGTTCAAGTTATTCCATTGAGCGGCATAGTTATTTGTATCATTAATCTGTGTAGGGATCCCGTGTTACTAACCATACCGCTAGGACAGGATCTAGGGTAATTGGGGTAAAAGGAAGTCATCAAAGGGGTTGAAAATTTAGACCGCTCTCTAAGCGAAGGCGGCCATAGCGTCGGACAGTGAAGGGACGCAGTGATATTTTCATCATCTGCACCTTTAATTCACTGTATTACCCACACACAGGATAAGATTTAAGACAGTGAAATGATCTGAATTTTGGGGATCGAACTCCTGACCTCTGGTTCACGAAGCTTGATGCTGTGCCGGTGTGACATCGTCAAAGTTCCTAGTATCTTATTTTTGGCTGGGAGCGACTGGGAGCTTTGTTGTTGTTGTTTTATCAAATTTTATTCATCAGATTAACATAAGTTGTACTGAGCGACTGGGAGCATTCTGATTGGTCGACGCATTACAAAATTCGACGCATGCGCACAGTGCTATATTAGTTTTAGTAAGGGTTAGGGTTAGAGTTAGGGTTAGAGGTTAGGGTTACGACGCCCAAGAAAATCGTTAAAAAGCCGGCTCGACATGACCTTGCGCATGCGCAAAGGCGCCCGGCTAAAGTAAGACACCCGGAACTTTGAGGACGTGACACCGGTACTCTGAGTTTTCACACAACAGGTAAACTAGCCAGGCTTAACCATGATTACGCTATCTTTTGTATAGGCTCCTTCAGCACCAGGATGTGTGGCTTGGTTTTAGGCTTAACACAGACTATGTAAAACTACCAAATCATGGAAACTTATTATGAATTATGGATAGGTGGAAAGATTCTTGTTCAGTCACGAAAGAACTGAAACGGTTACGCTAAGTGCAAATAATAGAGGAATCGCCTGTTACTGAAATTCACATGCAAACTACTACAATAAACTCTCAAACAGACGAGGTCTTTGTGCGATCCCTGACACTCAGTGTGAAGCGAAATTAAAGCGGAAAGTAGGCGACTTTTCCGGAGTACAGAGAGTTCCACGCAATCAATGGCAGTTCCGCTGTCATCTTGTTGTTTTTGTAACACCAAATATATATTTGATTTGTAACCTTGTTACTTTCTCACAGGCCTTCATTTATCAAAGAGACGAATTCTCCATTGTTACCTATAAAATTGAGCTGCCTGATTTTAAACCACTCTTCGATTGTTTTAGGACGTTTTTAGACAGTCTCACATCTAATAACAGAATACCCAAGTATCATAAGCTTTAAAGGAGTGTTCAAGACCGCTAGACGTGACAGTACGGTTAAGATTACGAATACTTTGGTTGATCCTTCTCTTCAGGGCTAAGCAGGGTCTCCGTGGGTAAGAACTTCCCTGGGTGAACGGTCCACTGTGCGAAACTGTAACTGTAGATTATAGTCACACGACACCGAAGCGTATAGGCGACTACTGGTCACATTATTCTGACACCAGCGAACCAGTTGAGGGTAAGGGGAAAATAATATGGTCACACATTGGCCAATCCGGGATTCGAACCAGGTACCTTTCGGTTACTAGTAAGACGCTCTACCAACTGAGCTACCCGGCCCCTCGGCGAAACTGTAACAGTGGGCTGACTTTTCACTATCTTGTGTAAATGTTTTGAATATCCTGGTTGGTCACCCACAGAACTCTAAAGGGAGGGATGTACCCTGGGCGCATGAGCGTGAGAAGTAGATATCTCGTGCGTGACGAGTCACTCCCGCTGACAACGTAGGACGTTGAACGAACTTAGACGTTGATCGGCTGATGCTGTAGTGCTGAATTTCAGCTTGGTGTACAATTCACAATTGTAACACTGTGGCGCAGGATTCAACTGCATTTTAACCAGCATTTACTCTGCTACTATTTGAAATTGTGTTATATTTTCTTCGTGTGCAAGTAAGTTAAAAACATTTTCTATTTGCTTGAACACATTTAACATTAATTTTCTTCCCTCTTTAGCGGTAGTTTATTTTGCGTGGGATGTTTACTACTACTACTACTACTACTACTACTACTACTACTACTACTACTACTACTACATACTACATACTACTACTACTACTACTACATACTACATACTACTACTACTACTACTACTACTACTACTACTACTACTACTACTACTAATAATAATAATAATAATAATAATACATAGATTTATATAGCGCATATATCTCACACACAAAATGAGTCATTCAAAGCGGATGTTTCAAATTTAAGGTTTCAACTTTAAGGTTTCAACAGTTATTTGAAACCTCATTAACTTTACACACTAAAACAGCCGTACGGTAGGAGAGTGAAAGTAATTGTAACGGATGTAAAACAGTCGCATTTGGAACAGTCGATAATATATTTAAAGCGTTCTTGTTCTGGTTCTGTAGACGATGTTCATCTTCCTTCTTCTAGCTTACCGTTGTTCTCTCATCATCTGGTTGGTAGGGGATCAATCGAGTGGCAAAGACAAATGGACAATTCAGTCCTACATGTTTTAGAAAAAAATCTCTTAGATAATTTTCTATTTTTCTGTTAATTAATTTTGGGATTTTCTCTTCTTCAATGTAACCCTTTTACGAAGCGATTCAATACATATTCACATGTTTGACTCTGCACAGGCTTTAAATTGAACAGGCTGTACACTGTACAGTACAGTACAATTGCGTGTGTACAACCGGTCGCAAGTGGTTTCAGTGTCTCGGGGCGTGAAACAGTACGCGACCACTATCAAGTTGCAGCAAGTGCGCGCGTACTGGCCGGTCTTGCTGACTTACTATTGCATTCATACTTGTTCTGGCGTATACTGTACGTTCATGAACAGAAACATTCAGCTGAAAAGTAGAGTTACGTAATGTCGATCACAGATCTGTAAGCTTAGTGATCAGCGGTGTTTGGACTGTACGGGCGCAATGGTTGGTTATTTGGCATTGTTTTGGGGCGGCTTTATTTTGAATTTCAATTCTGATTTTGTGAGAGCGTCTCGCGAGCAGTTCTTTGAGCTGGTGTGAGGTGGTGTAAGGTGGTGTTTGTTCCTAGAGTTTGCAAAGTTTAGCAGTGTTAGCAATATGGGGTAAAAAGCATTATACCTACGTCCAACAATGCACAATGGCATAGACTTATTTAACTCGTCCCACGTTAAAACAATAGGGGTGTGTTACAGTGGCAGGTTCACGGGAGTCGCAACATGTGTCTGCCATACCTTGCTACAAGGACTGGGAGAAAAAAACAATGGTTGGGAGGGTGGGGGGGTAAGTGAGTGTTTAATGCGAGATGGAAAGAGAGTGAGGGGAAGGGAAGGAGAGAGGGAAGAGGTATTCCAGTAGGTGGTGGTAGTGTAAGAAAGTGAACTGCGAAAGAGAGGCATGAAAGAATGACCGAAGGAGAAAATATTTGGGTGGGGTGAGGTGGGTGAAAGCTATTGCAAAAACTGTTTTGCGTTTTGCTGTGGGCTGTAAGCCATGAAACGAGAAAGACTGGATAGGAGGAAGAAAATTACTGGTGACAGAATCATGTAGTAATACCCGTTATATAAATTTGCTTTATGCTGCGGAATGTGGTAGATTCCTTGAGAAATTGTGTGTTTGTGTGTGGGTGTTTGAGAGCGAGAGAGAGAGAAAGAGAGAGAGAGAGAGAGAGAGAGAGAGAGAGAGAGAGAGAGAGAGGATGTTGCACCTGTATCATATATATATGTTGAATTTGAAATGAGTTTTTGTCCTTAATTCTAATCATCCCAGCCTAACCCCTCCATCCCCCACGCCAACCTCCACCCCACGCTAACAATCTTCCTCAACACCCACCTCCACCCCACGCTAGCAATCTACCTCAACACCCACCTCCACCCAACGCTAGCAATCTACCTCAACACCCACCTCCACCCAACGCTAGCAATCTACCTCAACACCCACCTCCACCCCACGCTAACAATCTACCTCAACACCCACCTCCACCCAACGCTAGCAATCTACCTCAACACCCACCCCACGCTAGCAATCTACCTCAACACCCACCTCCACCCCACGCTAACAATCTACCTCAACACCCACCTCCACCCAACGCTAGCAATCTACCTCAACACCCACCTCCACCCCACGCTAGCAATCTACCTCAACACCCACCTCCACCCAACGCTAGCAATCTTCCTCAACATCCACCTCCACCAATCATCAATTTGTCAATTACGTTACACAATAACAATAATAACAACAAATTACTAACATTACGTTTCTTGACCTTTCTGTAGCCTCCATTAACCTAATGTTAACAGGAACAGCGTAGAACTGCCCTAGGACATTGCATCATTTGGGTCTTATTGAAGTGCCTCACATTTAGCTCTGGGGCTTGCTTTAGTTAGATGTTGTTGCCTGACATGTTACGTTAGGCGTATACGTTGGTAGATTAAAGTCCCCAGACACAATAGCATATAGGGGACTGTTGCCTGACACGACGGTTTGGCGTGGTTTTGTAGGTTTTATGTTCATGTTACACGCACTACGTCCTCTCCGTCGTAGGTATACGTTTACCTATGCCATCTCTCAAACCCCTTTTAATTATATAAAACGCTTTCGTACTGATTTTAAACCCCTAGTTAATAGATTATATATCTATCTACATATAAAAATATAATCTTCTAGGGGTCTGAAATAAGTATATATTCATATGTCATCTTCTGCCTCCACATTGTCCCCTATACGCACTGTGTCCGGGGACGTTAATTTAACTACTGAACTGAACTGAACTGAACTGCATCCAAAGACAGACAAAGAGATGGGAGGACTACATTCGAGAGTGGACTAGCTGAACACTGAGCGAAGCCATGAAGGTTGCTGAGAACAGAGAAAGATAGAATACGCTGGTTAAACGATCATCTGCGGTGCCTCAACGACTTTCGAGTTATGGGATAGGATATGATTATGAGCGGGCGGCAAAAACATATAATTAAGCTCCGAATTTGCGTTGAACTTAACTGGCTCAGATACTCTTGAGTATAATAATGACATCGCATACTAGTCTTACAGTTGAGTTTAGCCTAGCTAGCCAGGAAACAAATGAAGATAATCAAGTAAGTGGGTTTTTGCTTCGATGATCCATGATCTCTATAGAATTGTTTGTGTGTTTTAATTTTTTTATATTTATATGATAACAAGCACTGATAATGTTTTTGGTCTTATGAGTTTTATCTCTTTGTGTGTTCCTTTGGCAATAAAATATTTTATATAATTAAAATTTTGTTTAATTTATTTCAAAATCCAATTCAACAAATCTGTATTACCTCCAGATGTACTATGTACAGCATCTGTGTGGCATGTGAATAAATAAAAACGTGCAAAATGAACAATTGCCGGCCAAGTGAACACATTTTTGTATCCTCTATTTTATCTTATCGCTTCTTTCTCTATGTTATTAACTTACTCCTCTTCCCTTCGTTCCGCCTCTACCTCTTTCTCTCTCTCTCCCACCCACTTCAAGCTCCTTTGCACTACAACTCTCCCCCTATCCCTTCCCAGTGCCCAAAGCAAATCAGATAGCCGTATCGAGACGTGCCACACTAAGGCTTCCCTGTGTGGAGGAAGAACGCCGTGTTCCGCTTGACTGGCCCAGTCCCCATTCAGAAGTAACCATCAACACAGAAACCCACAGCACGACGCCTGGCCTGCCCGAGTTATTGGTAAACGCGAAATGAGTGTCGGTGTTCTTTCAAGAGTTGTGTTGACGTTTACGTTTACGTTAGATAAATTTAAAGTCCCCAACACATTGAGCAAATAGGAGACTACAGGTGTTGACGTACAGCTCGGCAGGCTTTAATACTCTTCTGTTATAGGAATACGCCTACACACTCGGTATCATTGTTTCAGCATTGTATACGCTTTAATGAAAGTTTTTTTTAGAATAGACCGAAGTTCTAGTCTTTTACCACTGCTTGGGTGTTCCCATGTTTTAAAATAATAGTCGGGAATCGGAACGAGCCCAATGTCGGTCGGTCGGTTTGTCACTCTGTCGGTCCGTAGATCAAACTTCATATGAACCTTATTACCTAGGTTAGTGGCTCGCCTCCCTATCCTATCATATCCGTCGTATTTGCCATAATTCAAAGGTTGGGGTCGCTGAGGTTCCTCATTGTCTAATACAGTTGTGGGCGTAGACTTGCGCAGACCCGGCTACGACCTGTGCGACTCGGGTAAAGACGTTAGGAGTAGACAATCTGTACGTCCAGATGGTGACATTTTTTTCAAGCACCGCACACAGCACTGTACCCAAGTCAAGCAGTGGTTGATTTCATCAATACACACTATGGCGTGTATATGTACATCAAGAGGTTCAAACAGTAGAGTTACACCTCTGTACACCTCTGTATAACGAATGTTACCTTTACAACACCAGAGAGAGAGAGAGAGAGAGAGAGAGAGAGAGAGAGAGAGAGAGAGAGAGAGAGAGAGAGAGAGAGAGAGAGAGACACTCACATCACACACACTAAAACAAGAAATACGTCGCAGATGTTATTTTTCTCAGTATTTTGATTATTTGACATCTTTATGAAAATAACAGCCGCCTTCGTACATGCACATCTGATTAAACTACGTGATAGTTAAAACCTTGAGATCACGTTGCGTAGCACCAGCGACGCTCAGTTACGCTGTGTGGTTTGAGACAAAACCATTTCAGCTTTGCACTACGTATAAAGTTGTAACACGTCATAAGTGACTAGTAGTGAGGTTTATTAGTTACAGTTTACGTACTCAAACAAAATTGTGAACGAGGTATTCCCTATTATTATTTAATTCATTATAGGTGAAGCTAGGGTTTCTCATTGACGTTTGGGCCAAGAAATAAAAGGCCGGCTTCCATTGTGTTAGAACTTGCGGGTGAAATATTAAACCTTGATCACAATTCACAGATGGTGTTGATGACGATTGAAAAATTTCGCACATTTAATTAATGTATTGTGTCTACAGTTACCAATAGTATTAGTGTTATACAATGTTGGTCACTAGTAACCATACTGTGGCAACGTTTACTTGTTAAGTCCTGAGCGAAACGTACAGTATCATGAATCATGATTGTGTGATAATTATGTACCCTGTTTTTGGTCGCTGGTACAGAATTTTGCAAGCGCAGTTGCTAAACGAGAAGGACAAAAAGGGTTTGCGTAAAAATACGATTAGGTGTTGCTTCGCCTAATGAGATGGGATAGGAGTTAAAAGAATGATATCATCTTGGATAATTATAATCCTTAATAGTTGCTATCTTCCAGGAAATGGGACAATGGCAGTTACTACACGGTTTTATTCAAGTAACATTGAATGTAGCATCGCAGTACATTCATATATAATATGTATTGTTCTAAACATCTGCAGTGTGTGCCTAATAGTGGTAATGGTTCAGTTAGTCGGCTTCGTGTAGTCAAGGTGATGGAAGTTAGCCTTCCGTGTCGGTCATTCAGTTACGATGGACATTATAGTCTAATATAGTTTCCTCGTCTATGGATTACTCTGTTGTAACTTATGTCCAGGGTCAATGTAGTTTAGATTTTGGGGTTTTGACACTTCTGATTATAGTGAGTTGTTTCTAGACTCACGATTGGCTATTAACAACCCCTAGAGCCAATCAAACTCGTTTTTTCTCCCTTGTTTAAACTCGCATGCTGTCATTTTCTAAACTCTATTAGCCTGATCGGCCCATCTTTTGCAGCCAGCCAATATCCAACGTCCTCTATATGCTTTGTGTCAGGGGACTTTAATCTAATTTCGTTTCGTTTCGTTTCTAAACTCAATCTGTTAGTTGTTTAGTGGGTTACCTTGCTGATGTGGGTTATGTGGGTTACCTTCTGATGTTAAAAGAGTTAGTTGTGCGATTGGTCCTATTGTTGATAACAGCCAAACCAGTCGCAGGGGTTGATACAAACTCAACAGGGAAAGAGCTTTGTTTTGTGATGATTTATCACACACAACATTCAGTGAATGGACTTCAGCTACATATCACCATGTTATGTTAGTAATGTACTTCTGCCTGTCAGATTATTGATTAGCAAGAATCGTGTACAATCTTTTGATTGTTATTAGTTCAAGTAGCTGACCTGCTGATTACGTTTCGACCGAGGGCGCTGAAGAAAGAATGAGCGTGAATTTAGCATACGTAGGCTTTTGGAATGCAGAAACACATTGCATCCTTGTTTATCTATTAGAAGCAAGTGCAGCAGCAGCAACAACAGCAATTAACATCAACATTGTAATCATCATCATCATTAACAACAACAATAGCATGCAGCAGCAACAGCAGCGATTCAGATCATCAACAACAACAAATTCTTTTAAGACAAGATTGATTCGATATTGACACGTGATATTGGAAGTTAGTATCTTAGCCGCCATTAGTTAGATCCTGTTTTCCGCTAGTGTTCCGCTAGAACAGCAGTTCTTGGAGCTGTTGAAAAACGGGTCGTTTTAACTTGTCCATACGCTACATGGAGATCTAGTTCCGGGTGTACTCCAATTGGAATAAAATTAAGACATCTTATCTACATTTTGGAACGGCAATCTACAACATACCGCACCATCCCTAGAGTAAGTAGATGGAGAGGAGAGTGGGGTGGGGGGGATGGCGGCGGGAAGATATTTTTAATGCAATAACAGCACATTCTACAGAATACAGAATCCGTAATTGTCCCCCTATAAACATTACAAGGATATTTCTAGGATTCGGAAATTGTCACTTGTCGGTGAATCTGCTGTGAGATCAAAATTAATAGTGAGAAACTAATGCGGCATCGAACGTCTAACACGCATGCTGTACATCAGGTTATAGTTGTGTGTAGATCAGTTCAGTTCAGTGGGTAAATTAACGTCCCCGGACACATTGCGTATAGGGGAAATGTGTGTAGATGAGAATTGAGTTAATATTATAGTGTTTCAATGCTCAGTGGAGCATTTCATCAGTCAGAGGTTATGTGCGGTTGACCGCAACGCTACGGTTTTATGTTGAAGCATCACGGTTGATTGAAGTACACTTTAATGTAACTGGGATTCGCTCGACCGCGAGATGGTTGAATATGATATGACGTTGGACGCATTGTTTGATACGTGGTATAGGGTTGTAATGTCGAGTGGAAGGAGGAATAAATTTTGTGGACGTGTGGATGGTTAAGTATGTTTAGCTTGTAGGGAGGGCCCTTGTATTGTTAGTAAAGGTAAAAATAGCCATTTTTATGCCCCAGGCCAGATCCCTTGTAGTGATAGCGGTGCGGCATTTTTTGCCTATGGGTGATTGGTCTGTAGATACTGGGTCTGTACTAATAGTTTCCACAATGACCGCCACATACATGTATGGCAGTCACCGTACCGCGTGATCATTGCGGTTGGGTACCGAGAGACTGTAGCCAGGCTTTCAACGGCTTTAGACTGCAAAGATTGGGGGTCTTATTTCATGAAATAAAGTATATATACTGAATCAGTGAATGAAACGGTGACATTGCTAAAAACAAAAGCACGCATCTTTCATAATTTCTATTAAAATAGTATTCCTGCAAGCAGCTCGTGACCCGGCCATCTATTCTTTTTGTGGTAGTTTTATGCATACAGCCTAGCTATTACTTGCCGAATACCTCTTTGCTCCTGAGCAGCGGCAGACACTAGTAGAAAAGTGAACGCAAGTGGTTGTGTGGTTGTTAATGTTGTTGTTACGATTATTTCTTTGTTGTTTCTCTAATCCTACAATGATAGACTAATAGCAATAGACTGAATCAACACAATGTCATGCACAGGGTAGGCTGAAAACTTTCATACATAACCAAATCATCCAAGACAACGTGGAATGGCTTGATACGTTTGAAACAGGATGGAAGGTAATTATAATATTTAAGGGAAAAATCTATTTTGGGCCTTAGTCCTATGCCACAAAAATACTTAACGTTGGACTAAACTATCGAAGGTGCTGACTGGCGACGCTTCATGCAACCCAGCAAATGCCAAAGGTTATGATATTTGTGGTATTGGGGTTGCGTTGTAGAGCAGAGGTTTGGGCACAGGCTATCTATGTTTCATGTTCATCAAGGTCGGGGGGGGGGGGTTAATATTTGGAGGTTGGGTGACCGCACTTTGAAGGCAAACTACCAAACGACACACAAAAAAGAATGAAACGAGCGCATGACACACCCCAGACCACCAAGTTGTGAATAAGTACCTGGATCTTTTTAGAACCGGCGAGGGTAAAGCAGCGAGGGAGAGGAGATTACACCGCCCTCATAAAGCTGGCCTCGAGAAAAGGGAGGTCCCAAATGCCTCTCTCCCCAACGACCAAAAGGTTACGGGAATACCTTTACCTTTTGATGTGGCATTAGTCTTATCTAGGCAGACGACTTTGGCCTATCTCAATGTATTAGATTTAGTGGTCATAAATGCTTCAGCTTATCACGGGTAAACCTTGACAGACCAGACATTGTGCTATCAGCAGAAAGAAAAAAAAAAAGCACGAAGAGATTGCAAACCTGTGACCCCTAAACTACCTTTCATGCGTGTGTGTTTCAGTCATGTTTGGATGAGGAAGATGGAGAGGAGAGTGTTTGTTTGTGTGTGTGTGTGTGTTTGTGTGTGTGTACTTGTTTACACGGCGTTATTTGAACAAACTAGTGAACATCTACATAATTTGTTTTGACAGGCCTCCTTGTTTTGATGTCAAACCAATGATCCGTTAGGGATAGGGCTGTGTTACGGTAAGGGTTAGAGTTAGGGCTAAGGTTAGGGTTAGTGTTAGAACACTTAAAAGTACTTAAAAAAGGGGGACGTAATATGACCCATTGTCAACACAACGTATGTGGCGTTTCAGGAAAGTCATAATAACACCGTGAAAACAAGTATGTGTGTGTTTGTGTGTGAACAACCGAACCGTTATTGTCAGCAGAAAAGCACTAAATGGTTTGCAAAATAGTGACATCTTACTGCTTGTCATTATAGAACTGTGTCCGAACTGTGGATTTCTACCGAGAACAAACTGACAAACACATACACACAGACATTTGGATTTGAACCTGGAAGTTTTGTCTACAATGTATTGGGGCTGTGTAGAGGTGGGGGAAGGAGAGAGTGAAAATGCAGTAGGCAAAAAGGGGTGGGAGGGATTAGTGCTGACAAATCTATAGGAGATATTAGACTAACCCCAAACGCGTGGTTAGGGGAGGAAGGCACCAATTAAACGCGGTGTAGACTTATCCTTATGCGATACGCTGGAACCTTTGAAGTTAGGGCCATGTGTCAAGCTTTTGATGGCAGCCTAGCTGATTATTGCCTGGATGCTAATTGCAAATCTATTAGTCTAGCCCAATGTTAGGGGAAAGCGGGAGGGGTGGGTGGAATCTCTCTGCTTTCTAGAAATCTAGCGCCCTGTTTGGGGTGTATGGAGTTTGACGGTGAAAGACCTCCCAATCTTGTCCCCACTCCTATCGACATTCAGCAGACTTTGTTGTCTGTCGCTGTTGTGTGCATGCATAACAAGGCGTCAGAGATTATATAATTTTTGTACAATAGGTCTATAATTATGCGACAGTCAGAATCAAACCCCCATCTCCCAAACGTCACGTTCATAAAACTTGCGCCACGTACTTCTACAGCCGGCAAAAAGTGTATGCGTTGTTTATGTCCTATATACGTACACCACGTCGTGTCGTTGGATGTAAAACACCATGTTATGTTACTACTCCTACTGTTTCCGTTTCCTCGATATCACAGGCGCTGAGCTGTCCTCCTAGAGTTAATGGTTATACTGTTGGGGTTTGGAGATAGGGTTTACGCTAAAGATTGGAACCTACAGGCCATAATTGTTATGCTTTACCAAATCTAGGTACCTTCACCTGCAGAGTTGATTGTCCAATTAAGGCCTTATAACGTGTTTGCTAACTAAATGGTTATTAGTGCGCCCGTCTGGCGATATATCGCACGGCGGCTGATAACATTAATTCTGCATTGAGTCATTCCATTGAGTTAGGTTGAAAGAGGAGAAGACAGAAAAAAGAAGACAATTACCACTATGGCTGTGACAGATATAGTTCAGGAAGAACAAAAGCTATAGCAGTAGTGGGCCTCTTCCACACAGCTTAGCTGAGACTTGCCGACTAGTACTAGTGGAGAGGCGAACGTAAGCCTTGGCGAGTCTCAGCTACGCACATTAGACCTTTAGTACACACAAGACTGTCACGACAAAGCACAACGACGCCTGGCGAACTGTACAAACGATTAAATACACGTCAAGCATGATATAAGATGGTACAGAAGATCAGAGCCTGGCCCTGCACTGTCCTATAAACCATTGCATTTGTAAGTCAACACCTTGGCGAAGTCCTATGAAAGGCTCTGAAAACTCTGTATGCCGACCCCTTGGCGACTAGACTTGGCACCAAACTAATTCTCGACATCTCTCAACAGATAATCGAATCACGTTTGCAACTCAGCTTTTGACGTTTGAGGAAGGAAGGTTCGGTAGAAATAGCTAAAATGCGATTCAGCTGAAACGAAGGGTGAAGGAGAAAGATTAGATTGCTGCAGAAAGTTGAGCAACGAGAAGAAATAGACCTACCTTACAGACCTAGTATAATTGTATTTACAACAAAAAAAGGACAGTGAATGAAGAATGAAGAAAGAATAGCAGAGACTGATGAGATGAGAGGAATAGAGAACATCGAAAGACCAACTACATGCAGACGGTTAACTTAAGAGAGAGGGTGGTTGACATAATTATAGGAAGTGGAGAAGAATCTAAACTGATATTCACACACACACCCACACACACACACACACGCACACACACACACCCACACACACACACACACACACACACACCGTGGGAGTGCCGGGAGTTTCAGTATAAATAGTATCCCCACTTTCTGGAAATGTAGTGCTTTAAATTCCCACTGTCGCTGTCCTTCTCCTTTGTTCTTTCTCATTCCTACTCTGTTCTATCAATCTACTATACTATCTCCTTCTTCGCTAGACCAGTCTTTTTACTTGAAAACTCTTCCGGGACAAAACTCCTAATTTGTGTGTGAGGCTGTTGGATCAGCTTGGGAATATTGGACGCTTTCTGCCAAATGGTCCTGCTTATAACGTTATTATTTGGCAATGTAGGCATTTTATATGTATGTGTTTTGTTGATATTTTATAATGATGTTTGTATTCTAATTTGTTTTTTTAAAGGGGGTTCGATAAATTAGAGTATACAGCGTCCCCTGCGTGGGATGTCTATATTGTAAAGTGACCGGCTGGTGGAGTGCCTTCAGTGTTACCACTAGGGTTGCTTCAGCAGATCTTTTATGCGGACCAGGGGTGAGTCCTCTTTCAGCGAAGTTGTGGTCTTGATTTTGTGGTCCTGATTCGGCTTTTTGTAGTCCGCTGGACCCTGTAAGCAATGAATAACTAACACACACACGCACGCACACACATGCGCGCACACAAACAAACATGTATGCATAATAATAGTTTAGCTTATTAAAAGTACAGCTCGAACGAACAAGATGAAGAAGACTGTGTTCTCCAGTTTAATAATGGAAGTCTTATTACAAACACAAAGATTTACTCTTCTGAAGCAGTTTTCAACAGTACCCTATATATCGGTCTGCAGTGTGTTACTGTTACTGCAACCTTTCCATTAGTATTGTCTGAAGCTACCTTGTCACGACTAAGCGTGACAGATTTATGAGACTATGGAGCTGGCTTCGTCGTTTGTTGTATACGATAGAATACAATGCAATGCAATAAATACAATACACAATACGTCTTTTTTTTCTTGTATACAATTATGCACTCTTTCCATTGTGAATCTGTGGCATTTAATATTTTTCTCTTACTTTGGTGAGTCAGTAGATTGTAATGCTTTAATGTTGCACGTAATGCAGCACCTCTCATCTCACATGATGATAATACCTTTTTATATTTTATTTAAAGCCCGTCGCTCCTAAGTGTTCAGGACTTTATAATAGGCCATAATACAGATAACGTCTCGTCTCTGTTCTGTTTTTAGATCAGTGCGAATCGTTCGCTTGCTTGTGAGCTGATGTGACTCATTGAAAAATTCTGATTCAAGTTTTTGAAGGGTATTCAACATTTTCGCCGTACTCGGTCTCAGTCGTCTGATTCAGATTTTGAGTTGATGTAAAAAGGCTGCAGTTCTTTAGTACATTTGACACAACGTAGCTGTCAGTCGCCGAGCTAGGAAGGCTTCCATTAATTTGCCTGTGTGCTCTTATTTCGGAGTCCGATTTTGGTTATGTTGTATCTACATTTCATAGTCGTAGTTAGGACTGGAACATAACTTCCATTGAAAGTTTGTTTGTTTGATGTTATTTTTTGTTTGTTTTTGGTTGGGGGAGGTTGGAGGGAGAAGGGGGTTGTGTGTCATTATTTATTGACTAATTTGTGTCCTGTTTCATTGTTTTGCACAGTACGTTTTATTTATTTATTTTCTTTTTTTCTATACATGCACACCATGCCGGTTTTCCAATGATGCAATGCTAATATGTGTTCCTTTTCTCTTTTTTTCATGTACTGTTGCCGTGTTCTGACTATCAGGTAAGCAAGGTTTCATTTCTTGTTAATTTATTTCAAATGTAATCGTGTTGTCTTTGTGGTTTTTGTGCCTAATATGAATGTAAGAGATTGGTACATGTACATCGTTTGTGACAGTAGAGCCTTGTACAATTCGTGCATGTGTCATGTTGTGGTGGTCGTTATTGTGTTTTTTTCTTTGTATGTGTGATGGTGATGGAGAAAGTAGTAGTGGTGGTGGGGATTATGAGGAGGAGGAGGAGGAAGAAGATGTGATTATACTGTATTGTTAGTGTCTTCATGTTAATTGTTATTTTGCGAGTGTTTGTTTTACTTTCGTTGTTATATTCACACACGTACACCCATCTCTCGTCTTCACTTTGCCGGTTTCACTCTTCATCTCTTTTTGGGTGTAATCGTAAATGCTGAATAGATGGTGATGATGTAGCAGTTGTCAGCTAGTGTTAAGTGACACGAATGTTGTGGTCGTGGTCGTGGCCGCAATCTTGCGTGGCCGTGCTCTCTAAAGACGTTCCATTTCACGCTCCCTGCGCTCCTCTAGCCAGCGATTCCCGTTCTGCTGCGCTGCTTTTCTTGCCCGAGTGCTTTCCCCTTTTTAGACTAATTTGATACGCAAGGAAAGAGTGACGTCCATTCTCTTTGGCTTACGTCTAAACGACGCACAATGAAGAGCAAACACTCGTGGTGACATCTACGCAACCTACGCAGACTCGCCATTGGTTAAGCTTTGTTTTTGCAGGATGCGGTGTTGTTTTCCTGTAACCTCTGACACATGAAACGTGTCCGCATAACCTCATTATTTACCCATGATAATTTGCGAGATGTTTGTGGTATTTTCCCTCTACTGCTTGTTTTCACGTGTTCTTCATCCGAAATATAACGCAGTTAATTTCGGTACATAGGATGATATTATTTTGCCACATATATAGGAGTTACCTATTTCCATATACTCAGTCCCAAAGTATTAACACTATCCTTCGATCAATGATCTCCTGTGTTAGTCCTGCGCTATACAGAAGCATAGCTAGCATTCTACTGTAGTTATAGATTTCAGTATTCGACTGTTAGACTTTGAGATACCCGACTGTGTGGTCCATCCTATAGTCGGAGACTGTTTAATGAAATGGTCATTAAGGATCAGGATACCCCGCAGGGCCTGATTGCGTCGACGCGTTCTGGCCCAGACTGAAATTACGTTGGTCAAGTTTATGGTGCAGATGCTCTGAATTAAACTGACCCTAATCCGACAAACAGGTTGGCCCAAACAATATAAGACAATAGGTTCATTCAGAGCTGCATGTCATCATCTCGCTACTGGTCTTTTCGGTTAATGATTGCACGTGGGCAGTTGATCTGGTTGCTGCGCCCCTTAAACCTTTTTGATTATCCCAGACAGCGACAACTAGCTCAGCACTTAGTTTCAGGGTGCCCGTAGGCTTAAGCTAGTTTAACTTAAAACCCATTAAAAGTTTAAGAGGCTGCACTTTACAGAGACCAAGGCTCAAAGATTCAAGACCCAAGATTACTGAAATGATTAATGTACCTTCTGGCCACATATACTGTTATTTTAGTTTGAGTTTGCGCGTTTACTGTGAATTTATTTTCTATCGACTCAATAAAGTTTTTCTCTTCGAGGTTAAAGATTTGCAAGCAAGCCTTGGCCTACAATCAGATATATGTATATCCCTAGCACGAAGGAGGACCTCTTTTCTGTTCTTTGACTGTGGCTCTGGCAAATACATACATTGTGGCAAATGCATGAATGGCTCAGTTGGTTGGTAGAAGACGTCGTTGTGAGCCTGTGCGCTCTCCCTTTGAAACCCTGTATTAGCGCCAACGCGCCACAGATCACTGAAACAGGTCAAAGAGGTCGGTGTCAAGGCCGTCATCAATAGTGTGAAGATTATTAGGAACAGGTCCGTTTTGTATGTGATGTTGACTAGATAATAGTTGAAAGTACAGCAGGCAGGCCATGAAAAGAGTACACGGAGATGAATTGGTTTTTCTTAACCAGTGTGTGGGGCTTGGCTCAGTCTCGTCAGTTTGATTATAGACTTATTGCTTATATAGCGTCAGCTGAACCTTTGGCCAACTTACTCTTAAGAGGCTCAGCTATGCTGTCTATATTTTCACCGACACTTTCTCCATCACCACCCATCAGAATTGTTGTTGTTGTTGTTTGTAGATTATAGTCACACGACACTTTCGCATATAGGTGACTACTGGACCGATTTATACTGACACCAGCGGGCCAGTTGTTGGTAAAGGGGAAAATAATATGATCACACGTTGACCAATCCGGGATTCAAACCAGCGACCTTTCGGTTACTAGCAAGACGCTCTTACCAACTGAGCTACCCGGCCCCTCCCATCAGAATTCTTTTTTTTTTTTTTTTTAAATCAGTTTATAGTCCCCTCTCTTTCCGATAAAGGATTTTCAGAGAGGAGACTTACCACTATGGATATCAGAATTCACACACCCATCCATTTATATACCCTTTCCTCTTTGAGAACGCACTTCCCCAGCTACCACAGAAGTGAAGAACAGACAGTTATTAATAATGATGATACTACTACTACTATTACTACTACTACTACTACTACTACTACTACTACTACTACTACTACTACTACTACTACTACTAACCTTTTAAATAGCGCGAGTCACCGATAAAACTGAGCTTACAGTACATGTCATTTAGCATTATTGTATCAGTATTATTGTTAATATTAATTATTAGGTTATTCATGCTAGTGATTACTGTATCTTTATTATTATCACGTTATTCATTCTTCTAAGAGTACACTAAGATAGTAAGAGTATATTTCTTCCTCATTGAGGTTAAAAAAAGAAGTGAATTTAAGCACCTGCCTATGTATTTTATACATGGTGTCGTCCTATATAGTCGTGTAACTAAGTAAAACACTTTAAAAAAAAAAACTACTTTACTTGGTGTGCTTCAGTTTGAGCTACAAATCCCATTCCGCGCAAGCAACGTAGGCATGCAATTACACTGGAGTATCAAACAACCTTTGGAGTTGTCGCTGAAGTTGACCAAGATAAGAGTGAATTTCACACCGAATTATGGTGACTACAGGGGCGTGCGTCTGCAATATAGGCTAGATAAGCTTTGTACCTCGGCATGCTTTGTGATACTCGCCATGGGGGTGAAAGTAGAGTCGTTATAGATCTACCAGTACATTTTATTGTTCAAAGCTACGTTTACTTGGATGAACAGCTCTTGAGATGGGAGAACGCTATATAAGAACAAGTAAATAACTTTAGATATAAATAAATATAAATTTGGAATCTTAAAGACTTAGTAGATGTCGCTCAAGAGCAGCTTATAAGTGATTGATATGTGTAGGTCAGGACCCCTCTCAAAATCACTTCACTGAAAAAAAGTGTTTTGGTAGGTCAAATGGGATGTTAGGGGGGGGGGGGGTAGGGGGTGTTTGTGCGCGCGCGAGTGCGTGTGTCTAATATACCTCTAATATCCACGCTCATGTCATATTATGACCCATCTCAATAGTGTTTTGCATGGAAATGTCATTTTTGAGCAAGTGATATTCATTAAACATAAAAACCAGAAATGTTATTGACAGATTGAAGACTCCTGAAATAAAAATATGGAGAATCCATTCGCTCCGTTTATGATCTTATGTCATGTGCCCAACGTTATCTACCTCTCCCCTTTCACCCTCCCTCATTCTCCTGTATACACATATTAGGTAGGTGCCCCTTTTTTCACGTTTGCAATGCGACCACCATTGCTACATTCCTTAGACATAAAAATAAAAGGTGCAGTTGAACTGATTTTTACTAGGTTATGTGTTTAAGCATAACATAAGTTACTGCAGTTAAAGTGAAAAGTAATATCGGTTTATTGTATAGAAGTTCGAACATCGTTCCCTTGACATGTGGAGAATGGAATCCTAAGAGGGCAAGCACTCCGTGCTAAATAGTGTGCAGATTGTGGTGGGTGTTTTCTGCCAACTGAGAGAGCTGGCAATCGTCATTGTGTTTCATTTTTATCAACAATAATTAACTCTTCTGTTGTACTTTTATGAGAAATAGAGAGAGAGACAGACCGACAGATAAAAGACACGACATAGAGGAGCGATGGTCTTATCCATTTATCTACACCTCTCAACTGGAGAGTTTATGAAATTCCAGCTTGCCCTCAAAGTACACACGAGTGAAGAGGGGGTTTGATCTACGCTGCAATAAACAGGAGATAATATGCAGATAGCTTCTATGACCTACCGGGGTTCAAATCCCAGCGCAAATAGTTCAAGCCCTCGACAGAATGGAGAGGTTTTTTTTGGGTAAATGGGTGGGAAGGGGCTCATCACTACTATGACCGATTTTCATTCCTGTTATGATGTTTTTCGTCCATACTGTTATGATGTTTTTCGTCCATCCTGTTAATTTGTGCTGTTTTGATTGGTGCAGAAGAGTGGATTCATAGGTCTACTTGAATAGATTATGTACAGATTATCTAAAATAGCCCTTTAAATCGCAAACATTTCAGACCTCGACAGAATTAGAGATTTTCCTCATCCCTGCTTATCAAGGATTTGAAAAACCATAAAAGTTTTTTGTTGCGTCTTTTTCCTTTTGCGCATTTGGGTGGATGATCTAGATAGTTTATCTGTGAGCTTTTGCTCATCCAAGCTATCAGAGCTTTGCTCTGATTTCTGTTGTCTTTTCTCTTTGCATAAGAGCGTGGTTAGACTGGATAGATTGTCTGAATGGTCCGTTATAAACGTAGATGAGTATGCATTGCTGGTGTCGTGCCCTATATACTTCTGTGTCCGGGGACAGTAAATCTAAAAGCAAAGCAAAGCATTGCTGGTATGAAAGTCTTTACAAAATAAACGGAGTCCCGACATTTAGGATGGGGAGGTAAAATAGAACAGCTCTGTTTTTCTAAGCGTTGGTGGTATTGATATGTTTACCTGAATTTAGCGACCCGCGGGTATCTGCTTCTTTTTATTTTCTTTATTTTTTTTTTAAATTTCGAGTGGGCAGAGGGAGGGGGCTATGTCTGAGTTTCATGTGATATCTCCCCCACCCCCCACCCCCCACCCCACTTCACTTCTCCTCTCATGTTGTCTCTTCTTTCGATCTTTTAGTTTCAAAGTTTAATGGTCGACGAAAAACAAGGGTTAACATCCAATTGTATGAGCGTTTGGGACGCATTGAATCGTTTTAAAACCCCGCATATTAAGTCACAGCTTTAGAATTATGTTATAACTGCACGCTACTGTTATTATACACTGGTAACATCTCGAAATACCCCAAAGTTCTAGTGGTTTAAGCCTCTCCTTGAGTGTTCTCCATTAAGTGTGGTGACCCAGTAACATAGGCTGTTGGAAATCCTGTCGTATTCAACATAATTCTAATGTCTGAAGTCGCACTCATAGTACAATTATGCCAAATTAAGTTTTTATTAGCGACTGAGACGTTGAACGACGGGAGGGGGGGGGAGGGGGGGTTACTCCTACGGTTGCATCAGGACAAAACGGGCTGTACCTAGGGGTGGTAAAAGTTGTGATATTATGCGGTAACAGCCGGATTAGGCAAGGTGTGTACGTTTTATACTGCTGTAGTCTTGGGAGTTCCCCGCAACACCCATCTCCCCAACCACTTTTATTTACCCGGAGAAGAAGGCGTGTAAAATTACAAGTGATTGAAAAAAAAATATATATATAGGTATATCCATACATCAAGAAAAATAATTCTCCTGCTCTCATACGGTGCTAGCCATTTTTTTTTTTTTAGAGAATTTACTATCAATTTTATTTTTAATATATTATTAATTTTTATATATTTAATTATTTCATTAACGCTTCGTTGGCAGTTGCAGCTAAGAACACATTATGTTTTTCGTAATATTTCGAGGATGTGAACTGCCACGACCAACACAATACCAAGATGGCTTTAACTCTCGGTATGTCACACGAAGTCCAGCCGAACGCAAAGGTAAGCGAGTTGTACAAGTTTGATATTAGGCAACAAGCTGGATCCTAGCTAGTTTCTGATGCAATCAACAACCTTTGCCGAGGCGTACCCCCGACTTAGTCAATGAACAGCCTACGTCTCAGCTGGCCCAGATACTCTGCATGAGGCTGATACTTTTTCACTGGTCCATGAACGTTATTTGTTGCCTTTGTTTGGAAAGTTATTGCGGGGCGGTTTGGGCGGCAGGTCGATCGGTAGTAGGGGTGTGATGGGCGGCAGGTCGATCGGTAGTAGGGGTGTGATTGGGTTTCTTAGATTAAAGCTGTGAGGATTAATCTAGTGGCGAGGTCAGTTAAACCCGTGGCTTAGTTATAAAAAAGTTGTTTGCTCAAAGACAGTTTGAAACAATGCCACGTGTTTAAGCTAAGGTACTTCTCACTTCTCCACCCCCCGACAAACATGCCCACTCAAGACCGGTCAATGTCGTTGTCCACGCTGATGCAATCAATTAGGGGTGGATGCGTTTTGAGGATTTGATTGGTTGATTTACTGACACGCCCCCTACAGTCCAATTTTCTCTTGGTTGGATTTTGGATGGATTATCTTCCGGTCAGTTCTGTGTATGGTCCTCAGCGAAGTGAAACGCTTTCAAGTGATTCAGTGTGCTCCTATTTAGCTCGCTAACACATTGGCGAAGTTAAACTTCAGTTCTACAGTGTGCTCCCTACTTATTGTTTGTTACTTTGCGTTTCTCCGTTGTTGTTTACCTTTGGATATTGCAGTGTTAGTTGAACTGTGCTTAACAGACATACAAGGAAAATGGCATCAGTGATAGTTGATGCTTTTGACAAAGACATTATACATTATGGTGTACAAAAACATTATGGACATCGCCATCCGGGGCCCTTCCTATGCGAATGGGACGGGAAGACACCGCCAGCAACAAAAATGGGTCAGATGTGCCCTTTTGGACGCTGTGCTGTCGAGGTAAGTTTAGTTCAGACTAGACAGTCATCGTCATCATCGTCTTTGTCTAGGACAGGACTGGACTTTGGCGTCATTCGTCATTATTCTTCGTTCTCTATCAACGCGTCATTGAATCATCATGTTATTGGGAGAGAAGGATGGACTGGAGTTGACCGAATCTTGGATATACTCCTTATTAGTTGCAAACCTCCTGGAGATTGAGGGAATGTTAGTAAAGATTTATCTCCCATTTCCTTTGCTGCTTAGGTTGTGCAGTTGTGGATTTGTATCGAATGGCAATTTCGCCGTGTTTTCCGCTCATCAGGAAAAAACATCTTTATGCGATTTAACAAAATATATCCATAATTTGGGATGGTGGGCAGCCGAAATGGGAATGAATATTAACTTTTTGAGAGATAAAACTATTTCTTAAATCTTGGGTTTCTGCCTAGATAGTTCGGAGCAAGACTTTGTTTTTAGGAAGTGACTTCTGGCGAGTAAAAACAAGGGAGACAAAAAGTTGTCAAGCCTTCAGCTATCATTTCGCATACTGTAATTTAAAATTGTGTTCTCTTTCCCTCTTAACTGTTTAGATTAGTTTCTGCTTAGCAATGTCTCAAAGCTACGTCCGAACCAGTCAGTGGCAACGGTAGTACGGCTTGGTCTTAGTCATAGTGACTATCATACAGCGTAGCTGAGAGTGACCGAGGTTTAAAGTTGCCTCTTACTGCTACTGAGAGATAAACGGCGAGTCTCAACTAAGCTGTGTGAGTGATTGTTTAGGAGCCTAGACCTGTGGGGAGGTTTCCTGTGTGGTTGAATCACGACTAGAGTTCAACAAAGCTTTTAAGCGGTAACACTTGAGCACATGGGAAGGGTAGCCGCAGTAGGGTGTACTTTTTCATCGATATGTCATTGCATCGAAGGTCCGTAGGCGCCTGTACAGGTGTACAACGTTCACTTTCCGAGAGGAGGAAGTGGGCGGGATTGAGAGGAAGTGGGAAGAGGGAGGGGGGCGCCTGCGTGAGACTGATGTTTAAACATTCGTAACCAGTGCAGCAAAAGTACTACTGTATATGCTGGAGACTCTGTCTCTCCCTCCCTCCTTCTCTCTCTCTCTCTCTCTCTCTCTCTCTCTCTCTCTCACACACACACACACACACAGTTCTTCCCTCTCCCCTCCCCCCGTTCTATTTCTTTCGCACATGGCATGTTATATTAACTACATGTAAGATAAACAAAAACTAATCAATCGCAAACCAGCCTGATTCTTTGTACACCTATCACAAAACTTTACATAGGTGTTACGTTGAAACGCGAATGGTAGTACGTCGGAAACGTATACGATAGATCTAATCGTTTCGTTTTGCAAAGTATTCAATAATAGA
The DNA here is from genome assembly GCA_036898135.1 of Oncomelania hupensis. Classification (NCBI taxonomy): domain Eukaryota; kingdom Metazoa; phylum Mollusca; class Gastropoda; order Littorinimorpha; family Pomatiopsidae; genus Oncomelania; species Oncomelania hupensis. The sequence goes on along the minus strand of CM072511.1, from coordinate 67,706,112 downwards.
GTTTATTTACCTTTGATTTGAGTTTGCATTGTTGTTAGGAGAGGCTTTGTATAACGTTGATAATTTGCGTTAGTCGATATTAGTTGAGAATCTTCTGGATATGCGTGTTTACTCTTGATAGAAATTTCCGGATGGATATCGAAGGTCGTGAATGTTCCCGGAAGTAGAGAAAATGTGTAATGACGTAAGCCAGTGATGACGATCTTTAGTTCGATTGGTGGCAGTACGTCATTTCTACCATGTACTATATTGTTCCAGAAAAGAGAGAGGTTATTTAATCGTGAGCCGAGTCGCTGTTGAGAGAGTAAAGTTGTTGATAGTGATTTGGAGAGTTGCTGTGAAAGTTGTTAAGTTGAGTTGAGAATTGTATGCAGTTGTTGATGTGTGCTGAATAAAAGTGGAAAACTTCATACGTCGACTTTGTGACTTGTATGCTGTTTGGACGGGCTGTGTGAATAAACGAATCTGAGTTACACAACTATCAGGAATTCAAGCATCGGGGCTGAATCAGATACTGATAGAAAACACCAACATCATACCGAGTGTAACATTTTGGGGGTCAAGCCGCGATTCACGCCATAGCCAAGGGTTCAACTGCTACAACAAGCGAGTCAACGTTACGAGAGGCAGTCATCGAGGGTAGCCGCCAACGAGTTGCGTCGAGAGGGGCCAACATACTGGGACTACATCCGATAGGTTCGGGTTGACTGCAAGGGCGTATAGTCGCTGAAGAGTTGCTTCGTGAGCGAACAACAGATCAGGACTACGTGGCTGCCGCAGGACTACGTCGAGGGACAGTCTCGGAGCTACATCGCCAGTGTTAGAGAGCGGCTAGCGGACGTCGCGTCTACTTCAGCACAGGAGCGTATACATCAACACCAGCGTGGTGCAGCGTCGCATACGACGAGGACAGCGGGGCCTGCGTCAACGAAGGCGACTAGTGACAAGCATCAGCGCTACTGCAGAAAGCGTGCTGTTCTAGAACAGTCTAGAAAGGTACAGCACAGTCAAGAACTTTCCAGAAAAAGAACTCTACAGTCAAGAACTTTCTAGAAAAAGAACTTTCTTGAAAATAACTTTCCAGAAGCATCAAGATGGCTGACTTCTGGCAGAAAGGGATTCAACTGAATCTAAAAGGCAAACAGCTGACGGAGTACGTCAAATCCCAGGAGAGAATACAAGAACGAGAATTAGAAGAGCAGCGTCGCCGTGAAGAAAGAGAATTGGAAGAGAAGCGTCTAGAAAAAGAAATAGAACTAGAACAGAAGCGTCTAGAAATTGAACAGCAGCGGCAAGAAAAAGAAGAGCAACGACGTCGTGAAGAAAGAGAGGAAAGAGAGGCTGAGCGTCAATACCAGCTAGAGTTGGCGCGTATCCAGAACAATCAGCATGCGCCACAAGTCACCAACGACCATACGGCTCCAAGATTGCCAGCTTTCGTCGACGGGAAGGACCAGATTGACTGTTATCTGGCGAGATTTGAAAGGTTTGCCAAAAGCTCTAACTGGCAACCTCAAGACTGGGCGATTCGACTAAGTGCACTTCTGACGGGAGAAGCACTCGACGTCTACACCAGATTGTCGGACGATGACGCTAAAGACTACGACGTCTTGAAAGAGGCCCTATTGCAGTGCTACAACTTTACAGAGAAGGGCTACCGTAAACGCTTCCGTGAATGCCGGCCTAAGTCAGGCGAGACGCCAAAGCAGTTTGTGGAGCGCCTGTCGTCATATCTACACAAGTGGGTGGAGTTATCAGGCGAAACGAAGTCTTACGACAGTCTCCATGACCTGATCGTGAAGGAACAATTTCTCAATGCCTGTCACAAGGACCTAGCGACCCACTTAGAAGAACAAAAGCTGCAGACGCTTAAAGATGTGACTGAGGCTGCTGAAAGATATCTCATCGCTCATGGGAAAACCCTGGGGCTACCCAGCGCGACGAAACATTTTCAGAAGACTGCAAACCATGGGAACCAGGTCCAAGGGAGCCAGACGAGCCAGAGACAGACGGACTCCACGCCTCCTCCCAGGGAAGGGCACTCAAGAGGCTGTTTTATCTGCAACGCTACAGACCACAGAGCTGCCAGCTGCCCTCAAAGCAGAAATAGCGGACAGCGGAGCAGTACGGACAATGCAGCGGCGGGCAACCGGCAGAGGCGGTTCTCCAATCAACGGCAAAACAGTAGATCTGACCATCAAGTGTGCGGCGGGAGCGTCATTCTTCCGAGTGAGACCAAGCGCACAGCCACCCCTGCGGACGTGCAAGAGTGCATGACTGATGGCCAACTTCTCCTTGCCAACGGAAAATCCATCCCCGTCGTCGCCAGCGCAGCTGTGACCGTCCAGAACATGCCTGTTTCCAAGGGACGCGTCGGAAATCATGAAGTGACTGTTTTAAGAGACTCTGGCTGCAGTGGGGTCATCGTCAGAGAAGACCTAATCGCTAAAGAACAGTTCACTGGCGATTCAAAATGGACACTTATGGCCGACAGCAAATGTGTGAGAGCGCCAGTTGCGAAGATTCATGTCAACACCCCTTTCTACATAGGCGAAGTCGAAGCGGTTTGCCTGAAGAAGCCGCTGTATGATTTGATGATCGGGAACATCGACGGCGCGAGACGACCCGACGACCCCGATCCAGAATGGAGTCCTGCCTCAACCCAACACGTCGAAGTTGTGGAGGAGGATCCATTGCCGTTTCCCGATGGAGACCTTACAGAGCTGCTACGGGACAATGTGGTTACTCCGGCTCAGCCCTGCCGACCAGAGATCGTCGGTGCTGTTACTACCAGGGCCCAGGCCAAGAGAGACAAGACGTCTACGCCACTAAAGGTCGCCGACAACTCCAAAGCTGCCATCGTGGACAGAGATAAGCTGATCCAGCTCCAGGAAGCTGATAGTACTTTAAACAAGTACAGGAACCGCCAAGACCACGTGACCAAAGGCAGTGGTACGGTCTATTTTGAGGTGAAGACCAAGATCCTGTATCGAATCTTCCAGCACCCGAGGGTCAATGGAGGGAAACCACTACGTCAAGTATTGGTACCGTTACCCCTAAGGCGCCAAGTGATGGAAGTAGCTCATGACTCTATCATGGGAGGTCACCTAGGCATCAGAAAGACGTCAGACAGAATCCAGGCGGTGTTCTACTGGCCAGGGCTTCATGCGGACGTCAGCCGTTTCTGCCGATCGTGTGACATTTGCCAGAAGACCATACCTCGAGGAAGGGTCCCGAAAGTGCCTATGCAGAGGATGCCTCTGATCGACCGACCTTTCAAGAGGGTGGCCTTAGATTTAATCGGCGAAATAAGACCTCCGAGTGAAGAAGGTCATCGGTGGGTACTGACTTTAGTGGACTATGCGACTCGGTACCCAGAAGCAGTGCCACTGAAGAAGATTGACACTGAAACTGTTGCAGAGGCGCTGGTGGACATGTTCAGTAGACTTGGAGTGCCTGAAGAAATTCTGACAGACCTCGGGACGCAGTTCGTCTCTGACTGCATGAAGGAGGTCAACAGACTGCTGAGCATCCGGCATTTGACTACGACACCCTACCATCCAATGTGCAACGGGCTTGTCGAAAAGTTCAATGCTACGTTGAAGTCCACCCTGAAGAAACTGTGCAGCGAGCAGCCCAGACAATGGCATCGTTACATCAACGCCTTACTTTTCGCCTACAGAGAAGTACCGCAGGAGTCCACCGGCTTTTCTCCGTTCGAGCTGCTGTACGGAAGAACCATCCGAGGGCCGATGCACATCCTGAAAGAACTGTGGACGAAAGAAGTAGACACCCCAGAGGTGAAGAACAGCTACCAGTACGTGTTTGAGCTACGGGAGAAGCTGGAGCAGACTCTCGAGATAGCCAGAGAAAACCTGAAGAAGTCCCAGGACTGTGGAAAGCACTACTATGACCGTAGGGCTGTGAACAGGAAGTTTAAACCTGGCAACAAAGTGCTGGTGTTGCTACCTACCGACCACAATAAGTTGCTGATGCAGTGGAAAGGCCCGTACGAAGTGGAGACCGTGGTGGGAATCAACGACTACAAGGTGAAGGTCGGCCAGCATTCCAAGATATACCACGCCAACCTCCTTAAGCTGTACGTGGAAAGGCCATCAGAGACTGTGCACGCAGCAACAGCAGCTGTGACCGACAACAGCTTTGACAGCGAAGAACTGTTGGAACTGGGAGACTTCCACAGCAAAGAAGGCATCGATGATGTTAAGCTAGGACCAAGCTTGACGGAAGGTCAAAAGTTGGAGCTCAAGGACCTTATGGGCGAGTTTCCCCACAACTTCAGCGATGTCCCTGGCTCTACAACTTTGGTCGAACACGAAGTCCACCTCACTTCGAATATCCCTGTTCGATCCAAGCCCTTCCCGATCCCTTTCAAGGCCCGTGAATCCTTGAAGAAAGACATCGATGAGATGCTGAAGATGGGCATCATCAAGGAGTCCAGTTCCCCCTACGCGTCCCCTGTCGTGGTCGTGAAGAAGAAGGACGGGAGCAACCGAGTATGCATCGACTACAGGAAGGTTAATAAGATCACCGTCTTCGACCCTGAGCCGATGCCTACCGCAGCAGACCTCTTCCGCCAATTATCGGGGAGTAGAATCTTCTCAAAGATTGACCTCAGCAAAGGTTATTGGCAAGTCCCCGTGCGTCAACAGGACATACCAAAGACTGCTTTTATAACCCCTGATGGGACGTACGAGTGCCTAAGGATGCCCTTTGGTATGGTCAACAGCGGAGCTACCCTGAAGAGAGGGATGAAGAAGATGCTCAAAGGGATGGACAATGTCGTGTGTTACTGGGACGACCTGCTAGTCCACACTCGCACCTGGGAAGAGCATCTGCAGACCTTGAGGGAGCTGTTTCACCGTCTCACAGAAGCCAACCTGACCGTGAGACTCAGTAAGTGCATTCTGGGGACTGACAACGTAGACTTTATCGGCCATTCGCTGAAAGAAGGACAAAAGGGGCTTCTACTAGAAAACGTCACCAAGATTCTGAACGCTCCACGTCCCCAAACCAAGAAGCAGGTGCGATCTTTCCTGGGGTTGGCTGGATACTACAGGGAGTTTGTACCAAACTACTCCGCCATCACAGCACCCTTGTCGGACCTGGTGCGGAAAGGCTGTCCAAACCAAGTGCAGTGGGGACCGTCTCAGGAGAAGGCATACCAGACTGTGCGCGACCTCCTTTCGAAGGATCCGGTGCTACGACTGCCTGACACTTCCAAGGAATTCGTCTTAAGAACAGACGCAGCGGACGAAGGCATCGGCGCCATACTGATGCAGGAACACGAAGGGAAACTATTTCCGGTCAGTTACGCCAGCAAGAAGCTGTCCAGGGCTGAGAAAAATTACTCGACCATGGAGAAAGAGTGCCTTGCCATCATATGGGGAATCCGGAAGTTCGAACTGTACCTTCAAGGAGTGAAGTTCGTGCTACAGACTGATCACAAGCCGCTAACTTACTTGAACTCTGCCAAGTTTGTGAACAGTCGGATCATGAGATGGGCTATGTACTTGCAGAACTTTAACATGCGAGTAGAATCTATCAAAGGATCGGACAATGTTGGTGCGGACTTCCTCAGCAGAGTGTGTGAGTAAAGAACATTGACTGTGTGGATGAACTGTGAACATTGACAATATCCAGACGGATTTGAAGATGAAAATCATTGACTCTGTGTGAATGAACTGAGAACGTTGATAGTGTTCAGAGAGTCTGAAATAAGTTTTAATTCTGAACTTTGTTTGTGCATTACGTTTCAACGTTGTTGAAAGAAATTAGGTAAATTTCTTCTTGAGTGGGGGGTTATGTTACGTTGAAACGCGAATGGTAGTACGTCGGAAACGTATACGATAGATCTAATCGTTTCGTTTTGCAAAGTATTCAATAATAGAGTTTATTTACCTTTGATTTGAGTTTGCATTGTTGTTAGGAGAGGCTTTGTATAACGTTGATAATTTGCGTTAGTCGATATTAGTTGAGAATCTTCTGGATATGCGTGTTTACTCTTGATAGAAATTTCCGGATGGATATCGAAGGTCGTGAATGTTCCCGGAAGTAGAGAAAATGTGTAATGACGTAAGCCAGTGATGACGATCTTTAGTTCGATTGGTGGCAGTACGTCATTTCTACCATGTACTATATTGTTCCAGAAAAGAGAGAGGTTATTTAATCGTGAGCCGAGTCGCTGTTGAGAGAGTAAAGTTGTTGATAGTGATTTGGAGAGTTGCTGTGAAAGTTGTTAAGTTGAGTTGAGAATTGTATGCAGTTGTTGATGTGTGCTGAATAAAAGTGGAAAACTTCATACGTCGACTTTGTGACTTGTATGCTGTTTGGACGGGCTGTGTGAATAAACGAATCTGAGTTACACAACTATCAGGAATTCAAGCATCGGGGCTGAATCAGATACTGATAGAAAACACCAACATCAAACAGAGTGTAACAATAGGCTTGCCTGTACATGATTGTATCTTCCACAATAATTATATACGCCTAAAGCTTGCACACTATTAGTGTCATTTCACGTGTTGCATTATTAATGTTCCTCTTCCGCTCTTGTATTAATTGATCGACAATTGGCGATCAAGTGTTTCGAGCGCGAGCAGCACGTGCAGCTATGCACTGTGCATCTGCACAAAATTAAATGCTATCTTCGCAGTTAGGCCAATTTGTAACTTTTGTTTTAGCAAATTACGAAGTGAATTCTCATCTTGGTAAAAAAAAAATCTTTATTTTCTTGTCTCGTACCTAGGATCTTTTCTTTCTTTGCTTTTAGACTGTTCAGTGCAGTTGGCAGGATTTTATAGTTTGGATTATACATTCTTTTTTTTTGCCGTTGTGAAATTAGAGCACACTGCTTGTATCTTTCGCCTGAAGTAGGTTGGAGCATAGTTTGTCGCTTGTCCAACAATCCTCTGACTATATTGCGTGTGTTAGAGCGATTCGGTTTTAGAAGCAGCAAACAACCAAAGAACTGATGAAAAGAAATAAAACAAAAAAACTGAAGAACGTTGAGGCGAACAACTAATCTTTGACCAAAACCAGTAGCCATGATTGTAAGTATGGTTTCTTTCTTTTTCATCGCTTAGCTTAACGTTCCAAGGCCTACGCCTGACACATGTATATGTATGTATATAGTGATGTAATATTCTATACAGTATTATGCCTTGCAATCACTGATTCTGTGCCAAGTTAAAGCCGTGTGCTCAATCCGTATAAACGATCGGGCATTGGAGAACTTTCAACAGAGATGAAAACGGCTGCTCCACAAAACGTGCTCCACACGTCTTCAACGCGGCGGTAGCAGGCGGATAACTGTTATAGAACTCTCAGCTAATTGCGAGAAGCGTACAACAATGGTCACGGCGTCAACGGCTGGTCGGCTCATCGAACCTTTCTTGCCCGATGGTTGGGAGGTGTGTTTCGGTCTTCTTAGGGGTGACCGATACCAGTTGAGAGAGAGAGAGAGGGGGGGGGGGGGGAGGGAGGGAGAGAGAGATTGATTGATTGATTGATTATTTGATATCCTGCGATTTGTCAAGAAGGGGGAGTGTGTTTGTGTAAAGAAGCTCAGGGTATCCATGTAAGACGTCCCTTGTTATTACGTGCCTAAGTCAATTTATTACACGCCCAAGCAATCCCAGAAAGCGCCAGCCTGGCATGGAGAACTTGGGCCATTCCGGTGAGGTTATGTGGGTTTGAAGAATGCGTGTAGGGCGGACGGAGAAATAGGGGCGAGGAGAGGGGGAAAAAGAAGGGGGCGGGGTGAGATTGACAGATTTTCTTTCGAGTAAAATCATTCAGGTTTTTGTTTAACATTCTGTTCTTTTCCTCCCTCTCCTTCCTTCTTCTCTTCTTCCTATACTGATTCATTCCTGTCCTTTGTCTCCTCCTTCTTCGTCTTTCACTTCTTTCCATTTCCTTCTTTTGACCCGCTTCTTTGACCTTGACATCAAAACGTAGGCAACATGTTATGACGCATTTATTACATGCAAGGCATACTCATCCATTCATCAATGTGGCTAAATTATATTTTTATGCGTCCAGGATTATGCTACAACATGGCGAATTTAACATCTTAATGAAGGTAATGACTTGTTATTCGTGGCCTGAAGCGATAGTTTAACGGCTAGGGCGCCTTCTCCTGGTTCGTCTTGTTTCTAACATCATGCACGTCCTCACCCTTTCTCTCTTTTTTTGCCTTGGTCTCCTTATTCGTCTTTTTACTAAACAGACTTCTACTCGCGTCTGATTAAGATAATTAGTTTATGTGTATGTCTGGTCTTTAAGAATGTTATGGCTAGTCTTTAACTATTTTATGTATTGGTCTACCTTTCTAATAATGTACAGAAATAACACAATTTTTTATGAACAGGAGTGTCATAACAATATCTGCAATAAAAGTAACATGACTATCATTTTTGTTCACAGGAACACACTGTGGGTGTTGTTGTCGTTGGCTTTACATTACCATCATTGTATGTTCAGGAACATTGTGTGTGCCTGATCACCTTCTGTATACATGGGCTTGACTCTGGTTTGTATGTACAGGAACAACCCTTTTTTTTACGTACAAGAATATTGTTTATGTGCACGAATGGCATGATAGTAACATCACTATATAATGAATAGGTGTGGTGGGAGGGGAGGGTGTTGGGGTGGGGGCTAGAAGTTCACCGATATCGATGTTATACCGCGGTGGTTATAAACCAAGGGCTGTAAAGCTAAATCGAAGTTATGTTCTCGGTGTACTCTCGTCTGCACGTAAACTGGGTCATAAATATCCGTCCGCGGTGCTTGGGTTTGACGTGAGAGCATACACTGCTTCGGCAAGCATGTGGCGGTGCGTAGGATATCCCGAACACAGGGGCTGGTGGGTAATCCATGACGACACATAAAATATTCCGAGCAAAAGGTCTCGCTGCAGGTGAGTTCCAAGCAGAAATGTTAGGTACTTAATGAAGTCATCATTCTCTAATTACCTTTAACATCATAGACGTTAGTGATAGTAGACGGATTAATAAAATTACGAGACTAATTATTGATTACTAGTAGAATAGTAATTAATAAATATCCTGTCCCATCCTGTAACTCGAAAGTCGTTGGGGCACCAAAAGAGGATCGTTTACTCCCACCTTTCTCTGTCCTCAGCAGCCCTCATGGCTCTACTCGGTGTCAAGGCCAGTCCAATCTCGATTGTTGTCTTCCCACCACTTTTTCTGTCTCCCTCTTCTTATTCCTTGCATCGTGCCGTGCAGCATTGTCTTTGCAACGCCTGATATTCTGGTGACGTGGCCAAATCATCGGAGCTTCAATTTCTTTACCACTGTGAGCATGTCATCGTGTTGTCTAATGGCGTGTATGATGGTCTATCGGACTTCCAAAGGTCTTTTGTAGCACCTCATCTCCATGCTTTGTATTAATCGTTATAGGTCTGCTGTAATGGTCCATGTTTTGCAAGAGTATAGGAAGGTGATCTAATTAATAACTAGTAGAATAGTCCTTGTGTGAGTGCGTCTTGGGCGACGTGGGTTCGAATCCTGACTTCAGCAAACTATTGTGTGATTGCTGGATATTACGGGCCAACGCCTTGAGAAGCTCTCTGAGCTTGTAAGTGCGCTATATAAGAGAAGAGAGATGGGCAGTACTGAGTGAGGGAGGGGAAGGGATTAGCAGAAGGACAATTCTCATATTGGGAAAAAAGGTTATTAAAAAAAAACACTACAAGAGGAGGGGGGGGGGGGGGGAATAAAGTAACGTAAGCTATGTGAGCATACGTTACATTAAATACAGTTTAAAAAATGGGAGTATGCAGCAAAATATTAGGAGGGGAACGTTGTTGGTGTAAAGGGAAGGCGCAACAATGCAATATTAATGGCATTCTTCGTGGTGCTTGCAGCATACAGAGTTAGTTAGTTAAATAGATTAACGTCCCCGGACACATAAGCGTATAGGGGACGATCAGCATACAAATTTTTTTTTAATCCGCTTAAAAGTACGGAGAGATGCACAGCTGTGCAGGAATCGCAGAACATTGCTAAATGTCGTAACAGCTTTGTTTCTCCTTAGTACAATGAGACCACTCGTGGATCAAAGAATACTACAGTCAATACAGCACGATTGTTTTTTGAGGTCATTGTCTGTGTCGTTCGAGGCATTAAAGGATCTGAGAGGGACATGTAATAGCACAGCGGGAAAACGCAAAATAACTTTTAGCCAACCAAACTCAACACTTATTTCTGTGTTCCGAAGTTTACGCCGATTCTTGAATCGAAAATGTTTTATTACTCTAATCACAATACGGTTTGTTGCTTTGTACAGGAATCACAAAGTAACAGCAAAGGTTACACAGATTTCTATCATGTCCGAAGTTTCTTACATTGATTCCTAACTTGAAACAGTATTCCATCGCAGACCATTGTTATTGTTATCGATCACATAGATATGTTTGATTCCAAATTACGAATGGATAAATGTTCTTGTAATTGTTCGTTCAAATGTTGATCAAAGTCGTTGACTAACTGCTCACTAATAGATGGTTAGATTGCGCTTCCATAGCGCGCTTATCAGCTCAAGGAGGTAGGTAATGCACGGATTGTGTTTATCGATTTAATCAGGCTTCAATATTTCTGTTAATTATTTCTGCACACATTCTGTGTATATTTATGCTTTAAAACCTTGAGTTTAGTGGATTTTTTGTATCATTTGCGTGTGTCATCTCTATTTCTGATAGAATCGTAAGCGAGCGTTTTAGTGTTCCGCGAAGGCGACAGAACGGACTATTAAGAATGGCATTATGGACAATTATTTCAGAAAATGTAATATGTATGTGTTTTGTTAATATTTTATAATGATGTTTATGTTCTATTTTGTTTTTGTACACGAGGGTTCGATAAATTAAGAGGACAGATTCAACGTCCCCTGCATGGGGTTGCCTTTGTAATAAAGTATTATATGGCGAGTGCCTTCAGTGTAACCAGGAGGATTGTTTTAACAAATATTTTATACGAATCAGGGGTGAGCCCTCTGAAACCTAGTTGTAGTCCTAATTCGGCTCTTTTTAGTCTGCTGGACCCTGTAAACAATGACTAACTAATTCGGTATAAATTATTAAACTTTTAGGGACATTATTACTAGCAGATTCTGTTTACGTCTAGAGTGTGTTTGCAGATTTAAGATTCGAGACTAGACATAGTGTGTGGGTGGGTGGGTGGGTTTTGGGTGGGTTTTGATTATAGCTGTCTTTTGTCACGTTGAAGACTTATCCAATTTTAGAAAATCCTGTACGTCTATTCATTCATTCATTCATTCAATTTTCCACATAACTGAAAGGCAATTACTCAGATTTTAATTTAAGAAGTGTGTCTTTGCTTCTTAGAATACTTCTGACTTCTAGAAGTTGAATACACCGAACACTCCCTTGTTCTTTTCTAAAGTTATTCTGTCAACTATTCCGTCTCTGTATACTAGTTTATCTTGTGTACCTCTCTCTTTGCGAATGTCGCTACAGTAAGTATTGCAAATGTGATTGCCCCTATTTGTAAAAGTTCGTTTATGAACTTTTTTTCTGCAGTCCTTGTTTTGTTCATAAGATCATAGGAACATTCCAGTACTGCGGCGTTGTCAAGAGTGCTTTTATTAGTTTTGTCAATCAGTTGACTTTCTTAGACTAACTGGCGACTGCATTATAGTTTATCCTGTGTATTTTTCTTTGCGTCTGTCACTTCAGTAAGTATTGGAAACTTTGAAGCCACCTGTTTTCAAAAGTTTCTTGCGTCTGATTTATTATGAACCATTAAGAGTCCCATACAGCAGTGTGTGAGAGAGAGAGAGAGAGAGAGAGACAGACAGACAGACAGACAGACAGACAGAGAGAGAGAGAGAGAGAGAGAGAGACAGACAGAGAGAGAGAGAGAGAGAGAGAGAGAGAGAGAGATGAAAAGAAGAGGAAAAATAGTAATTGATATGTCAGGGCTCAAAGAATTAATGATATTGGTCCTCGCAGTTTTTGTTGATAATCCCTTTTTCTTCCGAATCTTTTTTTTCTCTCTTCTTTCGGTCAACGTTCCTTCCGTCTTCCTCCGTCCTCTACATCTGTAGAGGAGCAACATCAGTATGAATTGATTCATGTTGTAGGCTTCGACCTGGGCCACAGAGAGCGCAGCCTCCTATTGTTTGCAGACCTCTCCCTCCCTCTCTGTGTGTTACTCTTGTGTTTGTTGACTCGCTAGACGGCACAATCTGCATAGGGTATAGTCCTCCACACTTCTGCATACATAATGCTGGATATGCCGAGTAATTTATGTACGCCGCTTTGGGATCAAATACTTGAGAGCTTCAGCACTGATGTAGTAGTTAAGCCCTTGTACATGATACCCACCCTGCAGCCCCATATATGCTATGTGTCCGGGGAAGTTAACCTACATACGCTACCCACCCGGCCTGGCGTGGGGCCGGGTAGCTCAGTTGGTAGAGCGTCTTACTAGTAGCCGAAAGATACCTGGTTCGAATCCCGGACTGGCCAACGAGTGACCATATTATTTTCACCTAACCATCAACTGGTTCGCTGGTGTCAGAATAATGAGACCAGCAGCCGCCTATACGCTCCGGTGTCGTGTGACTATAAACTATAATTACCCACCCTGGAGAAATAATATTGTTGTCCTTGGTGGTGTGGTGATGGTGTCGGTTGGTGTGTGTGCGTGTGGATCACGTCGATTTTAGTTTTTATGGCAAAACAGAAAAAATACGGTTTTCCCATTTAGAAACTGCATTCAGGAATACATTACCTTTTTTTTTTTTTAGAGTTCCCAACAGTTTTCAAAGCAGGAACAAGCGCACAACAATATTCGGCTTCACGTTGCACTAATACGAGTGTCTCGAAGAGATAACACGCTTTGTTTTTATCACCAATCCAATATGTTTTAACATTGTAGCAGTATCTATTTACCGAAAACTACAGTCTAGAGCGCGTTTTCCTTAAGGTGGCAACAACGATAATTCTTCAAAAATATTTTTTAAAATAAGAAAAAGACACATTGTAAAGATGTGTTTATGATGGTTTACTTTCAATCAATTGTTTATATTTGGACAATGCTTTTTTTTTGGAACCTGATAAGAATTTGCTTACATGGGGCTCAAAATATTTCTTTGACAGTGAACACGCTAACGAACTGAACTCCAAAAGATTGCTTCTTCTTCTTCTTCTTCTTCTTCTTCTTGTGAAATGAAAGGCAATCTTGCCCTAGCTTTGGCATATCATCTGTTTATACAATTTTTTTCGCGCGGGTTCTCTCTCACTCTCTCTCTCTGTCTCTCTCTGTCTCGCTCTCTTGTCTCATTGCTCTCTCCTCCCCCCTCCTCATCCCCTCTACTCCCGAAAAGCGCGCCAATGTTATGCAAATCATGGTAATGTTAGAAATAGAAGAAACCTTACGTTGAAAGACTGAAGGCGGTTGACGTATATTTCGCATAATGTTAGTTGTTTTTATGGCTTGAACTACTTGGACTAAGACCCGTCACTCTAACTCTCCCCTCCACCCTCCTCCCACCTCCCATCCACAAGCCCTCTACGCATCCTCCACCTTCACTCCCACTCCCAGTCCCATCCTACCGGTACATCTCCAAACCCTCTCTCACTTCGCTTTATATATATATATATCTCTCTCTCTTTATCTCTCTCTCTCTCCCTCCATTTCTCTCCATTCTACAACACTGGTAGAAATCAAAAATGTCAAAATATAACTCCGCTGAAGCCTTCACTTTGTTATGTTATGCTATTATTTTATCGTGCACCTAAAAGTTCAAGAAAACAGGTGTTAGGTTACCAATAACTTGTAGAACAAAGTCCTCAAACGAATCTGTTTTTGATCTCTCTCTCTCGCTCTCTCTCTCTCTCTCTCTCTCTCTCTCTCTCTCTCTCTCTCTCTCTCTCTCTCTTTCTCTCTTAAATATAGCCCTAATTTAGGCGGTCTTGTATTTTGGAGTAAGGGAGAGATGTGATACGGTCCAGTATGGCTTTGGTTGGTTTAGAGCTGTTGCAATGCGTTTTTGCCACCTTTTCATTTGTCATTTATTCGTACTTGTGATAACTCATTCATAAAGTTTTCCGTTAATTATAACATGTTATTCATGTATTCGTACTTGAGATTACTCATTCTTAAAGCTTTTGGTTAGTTATATTTTTTTATTACTCTTTTTCTAAGTTTGCAGAGGTGTTTGTAATTATTAGGTCTATTATTTTGTTTAACTGTTACGTTTTATGTTTCGTTCAGTTCACCACAGAAGAGAAAATACGAATGTTTTCACCTGCTAACATAGGCAATGCTTTATAAATTCCCACGGGACACATACTGCCGAAGAAAACAGGTTGTTTTATTTTCTTTCTATACACGAAAAAGGCTGCACCTTAAATAGAATACAAAGTTTAAAAAAATAATAATTTAATTTTTTTTTGGTATATCGGGTTAAGGAATGAATGAATAATCACTTTTCAAGCTCAGTCAGTGCATGACTAAAGCAGGTAAATCGATTCTTTTTTTTTCTTTTAAAAACAATTGCCAGGTAGCAGGAGATTGGACGAAGGACAACTTTAGCAGTTAAATATATACAGTTAATGGCTACGTCCTTAGTTAAACTTTACGGCGAATGAATCACTTCTCGGTGCAAAGGTTTCCGGCCTGACAGGTCGACCTAGTTTTAATTAATTCGCAAACCGTTTTTTACGGTGATGGGGGCGGGTTAGAAGGGATGAAAGAAGCCAACTCCTGATACCTACACCCTTGATGATAAACTGTATCGCACCGTGGCAGGCAGAGTACATGAGATCATTCCGAACGCGCTCTGAACTACTGTGCAGAAACTGGTAAATGGTCGATCAGGATGAGAGACGATATCGTGTGACTTCTGGTTTCTCCAGACCGCATCGCCATCTGTCTCTGGGACTCTAGTCCATTCTGATTAGGGCCGAGCCGTTTTGATTGGTTGATTGGCTGCAAGGTTCACGAGAGGGCAACGGTGATTGGATGCCAGCTGATCAGAGCGAGGCGTTCCAGGTGTTCTTCAAAATTAGAGATTCGCCGGCCCGCGAAGTCCTACGAGGCTTGCCCGCGTTACGCTTTATAAGTTTTAGTTTTACTGTGCTTTATTAGTTTTCGTTTGTCTTTTGCCTTTCAGTTTAGGTTTCCGTTGATACACAGCCCCATGTACTCTGATCTTGTCCATCTTGAGTGAATTCGCGCGTTCTATTTTTTGGTAATAAACGGACTTCCTATCTACACGAACACGTTTTTTCTCCTTTTATTACAAATCCTCCCTTTCTTTAAAAACAACAACAAATTCTTACATTTCCGCTGTATGTTGCCTGTTCTCTCTACATCTTAACACGTTCCCTGCAGCAGTTATTGGATTGTTTTATCCCGATAAACCCAAGGTCTAAACAATTAGAATGTATCGGTAGTTTGCTCGTCGGTTCAACTCAACTGCCGAAGATAAGCAGTCATTATTATGTTTGTTCTACGGCACAAACTCAAATTAGCTAAGTAATATTGGTTTTGCCTTGGTGCTAAACAATCACCGTGGGTATAATGAGCGCATAGGTATGTTTGTGCTTTGGTACACATTCATGTAGGACCGAGCGCGTATGACTTATGAGGTCAATGGTTAGGTGGTCTGAGGTCAGGGCTTCCCTGATATGATAGAAGAGAGGGCAGAGAGATGCTGGCAACATATTTCGTGGACTATGAGACGTTCGTCCCTTCATTTTTGTACAGGCGGAGAAGGACTTTAGAGGGATGAGCAGTAGAAGGCAGAGAAGGACGTTAGAGGGATGAGCAGTAGAAGGCAGAGAATGACGTTAGAGGAATGAGCAGTAGAAGGCAGAGAAGGACGTTAGAGGAATGAGCAGTAGAAGGCAGAGAAGGACGTTAGAGGAATGAGCAGTAGAAGGCAGAGAAGGACGTTAGAGGAATGAGCAGTAGAAGGCAGAGAAGGACGTTAGAGGAATGAGCAGTAGAAGGCGGATAAAGGCGGAAGGGGAGGAAGGGGACTCGTAAGCTGCAACTACACACCAACATTTAGATGGTAGGAAATGAAATGGCTGGGACCGGTATGACGATTAACAACACGCTATTAACATATAACAGAATGTTCATGTTACATGTTATGATTTATTTGCCTGTTGAAAGAAAAACAATATAAAAGCAGGTTTTTTTGTGTTTTTTTGTGGGGTAGGGGTGAGATGTGAACAAGGAATGTAAAACGGAGAACTAGCACTGGAAGGGTTACTGATAATTGTGCAGCAGGCATATAACGTATATAACGTCAATAAATATAAATGTTTCTTCACCTTAGAGTTTGTTGAAGCCAGCTGGATCTCAGATAGTGATGCGTATTATCATCAAGCTTTTGCAGCCTAGGTCACATTCACGTGGTAAGATACGATTACTCTCAGCTGGAGCCTTAATTGAACACGTGATGATCTCGAGGTCGATGCAGCAATGCATAAAGATTACAGAAGTCACTTTCAAGTTGCGGATTGGGCGGGTTTAATTCTAATTTGGCCAGCTCTTGGTCATTGATGATGATGATGATGTCCACTTGTATGGCGCACATATCCATGCTGGCAGCATGCTCAGGGCGCAGGGGGGTGGGGAAAAAGGGTGAAAAAAAAGAAGAAAAAAAAAGAAAAAGAACTTCTCTATGTATACACTCAAAAATAGTCAAAAAAGATACGTCTTCAGACGCCTCTTGAAAGAATCCAGTGTCTCTACGACTCTCAAGTCCTGGGGGAGAGTGTTCCACAATGCTGGGCCACAGTGGGAGAAGGAGCGGTGACCCAAGCGCCTCTTCATTGAAAGGAATATATAAAGAACAATTGAATATTTATTTAAACTTCTGTTTGTTTATCTTGGAAGAAGATAGCACTGCAAGTCGTTTCACAGCTATTAGATGATTTATTGTGCTGATGTACCCAAAGGATGACAGTTCAAACTTCCATTCTGACTTAAGCTAGCGTTTTGGGCTGCTCTTTGTGCTGATAAATGTACTGTCAAAGAGCGATGTAATTTTTACTGTGGACCTAATTTTGGCTATCTGAAAAAAGCGGAAATCTGTTTTAGTCTTTTACACACAATCACTGTGGTTCTAGTAGTGCAAAGTAGCACCCTGTTACGGTGTCCCATCCCCCCCTTCCCCCCATCACACCTTCTTCCCAAAAAAAAGATAAAGTAAAACTTAGTTTCTCTATCTGTTTGGGGGTAAAGATAGGGGACGCCCTAACCACTGTTGAGATAAGGCAAATCGACATCAGCAGCATCCTTCAGCTTCTCCGGCTTCATATTGCAATGAGTGGTTCTCGAGATAACGGTATCTAGACACTTCCTTCATTACCGCGTCTTTTTTATTTCCCCCCCCCCCACCCCCACCCCCTTAAAACTGGTTTGAAGGACATGTAAAAATTGCAGTACTAGTTTCTCGAAAGGCCTGTTCTTGTTCAATGGAAGTTCAAGCTTTGTTGACCTGGTAAAGAATTCCCATTATACCGAATGGCGCACTTTAACTCTTCGGGAACATTACTCACCTGCTTGGCCTGGGTTCGAACTCCTTTTCGGCGGTTTGCTGCCAATTTGCAGCTATACAAATTAAAATAGTTCGGTGGCATGAATACGACTTAGGGAAACCTCGGTGGTTTGCAAGAAATGTAGTTATTGTTGGAGCGTCAAAGTTGGAATATTTTATATCGACTTCCAAATGTGTGTGAGTGTTTTATCTATTTTTTTTCAACCATACTAGTTTAATAATTAATAACATCGAATGCAGACTTTATAGCGATCCCCCACTCTCCTCGAGACTAAAAACTCCTTTTAGTAGTATAGGTGTGTTCTGAAGTGGAAAGACGTGTATAAATCAAACGACATGCTGTTGCAAGATATGTGTTCCAATGTTGGATAATAAACTGTTTTGTGTTTTTGGCAGATTAAGCACGCAAGTATAGGTGAGGTCCTGAGTTTCTTAAACATATGAAACACAGAGCAGGCATTTCAGTACCCAATCCGACACTTTTTCTGGGCGTATGAAATACTGTATCTGTAGCATATTAAAACCGTCATACCTCTCGAAGATTTAAGGTGGTTTTATTTTGGCATCGAGGATTACATTTCCAGAGCCTAGGGAACGCAGACTGGCAGTACCGTACGGAATCAGTATCGTCTAAAATGGGTGTGTGAAACGCTTATCAGCAGCATATCTACCTCTGCCTCCTCTGATGGCGTTAGTCATTCCGCTTCTCATCCGGCCTCCAGAAGGGAGTCTTCGACATCCCGCGTAGGCACCGTCTCTCATGAATGGAATAGTTTACAAAGAGGGCCCCAATCGTCGTGTAGAGTGTCTCGCTTATAGTCTGCTTATCTTAGCTATTCATTTTCCCGCATATGAATATGATGATGATCGTGATGGTGATGATCGTGATGGTGATGATCGTGATGATGATGATGATCATGATGATGATTTGTATATTTATAAGGCGCTTTAAAAACAAAAAAGAACAGTTCAAAGCGCTCCTTCACGGCAATCACTCGCTCTTTAAAATTAGTACAGTACAGATACTACTATACCACTACTGCTACTACTGCTGCTGCTGCTACTACTACTACTACTACTACTACTACTACTACTACTACTACCTTCTTCTTCTTCTTCCTCTTCTTCTTCCTCTTCCCATAGCCTTTTTCTTGCCTTGGCCGCTTTCATCACCTTGAAAATTCTGCAGACTCACCCCTTCCTTTATAAATAGTCTGACGCTCTTATTTGAAGACTCGACTTAATTAGCAACCCTATTTCTGCAGCCCAGGGCCCGTATGCACGTCGCGCAATTATCTGTGCTAAAGGGTCAGTTTGGCTAACTATAACATTATTTGGCTGTTAGCGGTATGCATGACCTACATTAGCTGCCTAATCGTAAATTAAATTTAATTCTGCGGTACCCCTCCATTAGCGAGCCTAACTGGCCAACAACCGTGCGGTTTCAAGATGGCGGTGAATGTTTGGCTTGCTAACCAAAGACGTAATATTTTGCGCCGAAACAGAATTTTCCGCGATCGCAATAATCTTTTAGATCGCTACGATGACGTAGAACTATACGATAAATTCCGGATTAGACGTGAAAATATTCTGTCTTTGACGGATGAAATTAGGGATGCAATTGAAGTATCGAATCGACAAGGAACTTTACCGCCAGTGTTGCAAGTTTGTCTTGCTTTAAGATTTTTCGCCACTGGCACGTTTCAAGACGTTTGTGCCGAATTAATTGGCGTTCATCATTTTTTCTTTTATTGGTGACGGCTTTGGAGTGGCTTGCCGTCAACAATTCCTTATGCATTCTGTACTCTTCGTACAGAACGCTACATTCCTCTGCTGAGAAATTTATTTTTCGAGCACTTTTTTTTTGTGCCTCCATCTTTGCTGCAATCTTTAACCACAACTACGCATTGCGCATGCTCATAATCGTAAAAGCGGAAAGGATTCCCTCCAATCTAAAAATAAGTTGTTGTTAGCTAACGGCGCGCTTTTTTTTGCAACGTGCATACCAATTAGATTTCGCTCAAACTGGTCAGTTTAATAACCGATGAGTTAGTACTAATGACCATTACTTTTAAGTGCCCAACGTGCATACGGGCCCAGTACCGTGTCATATACTCAGCATTCTTCCATAGATCTACTCTTGCCCGAGTTTCACACAGCCTGAGCATTTTAGTCCTGTTACCTATTCTAACTAGTGGAGCAGACCTCACAAACTCGGCGACGCGGTATGGCCTGAGAGCGGCACAGTAGGTGGATGTCAAAACCAGTTTCAGGTACAGAAGTTTTACAGGTTGCATCGCTCATTGGCTAGAATGCCAGGGGCATTCGCGATTACAGTAATGCACGCACAGTGCTAGCGAGGTATAAAATCTGGGGTCCCGTACATTTTATGTGTATCAGAAAGTCTCCTCTCTGAAAATCCTTACCGGGAAGAGAGGGGACTATAAACTGATTAAATAATTTTATGTGTCCGGAGACGTTAATCTACCCAAGCAAAGCAAGCAACTCTGTTTCAAGAAATAGTCCCGCGCTACTAGAAGAGAGTTGGTGTATTAGGGGTTTGCAGTTTGGATTTGAATTAAGAAATCAACCGGCAATTTTTGACATCTTAAATTTGTTTGATCTCGTGTGAAAGGATAGAGAGGGTTTTGTGCTGCCATAACCCCCCAAAACGATTATTTTTTGTTTATATTTTATTTCAGAATTTTCAACAACAAAACCAAAAACCTGTCCTTTGTGATTTAGCCAGCGCTGTAGTGAATTCCAAAGGAACATGGTTTCATGTTAGATATAGTAAATCTGTTCAGTGAATGTGAAGAAGAAAAAACTACAGGTTCGGTGTATCCGGCAACAGTTTCTTGGAATACGTTACCTGCATAATTTATTAAATCAGTGTGACTTGTTCGAACCTGCGTTTTGTTCTGTGAAGATGATATAATATAGATGTATTTTTACAGAAAGGGGTAGTTAGTGAACTTGTTTATCATAGTCTTCGGTGAAAATAAGTCGACTACCATTCTTGGTGTCTTTCTGTATGTTTCTTGGGCCATTTATTGCGAAGAAAGGGCTCGCTGAATGTCAGTGGTTGTAGAAAAGGTTCAGTGACTGTAAAACAACAAAGAATGGACTCGGCGGATGTGAAACCAGTTCTTTCAATAGAACGGGATTAACGGGCTTACATAAAAAGCGTTCTTGCAATACGGGTATCGTTTCTTCGTCTAGATTTGTTCCCTTTTCGTCGGTCAGGTAACTTGTCTAGTGCTTGGATGAGCAAGCTGAAAGATTGGCGACAAGGCTAGACTGACAAGCTGTTTTGCACAGTGCATTTGGAACTGAAGACTCTCGGAGCAGTGTGTTTTTGTTGCCTTGGGTTACCTGAGTTTGCTTTGAATAACACAACTGAAAGATTTGTCATCTGTCTATTTTAGTGTCTAGTTCTTGGGATTGTCTATTGGATTCACGGTCTAATGACTTGTGACTAGTAAATTTGGATTGTTGAGCTTGAAAGATTGACGAATGTGGGACGAACACGATCGATTGAAGTCAATCCTGTCTTCTGCTGCATTCAGTATCAGGTTATCCGATCGGGATAAACGGAATCTTGCCTCTCGTGGTACGTCCCTTTCACAGGTATGTCCCTCTCACAGGTATTATTATTATTATTATTATTATTATTATTATTATTATTATTATTATTATTATTATTATTATTATTATTATTATTATTATTATTATTATTATTATTTAGTGTTTTGTAACATTTGTATTGTGTCGGGGTTTTGAAAGTACTTTGTGTTGCTGAATACTTACACAGCATCATCATCTTCTGCGTCTTCTTTACAAGTCATAATTATTTTATTTGTCGTCAACATCGCAATAATAACTGACGCATCTCTAGGTTGTATGCATGCAGCATCATCAGTAGCAGCAGCAAAGACATATTCACCATCATCAGCAGCAGCAGCAACAGCCTCTTCATCACCAGTACTATCGTGCTTCTCCGTCCCCACCTCTTTCCTCAACCTTTCTGCACCTCCTCCTTATCTTCTTCCTAGACCTGCTTATGAGACAGAGTTCAGATTTATAACTACCCTATAGATTGAATCCAGTTGCCCTCTCGGCGCTACGCTATCCGGGTACCCCATCTCTTGCGAATCCTCCCCTCGGGGACCTTCCAATACACATTTCAACGTTAACAGTCACACAGTAGCAGCGAGTTTCCTAGTCTTTTTCTGGTTGTCAGCTTTCTGTTTTCATAGACTTGTATCGGCTGTCCAATAGTTAAATCCACGCTGCTGATGCTTGAGCGTGAGAGAGTCGTCTAATATTTTCTGGTTGTTAGTACTCTGCCCGCTTGGGACATGACACATCCTCCTATCCAAGATTAAGACTGATGGTGCTAGCTAAGCTGGAGGGAGATGCCTAATATTGTAAGATTTTTCATTGAGAGAGAGAGAGAGAGAGAGAGAGAGAAGAGAGAGAGAGAGAGAGAGAGAGAGAGAGAGAGAGAGAGAGAGAGAGAGAGAGAGAGAGAGAGATTGGCCTCAATAGCAGGGTAATAAAACGACAGTTGCTAAACTGAGCGTGTTATCTAATCTTTTCTGGTTTGGATTCTTTCTTATTCTGCCTGCATGGAACTTCTGACGATACACTGCTGCTAAAATGTAATCTGGTCAGGTCTGGATAGATACATAAACTCCTTCTGTGAGGTGGATAGCTTTATAAAATTCCGTGTCCTGCACTGATTTATAACTTTTGCTAATTTGGGTATGTGTTGGGAAACATTTAGCTTCGAGATTTTGCAGTCACTGTCTACTTTTTATGCGCTTCGACGCATGCACGGGATGTACTTCATAAATCCTCCAGTTCTTGTAATTGTGTGGTTTAAAAAAAAAAAGTAAATCCCTTATTTGAATGTCAATAAATTTATAACCATTTTCAGCCTTTACTCATTAGATTAAATAAATTAAAGCTACCAATGTCAATCTCAAGTATTGTATATTCAGAAGAACGTTCTGATTGGTCATTGAGCTTATTTTATTATAGATGTACTTAGATTTTCGTAATTTCGTCTAAATAACTTCTATCAATTAGTCTAGCAATTGTCTGTTTATTCTTTGTACCTAATTTATTTAATTAAGCATTATTAGTTTCAATAAATATGTGTAATTTATGTATTTATTTTTGGATGGAAGGGAGGGAGGGTGGGGGAATTAGCTTTGAATTTGTTTTAATTTTGATTATTTTATTATTTTTCGTTTAGTTTGTTTATGGGGATTAGGGGGTAAGGGCCTGGAGGCCTAACTTCATCTTTCTGTAAGACGCAAAATGACATTTATAAGTACTTCGTTCTTCACAAGTTAAAAGCTTTTTTTTTCTTTTGTGTGTTTCTTATTGTCAACTAATTGTTACAAGGGAATGTATGTTTTTAAAAGTGTATGTCAGTAGTATGATGATTTATATAGTTTGATTAATTAATTACTTAGTTTGAAAAATATCTATGATGAATAACACTTGATGCAACAACAGCAACAAGAAGTACTTCTGAAGTTTCCAGTCCAGTTCAAGTTTAGCCCCTGGGGCTCGTTGTAAAGACCGAGTTTCTCGCGAGGAAAGCAAGGAAGAAGCGTTTTAAACCTCTCGCATCGCGCGAGATTTCTCGAATGCGGTACGAGACCATGCGATAGACTTTTGAAGGCACCTTACGAACGAGAACAAGATGGCGACGTTGGCGCAGAGGATCAAGTTTACATCTATTCCTATATTACCAAGTATTCCTCAAATTCCGCAGTGGGAACATACAAATGCACAATTTGATATTGATTACTCTCTAACAAAGAAAAATGAAAATGTTAATCTAGTTGTTACTGAAGCTAGGGAGCATATCGAAAGGCAATATACTAACCATTTAAAAATTTATACTGATGGGTCCGTGTTAGAAACATCAGATGCTGGAGCTGGAATTGCGATCCCTGACTTAAAAATTCAAAAATCATATTATGTTGGTAAGAATGTATCAGTATTTACAGCAGAATTGTATGCTATCCTTATGGCTTTAAACATAATTTGTAACTTCCCAATTGCTTTCTTTAATATCCTTATATGTGTTGATTCAAAATCAGCATTATATTCTTTGCAACATTGGTCATGTAAAACGAGAACAGATATTTTATTTGAAATCAAGTTTCTAATTCATTATTTGATATCTAAAGGTATTGGAATCAGCTTTTGCTGGATTCCATCTCATTCGGGTATTTATTGGAATGACGTAGTTGATAAATTGGCGAAACAAGGAGCAATGAAAGCAAATAATTCTATTGCATGTAATAACATATCACCTTCAGTATATGAATTATTATCCTTACTGGAAAAGCGTATGCATTCTGATTTACCTCAGAGTAGAAACGTCGAAAATTATGCTTGTCCAAGACATTTGTGTAGGCTAATTAATAAACTAAGAGTAAATTCATGGAACACAAAGTTTTCAAAAAATATCTTGTGTACTTGTTTATTCCCAATATCTGTTAAACATATTTTATATGAATGTCCTATTTTGACACCACTTTATGAAGAAAAGAACATCATTGTGGGTATTCAAGAAGACATTGACATTTTATTGCATAGTCCTGCAATAATGGAGATAGTTCGTATAATATACGTGTCCGCAGTTGGAAAATGTTTGTAGTATTATTAGTAATAAGCTTAATGTTATTATTTATGGTTGCATTTCAGTTTTAATTGTATGTCTGTATGTCCATGCGTGAGAATGAAGTGGTCTAAAATCACAACGTGAAGAGACTTTAAAATAAAATATTGAATTGAATTGAAATTGAATTGATCAAGTTTACATTCTTTTTCTTCTTCTTCTTTGTTGTAGGCAACCAACTTCAATATGTTGAAGAAACTTGCTGCACTTAGGTGCATGCTGGGTGTTTTTTTGTCACCGGCACTCACCCGTCTAGAACATGAGCGTCAGGATATTTAAAGTCCGTTATGAAGGAATGTATGCGGCACAGACTAGACCTCGGTTTAAACTCTCATTCGAAGGAGTAGGAAGCGGGATTAAAGTGTCTTTCCCAAGGAAACAACACAATGCCCAGGCCTAGGCTCGAACCCGGGACCTTCAGATCCGCAAGCCAACGCTCTGACCATTAGGCCACCGTGCCTTCCATGTCATGTGCATCTGGATTGTTGTTAGCTTTTTTTTTCTTGCAGATTTAGCCACAACGCAGTTCTTGACAGCACCATATCTATTTCGACTGCTAAACAACACAGCGCAAAGTCATCCTCATCTAATGTCGCCAATAACTTTAACTTTCTATCTTTTTTTTTTTTACTTAGCGCCGCCATTTTTTTACTACCCATTTCCGCCTTGAAGTCATTGCAAAACTCTCCGTGCCCGAGATTTCTTGATAGTATAAGGATGAAGTGAGTATCCTCGTGCGAATGCAACACGGCCCAGAAGTTTCCTTAAGAAATGAAACGTAAGCAAGAGGGCACAGTCATTAAGTACTAACAGTGTAACGGGAGGGAAGGTCGATGTTACTGCGGCACTTTTTGATGGTGTGTGCCTCTGTTTAATCGTTGCTCTAAATGTGCCTTGACCATTTGTGGTCTGCTTTATTGACAGAACGGAGTGATGCCGTCGCACTCTGGGTGTTCTGCAGGCTCAGTGTTCGCCAAGCTCTCTGTACGTGCGAACGTTCCACCTCTGGAAGGGCAGTGAGGGGTGTTTGAGTATAAGTTATTACTGTATATTAAAGTTCAGAGGATGTAGATGTCGCGCCAGAGAATCTGAGACTGATTAAGCATAATAATGTACGCCAACTTCATAGAAAGCCTAGAAAGATCACAAATACCCTTCAGTATGCGAGTGTTAAACGCCTTGTCACCTCGACCGCGTTTCTCATCAGAATTTGAATCACCAGTAAACCAGCGTTTGATGCCAGCATCCCTCTTTTAAGATCTTTAGCTTCTTTCCGGTTGAGATCTTTGGACGTTCTCTGTCTCATCGAGGAGTTTGGGGAGGGTAGTGGGGGAGGGGGGCATCATTCTAGGGTATTTATGGCGTTTATGCAGTTCTAGATGTCGATCTGTTTTGCTGTTGCGGCATTAAAGATCTAGCTCTCTTTGATGAGATTTAACTTGATCTATTTTTATCACTCTCTCTCTCCCTCCCTCTCTCTCCCTCCCTCTCTCTCTCCCTCCCTCTCTCTCATTTTCTCTGCCTCTCTTTCTCTCCCTCTCTTTCTCTCCCTCTCTCTCTCTCTATTTCTCTCTTTTTCTCTCTTTTTCTCTCTTTCTCTCTTTCTCTTTCTTTCTCTCTCTTTCTCTCTCTCTCTTTCTTTCTCTCTCTCTCCCTCTCACCTACTTTTTCATCCACTCAGCCTCAATGCATACATTTACACACGTACAGCTCACATATTGCCGTTTTTTTTTGTTACTGTGTAGTCTGTACCATGATTGATAATGACGTCCTTAATGTGTGTATGTATGTTGTTGTAGTTTATGTTTGTTTGTTTGGTTTTTACCTGGAAATCCATTATAGGCGCTGTTGTATTTTGTTTTTTTTTGTAGATTTCCCTAGAGTTTTTAATTCGTAACCTGAATTTGTGCTTTCTTGTGTTGCAGTCTTACGCGTCTTCCCGCGCCATGCCTGCGGCTTCCCCCAACACCTCTACCCACTCGTCCAACAGTGGGAACGATGCTTTGTCCAAGACCAACCTCTACATCAGGGGCTTGTCGCCACAGACCACAGACAAAGATCTGCACAACTTGTGTGCACAGTGAGTACAATTTATTGTGTATCCTCTCTTTGTTTCTTCCTGTCTTCTTTCTATAGTTAGTGTATACCCACAGAATATCAACGTGCACTCTATGGTTTGGCAGTTTGCATAAAATAGCGCGTTCCTCCAGTTCTCCTATTGACTAAATAAAATAAGAGTTGTCTGTCTTGTTCATTATTTTCGCCCTGTATTATGACTAGCATCCGTCTCTGTCATAGTCCACTGTCCAGCCGCTTCATCTTACAAGGCTTTTAGTACCTTCCTTCCTGCCTGTCCATTTAGGCTACTGAACTACGTTATCCCATCCGCCGCATATAATAGATATGTCTGTCTTCTTCCACTTTTGCGCTACTGTCCCTGTGTACTGTCCTTTGCTATACGGCTAAACAGGCCTTTAAAGACTGGAGGTTAACTCTGTTCTGTCAGGAGTTAGGTAATGGGCGGTTACTGTCCTTGGCGTTGACAAGTACCGTAATGCGTAGACAGATGGATAGCAGGAGAGAATTGGGTTAAGGGAAAGGCTAAGACTAGATGGTCCCATGGAGCATGTTGATTATCTTCCCCCCACCCCTCATATCAACCTATTCAACACGGACTGAGTTTTATGATGGTTATTAAGAAACTTTCAGTCGCAAGGTTTGAGCTAAAAAGCCCGATGTACAATAAAAGATTTAAAAATATTTTCTTTCTCTCTCTTGCTCTCTTTCCCTCTCCCCACTCTCCCCCCCCCCCACCCACACACCCTCCAAGCCAAATAAAGCCATGTTTTGTTCCAAGGGGTTTGAGAAGCAGCGCCACTATGGTAGTATGGAGAGGGGTCCAGATCACCTGTGCTTTTGCTCTCAAATCAAGGATAAGCGATCTAATCCCCTTCTGCTCTACTGAACTATATTTCTACTTTACTTGCTGCCTAGCACATCCAATTGCAGGTTGCAAGGAAGATCCCTTGAGCAAAGCAGATCTCTCGAGCAAGACAGTTGTTTTGAGCCACTTTCCCTCAGGACTGTATGTATCGTGCCTGTGTACGGTCTTCTGATTTTATACTAGACCAGCGATTTATGTTACGAGGTGCAGACGAACCACAAACGCAACGCGTAGAAGTAGAAACGGACCAGATTTAATTAAGATTCTCTGTACATAATATATAATTTTGCTAGAAGCCTCGTCAGGAGTTTGCAAGCTACATGAGGTATAACATTCATTGTATTTAGCTATTCCTTTACAAGTAAAAACATATTAAGAGTATATGATCACGTGGGATTAACATTTTCATTTGCAGAATGTAGTTTAAAAGTATAAGTTGCATTCTTAAAGCCAGGCTGCTATCATACTGCTAGCCTAGTACAACTTATGTTAATCTGATGAACAAAAATTGATACAACAACAACAACAACAACAACAAAATACTGCTAGCTTGTTGTACCACGAACAGTAAGCGTATTCAACTACAGAGCACAGTTGATTCGGTATTCGAGTTCTTAGGCTATTGCATTGTAAGCATGCAAGTCCCAAAGGCGCAGTTAACATGTTAAGATAGTGAAGGATAATAGTGGTATCTTGGAGTTGTTTTAAGGGATTCAAAGGGCAACGTCGCAATCTGCTTCTACAGGTATACGGTAGTTTTGAAGTAGATCTATTAGGAGCTTAACAGATCAAACCCATTTTAAGGTAATTTAAACGTCTTACGCCTAAAGGAGACGAGATTCCTCCTACATCCCGAACGACGAATACAGTTTTGCGATAGTTTAGAACCAAAAAAAATATTGCTTCTTGTTGCCCTGAATCCCATGCCAACGGCCATGTTAGTTGTTAGCCTTAGTTTCATCAGAGCATTAAAGGTAGTTTACAGGCGTAAGGGATTACATTTGGCTGCGCGCCTCCTGGAGGGGTAAACGACTTGTTGGCTTGGTTGGATATAAGCAGGGTGGTAGTAATCCTCAGTGGAATTTCCTTCGTGCTTTATTTCACGACATACACCTTACTACTACACCGCTATTACTGCCCTGCACTATAGCAAAGGCTTTCTCGCACCATCCCATGTCAGAGTGAAATTGCTTACTTTTGGGGGCAAATGCTATGGTCAACGTGACATTGTTTTCTTTTCTTTTTGTTTTTTTGTGGCCATTTAGCTTCCGGTGATATACACTACGCCACAAAACAACGCCGTATACATAGAGAAACACTACAGGGCTATCACTGTCTCAATTAAATATCAAGGTGATTCTGTACCTTGCTTTTAAATGTACGGAACATCGTGACATTGCGCTTTTTTGCCATGCACTACAGTACAATACACTAGATGATCAGGGATATGATATCTCTCTCACACCGCAACTCGACTCCCATATTTCCATGTCATGATGTAATTGCTTATTCTTTTGCCGATGCTGTGGTCACTCATGGTAACATTGTCTTTTTTTAGTTACCACTTTGCTGCGGGAGGCGATAAGTCATACTCTTATTTGTTTTATTTATAAAGTTACATGGCTTATGTAGATGGCATAACACATTATTTTGTTTGAGCATACTTTTTGGAAGAGCCGAATGTAGCCTTTTCATTTTGAGGCTCACGTAGTTCTATTTTATTGTATAGTTTGTCAGTATGTTATTGTTTTTCTTTTGGTTCCCCTTTAATTACCTTCTTGTTGTCAGAAGAACCGCTCCTTTCTGTCTGAAACGTTTTGGTTTTTTTTTCCCTTAATCCGAGTGTCTTGACTCGTGTTTATGTTGGATATTTCCTTTCGTTTTGGCAATGAGCAGAATAGCATTTCTGATTGACTAGTATTAAGCACAAAGTCCATGAAGCATTTACGCGTGCTATTAATTAATTTGCCTTTAACGGCATAGTTGTCGTTGATTACATAAAAATTGAGTACATGTTTTACGGACTTAACTATTTAAGGCAAGTTCAACCTAAAGCGTTCATGTATTTTTCTCTCACATCACACAATCGTGATTTTAGAATCTCCAGATTGTGGTATATTGACATTTGGATTGACTAATAAATACCTTACCTTAGGTCATGATTGCGTTAAATTGATTAGCACGTCCAAATATATTAATTCCGCATTCTTAACCCTGTAAACCCAAATGTTGCTGGTTTAGGGAAGCTTGATGATGCAATTTGTTCTTTTAGCAAAGGACGTATTGTAAGGAATTTGTTTTCTCCAAATTGTATTCATATCTATGTAATCATTATGTTTTTTTGGATTTTAAGGTTTTTGTTTGTTTGCTTGTTTCAGGTATGGCCCCATCACATCAACCAAGGCCATCATAGATCAAACAACAAACAAATGTAAAGGTATGCTTTTATGGTTTGGTTTATTTACACCTGTACAAATTCGACAATATTGATTCTAATTAGTTTATTTTGAACTTCTGTATAACTATAAAGTAATAATACTTCATCTTAAAAAAACGATAAAATTATTGTTGTTTTCCTCATTGCTATTTTTAATTGAAAAGCCCGTGATGGTGATGAGATGATGACACTGATAGTACATAGCATTTGCCGATGGTGCACTTGCTGGTTGTGGTGGTGATGTTCACAATAGACAGGGTTTTTTTTGGCAGCGCACCGAGCATGCTCACTTGGCCTGGATGGAATCGCGCTATACAAGTGCTCATCATCACTATCATCATTGCTCTTTTTGTTTTTGCCTCTGCTGCTGCCGACAACAATCAGTATAACTGTATGGATTGTTTTGCTTTCTACAGGGTACGGGTTTGTAGACTTTGAGAATGCTGACTCGGCTCATAGGGCAGTCACCGCTTTGACGAATCAGGGAATTCAGGCACAGATGGCCAAGGTAAGCATTGAAAACCTTTATAAAGTGGTCTTGTCACTTAGTGTTTGTCTGGATCATTTTTTTGTCTTGTCTGCTTAGTATTGTCATATTAGTCCATGATGTATTGTTCTATTTTGTGTTTCTGTTTTGTGGAAGGAGTAACGATCTTGAAATAGTTTTCAATGTGAACACACATCTACTTTAGAATAGATTTAACAAATGCATTCGATCACCTTGGCGTCTCAAAAGTGCTACCGTAATGGAAATGTAAAGTACTTTCAGAATGCCAACGTGCATTAAATAATGTTGCTTAGTGCTTAGTACTTGTAAGGATGTAAGAGCAGATTCTAAGGTGTCACGCAAGGGACTGAACAATCGCCTACCCTATTAGCTATGTGTCACCGACTACTTTGATTAGACAGACTACGGCTCATCGAGTGTCTGGGTCATGTTTCCAGTTTAACCGTTTCGACCGTTATGGTTCTTAATTTTTGGCAGGTCTACGGTGCTCTGTTTTTAGATAATTGTAGGAAAGTATTCTTCGGTTTTAATTCTCTTATTGTTGGAATAGAGTTAGGAGTTTATTTGATCCGAATATTCGCTGGCGATGTGTTCATGATAAATTATCTGGCTGTTGCTTATATTACCAAAGTTGTAAATACATTTTGATAGTGTGAAAACTGTTTCAAAATAACAGATTAGTTGTATTGCGTACTGCCTGAAGCTTACTTGGTTTGCAGCTAAAAGAAATTTATTGACATTTTAGTGCGACAAATGTTGCCAGCTAGGTAATGAGGTTACTGTCAAGGAAACCTGTATTTAAATAATTCTAATGAGTTTTATGGCGGGACAAAGGCGACAGTCGTTAGTATGCAACAGCTTGGATTGACTTAGAAATTAACGATACTGGGCATAAAATAATAAGCCATGGAAATGTATTCTCATTAGTGTTCTGTAGATGTAGAATTAGCTTTCTAATAGAAGTATAACTTGTGGAAATTGACTGTGTTTACTGTAATTAACTATGGAAAAAGTATTGCTTTGGTATTTGTCAATTTAATTAACTATGGAAACTAGTTTAGTATTTGTCAGGCAAATATTCAGTGTTTAAATCCCATCTTGTATTTTAGTACTGTTTGACGAACTAGCTTGTTTTGGCCAAAATGAAACTGAAGGATGTTTTGTAGTGACCTTTGGAATCAAGCGTTTTACAGTGTTTGTAGCAATTACGTTAATTCAGAAATATATATAAATTAGCAGGTAATCTACATGTACGTTCTGTTTAGATATCTATAAGATTATTGGATTGCACTGTTATAAAGAAAGGCATGTAAAGAAGGATTTTAGAAACATTTTAGATGTAGATTTTAATAGCCTCCTATCTTGTTGGTTTGCTGATGTCTATCATTCATAGTTTTATCATAGCTGGAACAAATTTATGAAGGTTTCCTTATTTGCATTATTAGATTTTTTTTAAAAATCTACAGTCGACACTTTGCATTTGCATATCACTGAGGCAGAAAACTATGAAGCGAGGAACCCGTAGGGTCGGCGTTGTTGACAGTTTGTTTGCTGGCTTTTTGAATGTCAAATTGCCTCGCCATTGGGGGCACAAAAATATTTTGAATCTCCGGCCCTTTCCTAGTAGTCACAGGTGAAATTGTCACCTTTTGGCTCTGAAGAATTTTCTTTAGCTTCCTTGGTTGCCTCGGTCTCTAGACCTGTCTGCTACGAAATAAATTACATGCTTGTAATGCCTACATTATGGTTTACACTATTATGGTTCTTTACAGTAAGAAAGAAAACTTGAATTAAAAACTGTTCTTTCGTCTTACATTTTGTTTTCCACCGCAGCCTTCTTTATGTCAAAGATTAAAATCCTTGAGTGACGGTTGAACTGTGAACAACTATTTAGTAGAACTTACCTTGGTTTTCAAAGTCTTGAAAGTCGGTTAATTTTGAAAGTAGTTTTTATCAGTACCAAAGGTTTGTTTTTTGTTATCACTAACAGCCTTCTTTATGTCAAAGATTGAAATCCTGGAATGACGGTTGAACTGTCACCAACCCTTTAGTTGAACTTAACTAGTACCTTGATCGTTGAAAGTCTCCGTTTATATCAGCATCAAAGGGTCTTTTTTTTGTAACATTAACAGCAAACTAAAATCTTGTTGACAACAAGCACGACTGAAGCCTTTTCTATTTCAAACTGGGCACATATCCTGGATTCCCTTGCCAGCTTGTTCCTTTAGAGTTAGTTGTGGCATGTCTTCTTGGATCCCCCCTGTTAAGGAAAATGAATAGAAAACGTTGAATGGAGAAATTTAAAAGAAATTTTGGGTGAAATGTTAGCTCCAGTTATGCCAAAGATACCCTATGGCTTGATAAATTAACTGTTCTGAAAAGATTGCGTAGATATATCCACCTATTCAAAAGAGTCGGGGTGGAATTTCTTTTTGAGTCGTCACACAAAAGGCTTGTGTACGTTTTTATTTTTATTTTTATTTTACGGGGTGGGATGGGTTGAGTGAGTTATATGTTTCTGTGTAAAAATGTAAGCGAATACAGAGTTTGGCATTTCGTTTTTTCTACCCTATAATTCATCTAAGTTGCGACTCGTGTTTACATGCTAGTGCAAAAAGATCGGGAGTAATATGTTGAGATAAGAAACGACTGTGTGATGTTTAATACTAGAGTGTGCAGGTTTTAATTCACGCCCGTCGTGGTTTCTATTGTGGTATTATTTTGATGCATAATAATTGAACACACGTTCCTCTTTCATAGCAGTCTGACAAGCTTGCGTATTTCAGCGTTTGGGACTTTCGTGTTAAGTAAGTTTTATTTGAGGGCGGGAGAGAATGTCATGTTTCTTTCTGTATTGAGTAACCAAGAATGTTCTCAGTATTTGTCTTTCTTAAATGTTATATGAAACTGTTCTTAACAAAATAAACCCAGTTCAAGACTCTACCACATACAAAATCATATTGTTTGTGGGAGATCCTTGAACTGGGTTTATTCTGTTAAGAACCGTTTGATATCGTTTGACCGCATACTACATGCTATGCTGTTTTTCAATGTGAAACTGTTATTTTGTGGTTGTTTTTTGTTGTTGTTGCAATTCTGTTGTCTATTTGTGGTAGTTTGTTTTACGTGAATGTTTATTGCCACTATATGTATGTATTTATAGTATTTTGATATATGTATTGTGCAATTACTTACCTTCATTGATCTGTTTTGTTGGATTTCTGTATCAGCCCTGACAAATACAACCTCCGTTTTATGATTCTCCTAAAAGTCAAGGTTATTTTCATTCTATTAGATCTTTTTTTTTGGCTTTTCTGCCATCTTGCTATCGAGTGTAGCTTTTTAAGTCTTTCAATATCTTTTATTTTTTTCTTTTCAATTGCTTTTTAGTTGTCTTTCAATTTCTTTCATTTTCTCTTTCTTTTCTAGTACAAATTTCTATTTGCTCGGCCGGTGTCTTGAATGAGATGTAAAGAAAAGAGCAAAGCGGGGGTGCAAAGGGTTAAGTTGTATAGCAAGGGTTCAGGCGTTGAAAAGGCGCAAATTCCAGTTGCTACCGCTGCTGCGTCGGGTAGGGAAGGGTTAAGGCCCTTCATTTGTATTAGTAAACGGGACCTTTGCATACATTTTCTCCTGTGAATGGTTTCAATGCATAATAATATTACCTTGTCAGCCTGTTAGCATTGAGAATGGCTTGTGCGTGTGGCGAGGATTTGAAGACTTTCCGGAGGTTAAAAATGCTGATAATATGTTGGCACCGCGGTTGTAGTAGTCTGTTGGCTTTTGGTACTATACATTTTAAAGCCATTTTGCTACATAGAAATGAAATCATTCAAACAACGTAAAACAGTGGAATAACCGCCTTGAATGTAAGAACTTCCCATTTAAACTACATCAAAATTAAGTTAAAGACCTCACCGGTGTTAAAGTGACTTTTAGCAATAGCTCAAAGAGTGGAAAAACTACTTGTAAATGGCTAATTAACGCTTAGAGACGACCATTAAATTGCTTACATATTTATATATGTTTTGTTTCTGATTTTCACTTTTTAGTGTTGAGTATTTGTACATTCAAATTCCAGCCACCCTTCCCTTTAATAAACACATCGTTTAATGAACCACAGAAAAAATACGTATCTTTGCAATATTTTGTGCCATAGAATTAAATAGTTTATACTAGTCCTTTATACCACAGCAAATAGAAGAAACTGGCAGTACTATAAGGGTGAGTAATTTGAACATTTGGCTGATTCTGATTTACAACATTGACTCCCCGTCATTTAGCATTGTTTGAAATTACAGTTTACCCTTTTTTTGACTCGCATGCATAGCAATGTGACTCTATGTACTCGCACCCCCAACCCCTCAACCCAATTTTAAAAAATATATTAAAAAAATTCAAGGTTTTTGCAAATTTCTGCGAGGAGTTCTAAATATTCCAAAAATGAAATTACAAAAATTGTCCGTCTGCCTGTCCGTCTTCCGCCGTCTGGGTGTGCAAAACTCGCAAGTGGATTAATATTTCAGAACCTATTTTAACTAACACAACCAAACTTGATAAGATGGTGTATATCCATGAGACCTCATAAATGATCAGTGAATTAATTACTTCACTTCAATGACAAAGTCACAGGGTCAACAAATGTTATTTTAAAAAATTACATTTTCACAAAATTTAATTTTTTTTCTATATTATTAATATTGAACTTATGATTCTTTGAGGCATGATAGCTTTTAATGAGACACACATCCCTTGCACATCATTCTGGTCATCCTCACTCTAAGGTTAAGGTCAATGGAGCTGTCCACAGTCAGTATAGGTACTTTGAAGTGACATTGATCATAAACTATGATAAACTATAAGAGATATAAAGTTCAAACTTGTTGTATTTAGAGATGACAGATTGATCTTTTATATTTGTTCCGTTTTTGCGTTGATCTTGAAGGTCAGTCAGTTCAGGCCTTGAAAAAAATTACATAAAGTAAATATTTTAAATGCTAATTGCGCCAAATGACAAGTCATTGTATAGTGGAATGGCTCTATTTGAACCCATAATATGCAACAACAGTTTTTTTATGCTGCATGAGAGGCCATGTGAAGTTCAAGATCATCACAAGGTCAAAGTCACTGAAGGTCACGGTCATCCCAAAGTCAATGTTTTTTTTGTCATAATACAAATACAATTTGTGCTGTAGTTTATTTGATCATACACGAGTTTATTTGGAGCCAAAGGTCAAGGTCATCTCAAGGTCAAGAGCATAGAAAAATCAAAGTCGATATTACTTTGCATTTTAATGCCACTGTTTCATTTTTTTCTTCTGGGTACTCATTTTCATGTTAAATATTGCAAGTTCCATGTAAGTCATATGGGCTTTGCACTTCTAGTATATCTAAGTTATTCCATTGTGTTATGTTTTATTAAGGGAAGATCAAATTTTAATGACCCATGATTGCATTCATCAATTGTGTTGGATTACTTGTATGGTTTCTACATGAGGAACATACTTGCAATTACGTTAACATACTTGAGGCTTAAAAGTGAAGGATGAGATTTATTAAATGATAGAGTTATTGCTTTTTAATGACCTTACATACATGTGTATTAGGTGGGAGCTGTTGATCCAGAACATGGAGATCTGAATTCTCGCATGCCATTGAAGAAACACGTTGCAAATGTTTTATCTACACCGGTTTAGGGGATAGCGCCTTGACATTGGCAAACTGATTTTAGCCTCAGGGCTCGAAACACACATAAAAAGTGTACATAGATGTATGTAAAAGCTTCAATGAGGCAATAAGCTATATTGAAGATTGTCTTGAGGCAATAATATTATGCAAGGAATGTTAAGAAATACATAAATTATGTAAGCCAGTTATGCAAAGCTTACGTACCGCGACGCCAAACAGTTTTTAGAATGCTCTTAAATGATAATTTTGCTTTAGGCAGTTTAACTTGTATTGAGTCTATATAAGTTCTTTATTATATAATAACGACATACGTGTTAGCGAACATTCAGGGTTCCAATATTTGAGTTATTTAATGTAAGTTATTTTGTTAGTGGAGAGAATAACAACGCTCGGAAACTTTTTCAGGCAAGTCAAACCTCTCTCTCTCCCCCTTCCTTCTCTTCCCCCCCACCACCCCGCCCCCATCATTATACATTATCTTTTATTCTCCACTCTCCTTCTCGTAATTGGAGGCCGCGTACAATATGGGGTTGACGTTGAGAAATTGGCGTGATGGTGGCCAGGCAGTTACATGATGGAGTGGCCTGTGGCGCTTGTTACATGAGAGCGCAACGTTGCGCAGTTTTAGCACGTGACAGAAAGGTCGTTACACGACAGTGTGAACAAAGTATCGTTACCAACTAAGCGTCAGAAAGTTCCACTATTGCGCTTTGGTATAATTTTAATAACTGTTTTAGTTGAAAAGTTGGGTAAATTGAGTTCCTTCAGATTTCCACTGGTATACGTCTTTGGTTTGAACCCTCGGTATAGTCATTTACATGCTAAATGCTTCATTTACAAAACATCTGTACTATATATACCGTCAAAAGTTATAGATAAGTCCGAAACACAACATCGCTCGCTACATAGTATGTCCAGGGATGTCGCTAATATTAACATTAGTATTGCCTGCTTATTGCGGCATATACGGCCTAATGAGGTTTACAGGTGAGCATTCATCACCAGACCACCACCTTGTCAACGCCATCTGCTGCAGCGGCAACAGCAGCAGCACCATCACGGTCGGCGCAGCGACAATGGTTAGCATCAAAAACCAACCCAGCATGACTGCGATGGCCAAAGCCTATTTGGCGGCAAGTGACAGCAGGAGTTGGCAGTTGTAAATAGTGATAATGATTGTCATAATGCATACGTTGTTATAGAAAGTTGCCATGGAGTTTACACTTTGTATTGCAAGAATTTTCAGTAATCCACACACTAAAATATATGCAATCCAAAGATATATATATATATATATATATATCTTTGGATTGCAATGTAGAGTGGACCGTTTAGTTTTAGATAACGTAAGTTGTTAATCAGCCTGTTTTAGAACTCATTTGCAAATACGTTTAAAAAAAATCTAGTAGTGATTCACATTGTAGACATCGTACAAAACAATTCAAGGAATTATATAGGGCATAATATAGTAATATATTATATAACGGTACATTGCTTCGTAGTTGAAATAAAGTCAGCAAATGCAGTAGTATTTTCTTCTTCTTCTTCTTCTTCTTCTTCTTCTTCTTCTTCTTCTTCTTCTTCTTCTTCTTCTTCTTCTTCTTCTTCTTCTTCTTCCTATTCTTCTTCTTCGCTGACTACCTTTCGCTACAGGAATAAATTAAAAGGCTTTAAGAATACCTTACTGCTACATGACTACCTTAGTTTAAGCAAACCGCACAGGTGGTTGACCAATCGCCTCACGTACGAGCAATGGACGCTGTAGATTGCTTGAGAAAGTTGACACGTCGGTGCACATTCAGCCTTCATTCGTTGGAGATTGATGCCTGATGAAATTCTTAGTAGACGCATTTCTTCAGTCCTATTTTACGCATTCGTCGTTGTTGTTTTTTCGTGTCCTTTTTGGTCTTTGTCGTCCATAATCTTCTTCTTCTTCTTCTTCTTCTTCTTCTTCTTCTTCTTCTTCTTCTTCTTCTTCTTCTTTGTTTTCTTGAGATTTGGTCGGTTTTTCTGGTGTACAGAAATTCTCACTCGTGCACTGTATTTCACTAACATATCTTTTCTTTTCTCTTCTCGTTTCTCCGCTTCTTGCTTCAGCATCTTCCTTCTCAAGCTTATTCAACTCTCTCTCTCTCGCTCTTCTCTCTTTCCTCCCAAATCTTCCTGCACCCTCTCCTCCTTCATTCTGTGTTGATCATGTAACCGGCTTTCCTATGCTTGGCATAGTAATCTCCTCCCCCTTCTGTAATTGTTGTAACAGGCCGATGACCTTTTTACCATAGATACAGAATACTGTGTCCTCTATCTCTCCTCCTCCTCATGTTCCTCCTCATCTTCATTCTCTTCCTGCTCCTCTTGCTACTACCTGTATAATTTATTCCATTTCTCGCACCTGTAGGGAGGGGGGGGGAGGGTGAGGACCGCGTTACCTACTGTTGTCAAGCCTATTGGGTTCGCACGTCAAGTTCCTGGCCTTGCTTGCTATGTGTGTTTGTTTTTAGCGTTCTCTCCCATGTCACAGGTAGCTAGGGGTTGGTTGGAGAGAGAAGGGAGGGGAGAGGGTGGGTCGCTGACCTTGGGGACAGTGACGTTTTGGGGAAGGCGGGTGAGAGTTGATTGAGGTAGGTGGGGTGACACCGTGAGAGCGGGGGGAGGGGGGGTGAGAGATGCGTAGATGAGGGTGTGTGGCTGAGAGATAGGAATGATCAAAGCACACTGAGCTGCCAATCGATGAGCAGCAGGTTATGATGATGGTTGTGATCGAGCGAGTATGAAGCTCGGCCTGAGATTGTACGATGTGGGTTAGCGACTATAGTTCATTCCCCTCCTCACGGACATTTATCATTTATTGCCCACCTTATTCACCTCATTCCACTCTTTACTCCTGCCTTCTTCGCACCAT
The DNA here is from genome assembly GCA_036898135.1 of Oncomelania hupensis. NCBI lineage: Eukaryota > Metazoa > Mollusca > Gastropoda > Littorinimorpha > Pomatiopsidae > Oncomelania > Oncomelania hupensis. Next base: position 67,667,335 of record CM072511.1, on the reverse strand, counting down.
CACTCACCCATATTCGCTTTCCCAACACAGCTCCCCCACCTCTCCTTGCTTTCTCTCCCCCCCCCCCCCGACCAACCCCCTTGCATGCTTTGTCTCACTTCACTCTTCCACACCCGGTGTCACATCCTTCAAGTTCCGGGTCTCCTAGTTTATCCGAGCGCATTTGCGCATGCGCCAGGTCATGTCGGGCCGGCTTTTTCACGAAGTTCTTAGGCGTCATAACCCTAACCCTAACCCAAACCCTAACCCTAAACTCTTAACTCTAACCCAAACTTTAACCCTAAACCTTACGAAGACGATGATAGCACTGTGCGCATGCGTCGAATTTTGTAACGCGTCGACCAATCAGAATGCTCCCATTCGCTCCCAGCCCAGCTAAGATACTAGGAACTGTGAGGATGTCACACCGGTACCCATTTCTTCCCTCCTTTTCCTCCTTTCTCATTCGCCCTCAGCCTTCAACGGCCCTAATTTTCAAAATAATGGACGCCCATGCTGTATCCTTTGAATATTAATCGTCCTCTGACAGTTCTTTTAGGTACCGTGCTTGCAATCGAGGGTCATTGACTTTAATGGTAATTTTCTTGTACAAAGGGATGGTTAATGGTATGCGTAGCGCATGAGGGCAATCTAGTAACTATTGCGAGATATGTAGTAAGACTTAGTAACTTTTAAAGAAAAGTTACGCGTAGAAGAACCTAGATCTACCGCATGTTTAGCCAGTGGGCTTATCATCGCTTTAGCACCACGCCATATTTGGATGCACTTTCTCCTTTTGGTCCTATATAATTCTTCTTTCTCTCCCTCCATCTCTGCCTTGTTTCTTGTTCTTCTCTCTCTCTCCCTCTGTCCTCCACATTCACCACCACCTCAGTCTTGTTTTTCCACTTCGCCAAATGTAAAACTTCTAAGGAGGGGCAGAAGAAAAAAGTCAGAATGAAGGAGCACCATTGCACCGACACTCCTTCAGAAGCCAACTGTGTAATATTGACGCTATTGTTTAATGGTTTGTCCTTCTGCTTATCCTGTTTTTGTGCCTTTTAGCTAATAGCGTCGATGCACGCAAGCTTTATTTTATGTAGTTCTCTTTCCCCAATAATTCATTTTCAACATCTTATTCTATAATCAGTCTTTGATTGTAGCCTCAGATCGAGCTACAGTTCTACCTCTGTAGGTTTTAGCAAATGTTTCTAGCCTGGTTTACGAATGTCGTTGGCCTTAGGCTACTCTCAAGAACTTGCCTTTGATTATTTTAGCTAAACATTTTGGAAAATAAGGATATGCGTATGTTTTTCGGAGAGTCGTCTGGACATGTTGAAGTGGATTGTAGGCCTATGGTCGTGGACCACCAGTGTTGGCCGTGAGATCTTGCCTTTGCTTGTTTTCGCTAAGGATTTGGAGAATAAGAATATGCGTAAGGTTTTCGGAGTGTCATCTTAAATATATTCTGGCCATGGCGGATGAAGTAGGCATATGGTCGTGGCCCACCAGGGTAGGCCGTGAGGTCTTGCCTTTGATTATTTTAGCTAGGGTAAGTTATGGGAGGGATTTCTCTAGTACATTGTGAGTATGCTTTAATCGTATGGGCACGCAGGGTACAGCTGGTAAGGTTAGGGTAAGATAGTCGCACCTTCCTCCCCAATCCCCTCTCCCCTTTTTAAAGGAAGATAAGTTGTTGACCTGGTTAGGTTAGATAGGTTCGTTCGCATTTTGTGGGCTTTGTTGTCCACCTGTGCCAGCGTTAGCGCTCGCCCAAAAGACACGATTGTCCCACTCCAAGACAAGCAAGATATTGCCCCATGGTGGAACGTTAAACATGTCATTGGGGTAGAAACTAGTTCGGAATTGTTCCCTGTTGAGTTGTTCGAGATTTATGTTTTCATTGCAAGATGTAATGGGCATTGTATAGGTGATCATTTTACTTTTGTGCTTGCTGGACCCTGTTGGTCTCCCCGATACCCAAGAAATGCAGAATACTACTATTGTGCACATTTAGCCTTATCAATACTCAGAACCGCGTACAATGGTCGTTTTGTACGCTGTATTTCTGACTGATTTAACGTTTACCTGACCCTCGGCCTGTTAATGGCCTGTAGGCGTTGGAATTGCTTTTGATACGAACGTTAAACGGAGGCTAAGGGCGGCTTGAGTCAGATCCTGTATCGGCCAGCGCTACATCAGAACGATTAAACTGTAATTCCGTTATTTCTTTGTCTTTGGATTGTCATGTTTCCTTCCTCTGTTAGTCTTTCTCTATTACAAACAATAATTAAGGCCAGTGAGGTCGTTATATTGGCTGTGGTCTAGTGTTCTCATCATTTAGGTCTAGGAAAGCCTGTCAACGAAGGTGAAGAGGTGGTGATCGATCGTGTGCCCGCTCGAGTTGACTTTGCTCATGATTTTGGTCAACATGGGTCTGAAAAACTTAAGTGCTGCTGAAAGGGCAAATCCGTATGCGGCTTAATCTGAGAGGCAGGCAATTTATCTGCAATTTGAAATGAATGGACATGTGTGTTGTGTAGCGGATCTCGAGTATTGGCACAGTTGTTTTGTTGTGTGTGCACACACGTAGAGCTTCTACATGTAGCGTTTTCTTCTTCTTTTTGTCTTCTCTTCCTCTTTCTCTCTCTCCCTTTCTCCCCCACTCTCCCTCTCTCCCCATCTCCTCTCCCTCCCTCTCTCCACTATCTCCCTCCCTCTTCCCACTCTCTCCCCCTCCCCCCGCTGCAACACACGCTGAATGGTATACTAAAGCTTTTATTCGTGCACACTTGAAAAGCTTCTTCTCTTTGTTGTGTGTGTTTTCACAATTCTGCGTTAAAACCATAAAAATAATCAAGCCAGGTACTAGGTTATAATGTGCTGCAGATAATACTGTCGCCAACGGCTGTGATTTGATTTTTGCTGTTGTTGTTGCTTACACGACACTTTTAGTTAGTGGCGAGTTTCTCTGTTCGAACTGCACTGGCTCCTCGGTTAGAAAGTATTGCGGTTAAACCTTTTTGGGATTGGCGAGCGCATTACGGTTTCTGCTTTGGGTGTTTGTTGTTGGTAATAATGCACGCAATTGAAGGTGATGTTGTTGCCGGTGATGTTTGCGTGTAGTGGTTGTTGGTAGTTGTGTTGGTGGAGAAGGGATGGAATCAGTGCATGGATTAGACAGCTGTAGTAGAATGGAGCGCAGTGGAATGTACAAACACTTGTATAAAGTTAAGACTGCAACCTATTTTATCTGGAAAGGCCAAATGAATTTAGACTGCAAATACAGTTAAGATTTGTTTTCTTTACGATACTGCTCTCTGTAGACCTCCAGATATGTTTGAGAGTGTTGTTTTTTTTAATCGTCCCTGGTATTGTGGAGATTCTTTTGGACAGTTTATCAAGGGATTCTTTCTCCTGTGGACAGTCTTCTATGGGTATTTGTCTTTTTACGGTCTTTTTGTTCCCACGAAGACCAAACTACCCCGTTAGTAACCCAGCTTACAGTTGACTGTTACGAAGGGAGCAAATCCCTATGTTATTCTGGCTTTTGGTACCTAGCCTGTCAGCACTTGAACGTTACTATTTAAGAATGCGGTGAAGGGCAGTAAGGGTGGTAGCAAGATCGGGTGGGGTGGGGAAAGAGAGAGCGCATGTTCGAACTTAGGCACTGTTCACAGATATGGAGATGGGAAGAACAGTTTTATGCGTCTTGAGAGAGGAAACCGTCTGGTATTATTAGGCAGGCAGTGCTAAAGGACTCGACGTAGGCTTTTGACACGATGTGTTCCCCTACCCTGATCATTGAGGAGACAGCCGTCATGTCACAAGCCAAGCGTAAAGTCGTATTTATATCATCCTGCTATCCTATCCCGTAACTCCAAGGTCGTGGAGGCACCACAAATGATCGTTTAAACCATCTTTTTTCTGGTCTCAGCAACCCACATGGCTTCGTTCAGTGTCAAACCAGTCCATTCTCGAATGTTGTCCTCCCACTTCTTTTTCTATCTCCATCTTCTTCTGCCTGCCTCTTCTTCTGCCTCCTTCCACCGTGCGTTGCAGGATGGTTTTTGCAAGGCCTGATGTTCTGGTGACGTGGCCATACTATCGGAGTTTCCGTTTCTTCATTACTGTGAGCATGTCATCGTGTTGTCCAATGGCTTGTGTGATGGTCTGTCGGACTTCGTTGTTCGTGATGTGCTGGGTATAGGAAATATATATATATATATATATATATATATATATATATATATATATATATATATATATATATATATATATATATATATATATATATATATATATATATATATATATATATATATATATATATATATATATATATATACCGAGTTATATCAAATCTGGTAGTAAGAGATTTGGCTAGCTAGGCAAAAAAAATTAGTTTGGGGCTTTAATTGAGGATCAGACTTGAGTGGAATATAGGGCTAAACGCAGATATGGATCCTCTACATACTGGGCAGGACTAAAAGATCCCGAGCAGAGCAGGCTGATACAGGGTGTGTTTAGACTCTGAGCCACGCCTAGGCGCTAAGTAGATGAAAGGTTTTCATAAAGGCAGAAGCCTCTCAAGCGGCACAGGAAGCCGGGTAGACCCAGCAGCAGAGATAAGCCTTAAGAGTGTTGACGCCACTTTGTGTACTAAGAAGTTAGCCGTGATCTTATATCTTCCATACATAGAAATAGAATCCACACTAAATTCTGAAATAGTATATGCACGAAGAACCACAAACGTGCATTTTGACTTAAGACTGTTCTTGCTACCATCGCAAATATACGTCTACGCGCGTCTCGGGCGACGTGAGTTCGAATCCTGACTTCAGCAAACTATTTTGTGATTGCTGGGTAGTAGTGGCCATCGCTTTGAGAAGCTCTCTGAGCTTGTAAGTGCGCTATATGAGTAATCTCTTTCTTTCTTTCTTTCTTTCTTTCTTTCATTGTCCTATTTCTTAATATTCAGACAACGTTAACAGTTCGGACATCTACCTCACTGAATGTACAGCAGGATAACCCATAGCGTTGTACGGTTCTGCTTGATCGTGGGGAAGTCCAATACTGGTAAGCTTCTTGTTGCAATATTATTTAACCGCTTTATCTCCAAACCCATCTATTCTGGAGACTGTTCACACGTTATAACTATCCGCATCGGCCAATTTCTGATTACATACCGTAACTGTGCTTTCATAATCGGTATCTGTCTCTAGACTCCCCCATTCTAAGTGAAATCTATCACTGCTCCGCTTGAAACGTTTCAGAGCATAAGGATAGCAGGCTCTGGTACTTCCTTTTCTTTGAATTTTTGCAGGCAGCCAGTACCTTGATTCGTTCGCTCTTAGTACACTGTGTGTAGTCTTCAACTCAACGTCTCGACCAAATCAATGCCGGGAATAAGTGGGATGGAGCAATATCACCTCTTCGTAACCGAATCTTGAACTCCAGTTTAAACCTCGACTTATCTCATTGTACGTTTGTCTTGTTCGCTTGACGCCCTTCTATTGTTGGCTTTGGAACGGGTTTCTGTAGAATATAACTGTCTTTCATGATCAAAAATCATAGCTTACGACCTGAAAGCTTTACGTTGACTTGTATTAAGGTTATGCTTGCGTTTGGCCTTGGCACTCTTGTCTGGTTAACTGCCAATCTTGTAGGGCTAGCTATCCAGGTAGTAACACTATATGTCGTGATCAAAACCCCAATCTTCCGAAATGACCTGAAATGCTGTAAGACCTTTGGATTTCATTGATAGTAACTATCACGGTCGCGAGACAGATCCATGCCTCAAGGTTGTGCCATAGAACGGCTGGGTGAATATTATTGCAGCGTTCGCGGTTTTGATTTGTGAATAGACTTATTTGCGGAATTTTATACTTTAAAAGTATGCGTGGAGGACGTCCGTTTTCCTAGTATGAAGCTTAAGGACGTGTGTTGTGTGTGTGTGTGTGTGTGTGTAGGTGTGTGTGTGTGTGGTGTGTGTGTGTGTGTGTGTAGGTGTGTGGTGTGTGTGTGTGTGTGTGGTTTTTGATTATTGAAGAATACAGAATACATTATTGTCCCCATAAGCGTTCACAAGTTTTTCCGTGCAGTGTCCTTCTGCATATAAAAATTTAAATCAACGAAATGAAATTGTAATAGCAAAATAAAATTCAACATAAATAATGATGATATTTACAGTGATTAAATTGTGTAGACAATGAAATTATCACACACACATACACACACACACATTCACATCCACACGCTCACACAAGAGAGCCACTTCAATATTTAAAAAGAAATAATAATAAATTACGTTAATGAGAAGTGAGATTGTGGCGCCAGGAGTGATAGAGTGAGAGAGAGATGTACAGGAGAGGGTTGGGGTGGAGGGGTATTGAGTGGTAGAGCAGAAAATTAGGTAAGGGTTGGGAGGGGGAGGGGGGGCAGAAAGAGGCATAAAAAGGTGTGGGTTTAGTACCAGACAGAGACAGGAAACGGTGTGTCCAGGTATTGATATGGGGAGTTTGAAGAAACAGATGAGAGCGCAAAATAGGTGCACGTGTAAATAGCGGGCGAGGAGAAGTTAGTATAAAAGGTGGAATGGAGATAAAAAGAAGTCCCCTATACGCACTGTGTCCGGGGACGTTAATTTAACCCTGAATTGAACTGGGTATTAATGTAGGGTGGTGGAGAGAGATGGGGTGAGGCTAATAGTGCGTGAGGGATTGGGTGCCAGAAGAAGGGAACCGGCTGTAGGTAGATCTTTAGGCACACAGGGAGGTGAGAAATTTTGTGTTGGAAAGAGAGGTGGGGGAAGCAGAATGTATGAATTGGTTCGATAGGGAAGGAGGATTTAGAGGGCTTTGGATAGCAGGGAGGGATTTTGGAGAGAGAGAGAGAGAGAGAGAGAGAGAGAGAGAGAGAGAGAGAGAGAGAGAGAGAGAGAGAGAGAGAGAGAGAGAGGGTGCTGGGCCCTGTTTGGAATTCGCAGAGGTAATATAATAAATCTTGTAGTCTGCCCTCACGGTACTTCAACTACTAAAGCGTTTAATGGGTATCCGATGTGATAAGTCTTGAACGTTGGTAGACCTTAGTTAGGATGGCGTTGATCTCCCTATCTTCAGTACTGAAATCTTGGCACTAAGCGCCTAAGGGCATGGTCATTATATCCTCATTGCTCTCTGGGTTACCCAGATAGCCGGATTTTTACCTGGGCACTCATAAAATCATTCCTTTAAACTTTCCCAAAACCTTTGATGGTTTTATTTTGGGGTGTTATGTTGGCATTACTGGAATCGTTGAACGGCAGTTTTTATTGAAAGGTGGGTCAGTTGTGTGTGTGTGTGTGTGTGTGTGTTTGTGTGTGTGTGTTTGTGTGTAGTAGTAGTAGTTTTATTAGAAAGGTTCGATCGGCCTGAATACTATTTACTTCCCCAGTACTGTCTTTTTATTGTGATTGTAGTGGCAATGTTCATTTGTAATGCTTTTTACTTCAATGGTTCAGACATATCACGCTTTGTTTTCATTATTTTGTTCTTGCTACAATAGAACGGTCTTGTTACTAATTTGTCATAATAATTGTTTCTAAATTGTATTGTCCTTACCAACCAACCAACCAAACAACCAACCATTGGGAAATACATTTTGTAGAAATTTGGCAAAACTGTACCTTTTACTTCCACCCATTTTCGTGGGAACGCTTCTTTAAAATAAGATTCTGATTGTTTTTGAGTGACACAGGCAATAGTCTGCTTCGCCTTACGAAAGGGCTGGAGCAGTGAAAATGTTATTGCTGAGTTGTAAGCTATCCATCATAATACAAATATATTCACTTGTAAAAAATATAAGCCTCTCTAAGCCAGTCAGTGCGTTGCTTAGAAATACAAATTGAACTAGAAGGCAAAACAAATACTCTAGCTGCCTTTCTTGACCAACAGATTCACATGTCAAAATATTAGGCTACGCTGTGCCAATACCTGACAATAACCCCTTCTGCCCACGGCTATATATCCTTATCGAGCCTATATAATGTTCCCTTGTCAGGTCTGTGTGGCTACGGGCCATGCCAAAGGGTTGTTTACAGGCGCTAGGCTTTGATCGAGGATTTTGCTTCCCGCCCCTTTCGGGCCTCCCAAGATTAAACCTGTGGTGCCTTGAGTAAGGGGACAGATAGCTGGTGAAGGAAATGGATTGGCGAAAGATAGATACAAAAGAAAGGGGGTTGGATTTGGGGGGGGGGGGTAGGAAGTAATGGGGGCGTGGAAGAGGACGACTTATAGATTAGGTAAACGGTTCCCCTCGTGGAAAGGCGGAAGAAAACAGGCCTGTGCGGGCATTCCATTAGTGGCCAATGCCTTGAGCATCTCTTTGAGCTGTTGTTGCCAGAGTGGAGAAATTCGGTGAATAACATGAGCTAGTTAGAGACAGATGGAAAATTAGCAAAGGTCAGATGAAAGATAAGAGGAGGAGGCATAGAAGAGGGAAGCATATGTGGGAGAAGCTCTTTGAGCCGGTAGGATGCTTTTATGAGTATTATATGGATCAAGCTACATATATTTACTTGTAACTTGCGGGGTTCGCACGTTTGTCACGGATGATTTCGCCTGCTGCAGGTTCGCTGTTCGTTTCTGAGGACTTCCTAGCACAGGAATTATAGAACTTTTTATTGACAAATGAATCGATTAATTAATTCAGCTCTCGCTCTTAGCTTCATGTTGTCTACAACTTGTACAAATCTTCTGTTTGTTTTGAATTGTATAATGAATCGAAAATCGTTAATCTTGATGTACAAATTATCGTTTACCTGTGCCAATTGTACACCTGGATGCTATTCAAGATAAGAATCGGGAAATGATCTATCTTGATTACATTTTTATGATGCCAGATGGCTGATGAAGGGAAGTTAATATTTAATTTAAGCACAAAATAATTGATTTAGCGGCGTTTGGGTATGCTGGAGAGATCATAAAAAGCACTTCTTGATCAGCTTGCCCCCTTATCATGTTATCGGTTAGTACTTCCGCTGATATGCGCGCGCCGCGTATAATTTACTTCCGTTTCCGGTAGAATCGCTGCCGTCTGCCAAAAAGTTGTTTGATTACCTGGAATGTTTTTGGAATGGACGTCATCTGTATCTTTGACCTTTTATCTTAACGTGATTTGTTTACGCAGCATCCGTAGCTTGTCGATTGAGTAGTTTGGTATTTATTTCAGTTACGTGTTTCTCCATCTTTTGTGTGTTTTTTGTCTTTATTTTAATTTAATTGGTTTTGTTTGTTTGTGGTGTGTTAGAATATGGACTGGAGAGGGAGGTAAGAAAAGAAAGAAAAACAAGAGTTTAAAAATCCACTGTAATTACACGTGTAAGAAATGGGTTTGTGTGTGTTTGTCTGTCTTCCTGTCAACAAAACCCACATCGCACAAGAAAAGTGCTCTATTAAATTTTTTTCTTCAAATACTTTTTTTCTTCGTAAAAATAGTCTACCTCATAAATACTTTGTTACATGTTCTTCTTGGAAACACTCTGTTCATATTTTGTCGTCAAAATGCTTGATATAATAAAATGTCGTCTTCATAATACTCCATTAAATTCTTTTCTTCTGGTTTATTGTGTCTACAGCAACAGGAGCAGGATCCCACCAACCTGTACATCGCCAACCTGCCCCCAGCCTTCACAGAGAAACACCTAGAGTCCCTGTTCAAGGACTATGGCACCGTCATCTCCACCAGGATCCTGCGAAAGCCTGACGGCTTCAGCCGCTGCGTGGGATTCGCCCGCATGGAGAACCGCGAGAAGTGCGACGCCATCATCAACGCTTTCAATAACAAAATCGTGCAAGGTATGTTATGGTGGATGTTATCGATATTGATGAGGATGATGGATGATTCGAGATAAATTATAATATTTGTAGTGCGGAGTGGATCTTGAGAGAGTGAGTGTGCAGAGTAATTGTATCAGAGGATGATTGTGGTGGTGGTGGTGCAAGGGGGAGAGAGAGAGTGTGTGTGTCTGTGTCTGTGTCGGTGTGTGTATGTTTGCTTTGACTGGTGGTCTTTGTGCATGTGTGTTTTGTTGGTCTGTATGTGTTCTTCGATGAAGTTACAGAGTCACTCCCTCCTTCTATTCTTCCAAATTTCTTTTTCCTCTCTATCGTCTGCAGCGGCGCAACCCACCGCATCATTCCTCTCTCTCTCTCTCACTCCCTCTCTCTCTCCCTCCCTCCCTCTCTCTCTCCCTCTCTCTCTCTCTCTCTCTCTCTCTCTCTCCCTCCCCCCCCCTCTCTCTCTCTCTCTCTCTCTCTCTCTCTCTCTACTTCTATTCCTTCTTCTCTTCCGTTTTATTTCTTCTCCCCTTTCTTCTACTCTTCAGTTTACGCTTCCCTTAAAAATTGCTCTTCACATCGAACACGAAGAAAGTACAAAATCAGTTAACGTGCCTCACAGTATTCATCCTGCCCTCAAATTTGAAGAAATAAAAAGCACAAATCCGACTGAAAGATTACATATTTATCTTCCATTACTTCATGTATCTATTTATTTATCTATTTACGAAAGGAAAGACAACCAGGCTTTCAAGAGATCAATATTTGTAATAATCCAGAAAACTTGTTTAGCTGGTACTGATCAGGATCGAAGGTAAGAGAACGCAAATCAGACTTTAAAAATGGAAACGACTGGAACACTTAAGTTACGTATATATATGGAACACGAAGACTATAATAATCTTTTATAGACTGAAAAGTGAACGCGAGGGAGAACATGTTCGGAACTTGTTATTCGAAGAAAAATAAGACAGAGACCCAGGCGCCAAATGTTGAGACATCGTTAACCGTTGTTTGGAGTGAATATTCTAACGGCAAAATAAACCCCCGAGTCCCTTTCAACGTTCAATGGTGTAGTTATCTCGCATGATTAGCTGCCCTTTTGTATACGGTGTAATTTTAAACCCGCTTGGCTTTGAGGAACGTGTGATTACGTTTTCTCAATGGAGTTCTGCATTTGATAGAACTCGTCAGGGGCAAGGCTTGCATTTGATTGAACTCGATAGGGCAAGTCTTGAGTTTAACTCTAGTATCTCAGGTATGTTATATTGGTTTCGCTTCTTATCGTTTGTTCGTCTTTGTCCCTTAGCAGTATTGGATTATTTGTTTATATAGATAGTTGGAGGGGAGCAAGTGTTGTGGCAAGAGAAAGGTTACATGAATTTATTCAAGTAGTGATACCCCCGTTGGGGTGCCGGGGGTTTCAGTATAAATAGTATCCCCACTTTCTGGAAATTTAGTGCTTTAAATTCCCACTGTCGCTGTCTTCCACATTTACTCTTTCCCATTCCTGCTCTGTCCTATCACTCTGCTATACTATCTTCTTCTTCGCTAGATCAATGACCTACCTTTTTTCTTGAAAACTCTTCCTGGACAAGACTCCTTGTTTGTGTATGAGGTCTGTTGGATCAGCTTGGGATTGTTGGACGCTTTCTGCCGGGTGGTCACTAGGGCTTCCTATGATGTTATTAGTTAGCAATATAGGCATTTTATATGTATGTGTTTTGTTGATAATTTATAATGTTTGTATTCTATTTTGTTTTTGTAACCGGGGGTTCGAGTAGTTGGGGTAAAGCCTCAGCCGTCCCCTGCGTGGGATGTCTTTATTGTAAAGTGACTGGCCGGTGGAGGGCATTCAGTTTTCCCACTAGGGTTGTTTCAGCAGATCTTTTATGCGGATCGGGGGTTGTCCGGTCCTGATTTGGCTCGGAAGAGTCCGCTGGACCTAAAGCAACAATTAATCAATCAATTCAAGTAGTGATCAAATCATTTTTTGTGAGTGTGTGTGTGTGTAGGTGTGTGTGTAGGTGTGTGTGTGTGCGTTTGCGCGCCAAACGTTTTGAGCTCCAATCTCATATCCTTAATGGACATTTAAAAAAAAGAAGAAAAGAAGGGATAGCGAAAAGAGAAAATATAGACTGGGAAGGAGTAGATGTGAGAGAAAGAAAGACTATTCATCTTCAAAGTATTGGAATAAAAGAACCATGGTTTAGAACGGATTATTTTCATACGTTGAATATTATATTAAATTTTTGCTAGGTTGCATTGTCGTTCGGGTTCCGTTTTCACATTCCTTCCCCACCTGTCTACACGCCAATGTACGGAATGGCATCAAATTTAATTGGTACATAGTTGTTGGAGGTTTTTAATCTTTGTAGTTTTAAAAATAGGGGAGAGGGAGACCCAAAAGTTATAAGCCTATTTTTAAATTATAACAGCGTTGTTATACCACGCCATTCCTCTTCTTGCTGAATATCAGGGGCTGTATTTGGCCTCTGCCAATCTCGGATATTGGCATTTTACCTTTACCTGTTCACTTTGCACGCTACGGTTCAAAGGTCGCCAGCATGCATTAACCCACTTTTGCGCGCGCAGTAGCGTTTACACCCGAGTGTTCTCCCTTGGTTTTATTATCGTCGTGATCATGTTATGTCTTCTTCTCGCGTTTCCTTCCCTCGGTGTTTCTTTACATTTTTCTCTTTCCATAAAACATTATACACTTTGGTTTCATCCTTCCACACCCCTGCCACACGCCCCTCTACCTCTCGTTCTCTCTCCCTTCTGCCTGTCCGGTTAGGCCTATTTTTATTTTGTTTGCCGCTTCTCTCCTTCATTTGCAAGCTTTTTCACTCAGAAATTATTTTGACTTCCTTCTTTTTTTGTCGGAATCTGCATTTTTACAGTTTTACCGTTTACCTGTGTTATGTTGCATCCATATTTATAGGACTTCTGCACATCCATCTCATCTTCCTGCATTTGGAAGTGGTTTCTTCTATCAGAGAGATACCTCGACTTTTTGTCTGCTTCTGAATTAGCGTCCATCTTTTAATTATTACTGTCCATATTTTTTTTTCTTCAACATTTCCTAGTTTGCTTGCTCTTAAGCTATTTTTACTTCATTATCTTTACTCTGAATCTGTTTTGTTTGTGTATGTGTGTAGTAACCTGTTTTGTTTCAATAGCATATCCTATATTTAGGCCTTTCGTTGTTTCTTCATGGCCATCTGCTTTTATGCATTTGGGTTTATGGATGTGTGTGTGTGTGTGTGTGAAGGAGGAGGGAAGGGTGTCTGTTAATATTGATTTAAAAAAAGTTTTTGCTTTGTTGTTTCTGATTGTTTCCATACTGTTTCTACTGATATTAATATAGAGGAGGGAACGTGCCATCAGTCTCCAGGTATTTCAAGAAACTCGCTCTCTGGATGTGAGATGGAGAGAGGGCTGTTTTGAGTAGGTGTGTAGAAAGCAACTGAGAAGGGAAGGATCGATAAGGAAAGAGGTTTAATGTGAGAAATAAAAAAAGTGTATTTTATGTTTTGTACGGTTATGTTGAGGTGGTACCCGACTTACGCCTAGAAAAGAGTAACGTGAGAGCGAGCTTGTTTACGCTGATAATCTTGTTTATTACAAGTTGTTGAAAACCGTCGTGGGCGTGTATCTTATTTATTTTGTTCTCGACTTGCGCCCCTTTCGCAATCCCCCCCCCCCCTTTCTCTCTCCCCCCCTCCTCTCCATCCCAAGAAATACACCTCTCCTCTCCCTCCGTCTTCTTCTCCCCCATCCTTCTCTTTCCCCCCTGTTCTTCTTTCCTCTCCTTCCTCCTTGCCACCTCTTGCCTGCGTGAGTGGGTTAATCTGAGAGGAAACGGGGAGGAGGGTCGGGGAGGGGGGATGGGAAGCGATAAACAATATTCTTAGGCTCGAAATCCTACGCCAAGCTCAGGTAAATGGACCTCCGATTTGACAGTTAAAGTAACAAGAGAAGGCTCCTTTCGTAGCTCCGTATATAGAGTTGCCAATCGGATGACTTATTATACCATTTTTATATGGTGGCTGGCAGTCGCCGTAGAGACGGTAAGCTATCTTGCTATCAGAATTGGAGACTAGACCCCAATTTAGTCTTGAGCATCAGTTTCCAGAGGTTTTGCTTGAATTAAAATGGAACTATTGAATGTCCTAGAGTTTTACATTTAAGGGGGATGGGGGCGGGGGGGGGGGGCAGAATGGGTGAAAGGTTATGCTAATCATAATGTGCTGAACTTAGTATTCGGGAAACAAAACTTTTTGCGCGGAATTGCGACTTAATATAAGAGTTACGTGCTGAACTTTTAGTTGTAGGTAACATGTCTCAAGTCTTCGTGGAAGACAATTTGACAGATCTTGCGAGGGATCTCTTTTCATCGGGTCTATGAGACAATGACCGAAGACCGAAGACGTTTAATATAGAAAGACTCCGCTGCTGGTTGGGTGTGCAAGGGCGTAAGAGCTGTAGTAGATGTTGGAGGAGGGAGGAACGAGAGGAAGCAGGTAGGATGGCATGATATAAAGAAACAGTTTGCAGCAGGTGGGCTGATAATCGGGGTAGCATTGGGAGGGAGAAGGGGGATACGAGATAGTGGGTATGACAGAGATTGGATACGAGAAATGACAGGTGAAGAATGGCAGTGGGGATAGGTGGCAGAGAGAACATGAGAATATATTTTTGGAGTCCAGAAAAGGTTGTTTTTTTTTTTTGCTAGGGCGTCAGATGGGGTAACTAGAATAAGTGGTCGAGGAAGGTGTGAAACCGGAGCATCGTAAAGTTTATAGGTATACATAACATAACAAAGCGTATCTTTGTCCTCGTTCTCCTCTTTCTCTCTATCTCCCCTCCCTTCCCAAGTACCCCAGCATAGAATTTTAATGGTCTAAGCCGTTCGGTTGTTTTACGATTATCATAAGACACAACACCAAAGATACTTGTGTAGTATGTCCCTTTTTATATAAACGTATTCTAAGGTGTGCCAGCTGTAATTTAACTAGACCTGTTGAAACGGGTATGTCTTGTACAAACACACGTAGATATGATTTTGTGTGAGTTCTACAATCAGAACACGTGTGTACTGTTCTTTAAAACAAACACGCATAGGTAAACCTTTTCCGGAATAAATGAATGCGTTGTCACGTTTTCGTTGTGTTCCGCTGGAAGGTAATACACCTGTCTTTTGCAGATTTGCATTTGAATGTAAAAAGAATGGATTTAGGGGTTTGAGCTTAGAAGAAGCGTTGTGACAGGAGAGATTTTCCATGGAATTGGATTACAAATGTCTTTGAATGTACACATACACGGATTGGAAAGAAAAGAAAGGGTGGTAAACAAACCGTTCCATGTTGTGCCCTGCTGTGCCTTCTCTTCACTCTCCCACCCCTCCCCTTTGTACCACTCTCTTCCTGCCAACCCCTTCCCCTCTATCTCTTGCAGCCCTACCTTCCCAAGGGTAGGTCGTTTTTAAAGCGAGATTAAAGGATGGGGATGAGTTATTGTCCAATACTCGGAATGTTCCATTGAAATGTAAACATTTGTTACACATTCATTCCAACTATCTCTCGTATAAATAAACAACGTAATTCGGTTCAGCTTTAAAATTCGGGTATTTGTAGACATGAATATTTAAAAAGCAGCACGACCTGAGTAGCATCCGGATGGGTATAACATATAATACAGTTAGAAAACTTTGCGGGTGCTCTCGATTTCAGAGAGTTAAGCGTGATCTTTTTAAGGCAATTTAACCCCCGTTGGGGTGCCGGGGGTTTCAGTATAAATAGTATCCCCACTTTCTGGACATTTAGTTCTTTAAATTCCCACTGTTGCTGTCTTTCTCATTTGCTCTTTCTCATTCCTGCTCTTTTTTTTTTATCAATCTGCTATACTTTCGTCTTCTTCGCTAGACCAGTCTCCTACCTCCTTTCTTGAAAACTCTTCCGGGACAAGACTCCTTGTTTGTGTATGAGGTCTGTTGGATCAGCTTGGGAATATTGGACGCTTTCTGCCAGGTGGTCACTAGGGCTTCCTATGATGTTATTATTTAGCAATGTAGACATTTTATATGTATGTCACATTGTGTTTTGTTGATAATTTATAATGATGTTTGTATTCTATTTTGTTTTTGTAAACGGGGGTTCGATAAGTTGGGGTGAAGCCTCAGCCGTCCCCTGCGTGGGATGTCTTTATTGTAAAGTGACTGGCTGGTGGAGAGCTTTCGGTTTTACCACTAGGGTTATTTCAGCAGATCTTTTATGCGGATCGGGGGTTGTCCGGTCCTGATTTGGCTCGGAAGAGTCCGCTGGAGATCAAGCAATAATAATGTAATATAAGGCAATTTAAACTGAGCTAACATATATTAACAAATAGGATTATGCAACAGATTGATATGGAACATCTATTGGCAGGAACAGTATTAGCTTCAACAACTGAATTAACAACTTTTTGGGGACGTTTTGGCAATAGTTTTAAATCATTGAACATGTTAAAATTTCACAAGAGTGCGGATTAAGCAGTTTCCAAACTGTCAAAAATTTATTTGTAAGGGTTGTGTGTATGGGTCTGTCAGTCTTTAGTCTGTGCCCCATGTTAACAGTAAGAAATAAGGTCTCACCTATGCCTATGCCCTTTGAAGTTGTTTATTCGTTTAGTCTCTTAAGATTGTCAAGCTTGTGGATGATCTTGGGATAAAGGATGGTTGTGGTTGTTTTATTAACGTCTTATTTCACCCAGATGATAAAGACCATGGGATAAATGAGCTAGACAAAAAGGAGCGAACATTGACATCCACCCCACCCTAGCCCTTTGCTTGAATATTATCTTGCAAGCAAGGAAATTTTAGACTTATCTTTTTTATCGTGGTCTCCTTAGGGTAACCCACAAAAACTACAATTGCGTCGCCGCTTTGTAACGTGCAACGCTATAGTTATCACCTCATCATGATCTCTGTATAGTAACAAGTAAACCTAGAATTGAATCCTTGTATTGCAACGTGCATAGGCATACTAGTTGTCATTTAAGCTGTACACTTTTCTTTTTCTTTAAAAAAAAAGTTTTTAAATAGTATAATTATTCTTATATTGCGCAAGGAACTGTGAATATCCAGAGTATGAATAGAGAAAGTATGTTGGCGAAACCCAGTGAGATTATTATGCGCCTTGCGGTGTCTTTGTTGGGATTTGGTTTAGGATTAAGGGATATAGTGTATTGTGAGTGTATTTTATTTTTCAGTATCTTATTTCTTTACTGGCTGGTTCTTGCGTGCTTCTCGCGTCACTCGTTTTACATTTATCTTTATATTTCTCATGTAACCCACCCCACTCGCGCCCTGTCCCTCTCACCACCCCTCCATCGCTTCATATCACCATCCCAATTTTTTTTGGGTTTAATTTCCCATACTTCCGGGCCGCGTTTTCACAAAAGTACAAGTAATTTTACCTACATCAAGCATTCGTCCGTACATACAGCCGGTTGCCTCTTCACTCCCCTCTCCCCATCCTTTACCCTTCTTTCCCCTACCCCCTTGCCTCCTTATCTTAGTGTTTAACTAATGCACACACACACACACACACACACACACACACACACACGTACACACGCACTCACACACACACACACACACACACAATCTACCACTACCACCACACCACTCACAATAATTGCATGTCGTCACGCCTACACGTTACAACAATGTACCTCTGCCTTTATCAGGCATCCTGTCATACATATACCATCTGAGCTTACACCTGTGGATAATGAGCATTGTTTTTCCTCCTTTCAAACGTCACAAGGCAAGCTGTCGTCCCTCCTTGTCCTTCTGTATCAGCAGGCGGAGACAGATGGCGAGATGAATAGCCTCAAAACTTGGTTTTCTCCGTTTGCTATCGATATTGTCGATCGAATAATGGGGATGTAATATTTCTGGTTTGTAATGGTGGCGGTTTTTGTTTGTTTTTTTAACAGCAGGACACTCCCGTTGGGGTACCGGGGGTTTCAGTATAAATAGTATCCCCACTTTCTGGAAATGTAATGCTTTAAATTCCCACTGTTGCTGTCTTTCTCATTTGTTCTTTCTCATTCCTACATGTACTCTGTTCTATCAATCTGCTATACTATCTTCTTCTTTGCTAGACCAGTCATCTACCTTTTTTCTTGAAAACTCTTCCGGGACAAAACTCCTTATTTGTGTGTGAGGTCTGTTGGATCAGCTTGGGAATATTGAACGCTTTCTGCCAGGTGGTCACTACGGCTTCCTATGATGTTATTATTTAGCAATGTAGGCATTTTATATGTATGTGTTTTGTTGATAATTTATAATGATGTTTGTATTCTATTTTGTTTTTGTAAACGGGGGTTCGATAAATTAAAGTACAGCCTCAGCGTCCCCTGCGTGGGATGTCTTTATTGTAAAGTGACTGGCTGGTGGAGTGCCTTCAGTTTTACCACCAGGGTTGCTTCAGCAGATCTTTTATGCGGATCAGGGGTTGTCTGGTCCTGATTTGGCTCGGAAGAGTCCGCTGGACCTAAAGCAATAATCATGTAATGTAATGTAACAGCAGGACATATTTTGATATCAACGGGGAACTCCATAATTATACTCTCCTCCCTCTCTGTTTCGTTATGCTTTCCTGCTTGAAAAAAGTTGTCTACTTACCCGTCTCTCTCTTTCTTTCTCTCTCTCTCTCTTTCTCTCTCTCTCTCTTTCTCTCTCTCCTTCCTCACCTCTTTCCCCTCCAGAACCTCCTTCCCACACTTCTATTTCTGCAGTTATGTCATTATCACTCGTATAATTCGTATAATTTAATTTTGCCGTTTCATTGTTTGATTTGTCCCCCAATCGAGCTGTGCATGGGGTCTGTGTCAGCCTGCTTGCCTGTGTGTGTGAGAGAGAGAGAGAGAGAGAGAGAGAGAGAGAGAGAGAGAGAGAGAGAGAGAGAGAGAGAGAGAGAGAGAGCACACTGCAAGCTTAACAGTGCATGACAGGAGCGCGTGCGACACCAAGGTCAAGGCATGGCACGGCAAGGAATGCTTGGAATGTATGATAAGTGGCGACACATCGTGTTAGCCCTGAAACCTATCTCCTTCTATCAAACATAAAAGATAATTCGCAACCAGAAATATGTGCAAAAAAACTATCATATTCATACGCAGAGAAAATAGTTCACAAAGGCGAAAACATGCGCGTCGGGCTATCCCATTCATTTACAAAATAATTCTTAATGCGAAAAATGTGCGCCTGAGACTCCTCGTCCTCATTATCTTCAGCTTACAGAAAACAGATAAAAAATCTTTTCCCATCATGTAAATATGATATTATTAGATAATAAGAACTCTTGAGACAATCATAAAAAATAAATAATTCTTCATGCAATATATTGCGCAGGACACGCGCACGCACCACACCTGTGAGACAAGGGTATTCGTTTTTATTTGATATGCGCAAGCAACATGTGCTAAAGACGTAAAGAAGATTGCACTGTAGAGAAGTTATAACAAATGACTTGTTCGCTCTCTGCTACTGCTCATTCACCCTCTTCCTACCGCTCGCCTCACCACCTTCTCCTTCACAGACTTAGAGGAGGTTGCTCAGCATTGAGTTATAACAAATGAGTTTTCTTACCCATTCACCCCATTCCCTTGTACATTACTTACTCCACTCCCTCCCTCGCATTAGTATGGCTCTCGTACTCAGCTTCTTCGTTCCAGCTTCACTCCTACAAGAAGCAATAAAACGACCCTTCAGCCTTAGTGACAAATTAACTTAACCCTACTCTACCCTCCCCTCCCATCCCCTCTCCTCTTGACGTTTACCGGCGGGCTGCTGATCTAGTTTAATGTTATTAATCTGGCTCTTTTGGGGGCGTACACATAGGCATAAAGAGACGTCTGCATCCTTGACTTTAGTTTCGCAGCTTGCCGCAAATTCCGAGAGTTAGCTTTGGATGTGAATAGGAGGCGGGGCAGTGAATGAAACCCTTAAAAAACTTAGTAATGAAACTAAGAATTGAAACTCTCAAACGCAAAAGAAGGAAAGAAAAAAAGAGAGAGAATGAGAAAGAGAGAGAGAGAGAGAGGGAGGGAGAGAGAGAGAGAGAGAGAGAGAGAGAGAGAGAGAGAGAGAGAGAGAGAGAGAGAGAGAACGAAGAGGAGAAGGGGCGGGGCGGCACATTGCGATCAAAGTTACCTGCGTTTCTATTTTAAGCCCAGTTTGCAGACGTGTATAATCTGATAGTATCCTTTTGTCCATTGATACACGTTTGGGAGACTCCCTTGGTTTTAACTAGACTTCTTTGTATTAAATGTTTACCATTCTCACTTTGACTTTCATAGGTTTGCAGAGAGATGCAGTTTGGGTCCCCTGTGTTTTGACAGTTATTATAGCAATCACAGATATTTGAAAACAACCGAGCGCTTATTGCCATAAATAATGACGTTATTCTTTTACTCACATTTATGCACACCATAATTCATCCCGTCCTTTTTCTCCTTGCGCCCCTCCTCATTCTTTCTTCTTGTGCCCTGCAAGGAAAACCCATTGCATTGCCTGAGTCACCTTTGATAACAAGAATCTCCTGTGTTCAGTTTTGGAGAGGGAGAAAATTCTAGGTTTGAATGACAGATTTCTTTATGACTCTCTTCGTCGTCACCATCAGCATCATCATCATCAGCAGCAGCAGCAACAGCAGCATTATCACCTTTTTTCTTTTTCTTCCTTCCTTCCCTCCCTCCCGCCTTCCTCCTTTTCTTACACTGTTGTCCCGTGTTCCAACATGTATGTGTGTGGTGTTTCTTTTTTCTTTTTTTTACATCACCCCCACTGCTTCCTTCGTTTTCTCCTGTCGCCCTCAATGGACGCAATAAGACATCCCGTGTTCCAGGGCTAGCAGGCCGAGAGGCAACGCTAAAAATCATGCCCTCCCAGTGGGGTTGCAGACTAAATAACACGCTGCACGTGGAAAACTCATCTTCCAGAACAATAGAAGCGGTGTTGTGTTTGTTTCTAAGTGGGAGATTGCCGAACAATGGGTTGACTGACAACCCACTCTTTTAGCTGGGTGGCATTTTTTCCTAGTTTCTCAGCTTCTCTCTCTCTCGTTCTCTCCCCCCCCCCTTTCCCAAGCAAGTTTCTTGCTGAGGCCGTGTAATTTTTTTTAATGATTGTGGCTGGATGAGTTGATGCAGTCAAGTTGCAACTATAAGAAGTGTTTGTGTGTGCGTTTGTGTAAAGAAGACGAAGAGAAAAATAAAATAAAAACGAGTTTCTGCATATGACTGAAGATTAGCAACGAACAAGATTGTCTAGTTTTTGTAACTCGCCAATTTACAGAGGCCCGTGTTGGGTATTAAAAATAAACTATTACACTGCTAACTAGAATGCATGCACTGGGGTTACGTGTTTTTATTACAATTGGTTGGCAAGCTAAACTTTTAACAGATTAGTTGTGCACGCGTGCGTGGTGAGCTAGATGAATTTTCCTCGTCCTCCTCCCTACAAAATACAATGTGCATTAAAATAATATTTATTGTTAGATCACTGCATACCTGTCAAGTCTTATGCTTTTGACATAATTCTTACTGAATTTTGGCAATTTTCAAGTCTTATGGCGTAAGGTGAAGACCTTAAGTTTATTTTAAAGTTGTGGTGAAAAAAAAGTATATAGATTTTAATAGAGAGAGAGAGAGAGAGAGAGAGAGAGAGAGAGAGAGAGAGAGAGAGAGAGAGATTCCTAAGGTTCGTGAATGTGACAATCCATGCATTTTCACACATTTCTTATGGTATTTTGTTCAAACTTACGGTATGGGAAGCAAAATCTTATGGTAAGAGTCCATAAGAGCTTGACAGGAATGGATCAAAAATGAATCTAAAGCGCACCTTGTTTTCGGACAGATTTACTGTCGCAAAACCTGTACACGTAGTGTAATGAAGTTGTGTCCCTTCTTAGTACGACGTTTGCCTATTTCTGTCGGGCTTGTCTTGGTATCTGGGCAAAGAGTATGAGATTTTTACTGGCTCCACATAATTATCTGGCAAGAGTATGAGATTGTTTTAACTGGAGGCCCCATCCTTGCCCTCAAGTGGCTGTAAATTGAGAATTTATGTCCCGAGGGGAGAAAACTTTATGTACTTTGTAGCTAGGACACGTTCTTATCAAGAGCCGTCACCCAGCTATGCTGTTTATAATTGCTCAGAGTTGTCCCAAATCTGTCTGGCTCTAGCTGCTCTCAATGCAGATGACTAAAACTAGTTTTGTTCGATTCAGAAGAACCGAAGCTTTGTTTTGCTGCACGAAAATGAATACCTGTAGGAGGTTTTGTTATCTCAAAACTGCTGGATATTGGAGTTGAAAAAGTTATATATTATGTAGGTGTAAGGATTTACAATGTTTCCCATATACTTGAGCATTTTAGTGCATTTTTCTGCC
Organism: Oncomelania hupensis; assembly: GCA_036898135.1. Taxonomy (NCBI): domain Eukaryota; kingdom Metazoa; phylum Mollusca; class Gastropoda; order Littorinimorpha; family Pomatiopsidae; genus Oncomelania; species Oncomelania hupensis. The sequence goes on along the minus strand of CM072511.1, from coordinate 67,645,095 downwards.
GTGGTTTGTATCTTTCTAATGTCCATAATGTGTCGTTAACGTCAGCTTGGACTGTTCTTAAGACGAAATACGATTAAAAGGTCATGCTGGGATGGTAGTTAAGACATTGATAACTTCTTGTTGAAATGTAGCTTGAAGTTTTATAATGTCGACACAAAGCTTGTGATATGTTTTTTCTTATCCAGACATCTTTAGTGATCTTTGTATCTTCGCTACCTCAAACAGTGTGAATGCAGTGTTTCTTTTTTTCACCCCCACTTCTTCCATCCCAGGCCCTGCTTTTATTTCTCTTCTTTTTCATCCCCATTTCTTTGTGTAAATACGTGCGTGTACATGTATAGGTGCATGCGTGCATAATTATATTTGCTCTAGGTTTATTTAAATGGCATTTAATACATGAAAAATCATATTTAATAGAATAACTTTTCATTCACACACTGTTCTTTCAACTCAAATTAATTTTGCATCTTCTTGTGATATGTTTCAGGTTGCAGCGAGCCTCTGCTGGTGAAGTTTGCCGACTCCGGCAACAAGAAGAAGACACAGCAGAAAGGATTGTTCCAGGTTGGCAGGGACGACGTGAGTTACAGAGAATGCTGCCAAAATTTCGGAGAATAAAATCCTTAATGAAAACAGACCATTAATCAGTCGTAGTTACTAGTTTATTAATCAGAAGTAGTTTCTAGTTTCTTCTGTCCATTTTTCACTTTAGAGGAATTGATTACCGATAAGCTAGGATATTTAAATACCCACTTTAAATTTGGCCCTTGGCTCATTTGGATTTTATTATTTTCGCCTCCTAAACACCCCTATTCAACCCAGTCGATGAGATTCGACTATGAAAATAATAACATATTTAAGAAATGTATACTTGTTTTCATAATCTGTAACCCAATTATACCACATTGCCTTTGGATTCCAAGGTCAAAGTAATGTGGCCTAAAACAGTAATAATAATAATAATAATAATAATAATAATAATAATAATAATAATAATTCCGGGAATTTTATAATGGGTTTCATGGTGCATCCATCTTATTCAACTAACTTGCTCATCAGTTGGGTTTATCTGTACATTTGATACCTTTCACTAATTTGAAAACTTTACTTTTATTAGTGCGTTTTCTTATCTGTTGATTTTTTTTTACTCAACCCTTCGTATTTCGCTAGTTTTCCTACCTACCGCCCCGAACATTACCACCAGTCCATTCAAAGTAGTCAGATAACTATATATAACTATAGAAACCTGTATGCCACGCATTTTCTCTGTAACTTTCGACTAACGTGTATCTTTGTTGTTGTGCTGTGTGTGTGTGTGCATGTGTGCGTTTGTGTGTGTTTTCTTAATGCGTTATGTATATTTTAAAGAGTAATATGGACAATTTATCAAATGAGCTGTTAGCAATTTTATGCATCTAATGGAACAGTGATGCTCTGGACAACAAAATTTACTTTAAATTGAGCGTTCACCAGTTATATAATGTGTTACTGTATTATAATATAATTTTGAAAAGGACAAACAACACGCTTTTCAAACTAATGTAAATAAAAAATCATGTCTATTGCTTCTCAGTCATAAAATGAACGATTTTTTCTGTTGTCAGATTTATTTTGACTTGTTACATGTCACTACTCAATGTCGATGTTTGTGCCATGAAATGGCGTCCCCAGAATGTACATACTAATTCTTATGTACAGTCGGATTATTTGCAGGCTATCCAGTTCCCGTACGAGCAGCAGGCAGCCCTGGCAGCCAACTTGAATAGGTAAGTATCATCTCCACCCCTCCTGTCTTTCCGTTTCTTTCATTGTCTTCTATATCTTTTATTTGTTGACATTTAATATCTATAATGGTAATTATTCTTCTTCTTCTGTAATCTGATTTTTTTTCTCCGTAAAGACTGCGACTTTTTGCCTAGCATGCAGACAAGTTGACACTGATGTTTGTGCACAAGGGGGTTAAAAATAAATATGTAGAAAACGATATAACAGTTTGTTAAAATTTGCTATGAACATGCAGATTGAATTCTTATAGTATAGATGTAGATCTAGTAATAGTTCGTGTATATAGTATGGGGTTGCTTTTTTATCTTCAGTTTTATGTAGATGCTTCTATTGCCGTTTGTATTTTTAAATTTAAAAAAAAATGTAAATAATGATAATAAAAGAACAAAAACGCTAAGAAATATTTCCTGTAGCTTAGGACAGGGAATATAAGGGAAGTAATTTTGTAAAGACTTAATGTAATCAACAAAGCTAAGGCGGTAGTTCCCTCCCTTGATTGCGATTAAGACAGCAGCGGTAGCGTCCCTTGATGCACAGGCACTTTGGCTGAACTTGATTGTAGAGGCTCTTGTACATAATACTGAATGAAGTTGCATCGACTTTATCAGAGTGGCACATTTACCCTTACATTCAACGTACCTGCCATCCTGTATCGACCTTTACGCCAGTTACTAATTGTTGTGCAGACTTGTATTTATTTGCATCGCTATTTTTTTAAATTTTTTTTTGCACAGTGTATTGTAATATCTTAGAGGTTATGAGGAGCCATAGTCTTACCTTTTTACTGTGTGCTTTTTAAAAACGTATTTATTTTCATAACTATTATCCAGAAGTTTTTGTGTGTATGTAACCTCAACAGATCTGAGTTTTAAAGGTCGAACAGTCTATAGCATGCTTCTCTCTGTATTGCCATATATTGACACTGTTTGCTCTACTGAGTAGGATAGTCCAGTAATCGCTGCCCCACTATTAATCAGACATGTTCATTTTAATGGCATATCATTGCATCCCAAAACATTCAATTTCTGCATTCAAATCATCTGAAATTGCATTAGTTTTCAGCCCTTTGCCACCATTTTATTACTGTTCTTGCAGCATTAGAAATACAAGGCAATAACAACACAGTTTAGGCCACCCTCCACCGCTACATGCACTTTCCGAGGACATAGATAAAAGCACACAGATACGCGTATGATACGCATATGCAGGAACTCATTCACATACTCTTTGCCACATCTGTATTTGCCTATTAAAATTATGAAGACTGTGACAAAACCACTACATGCATCCCATTCATTCAACATTCATTTGTTGAAAAATCTTTTGAGAACAAAATGACATCGACACATGGCTGTATCCGGTGGTATCGTTTTTTAAAAAAAACGTGCAGCCTAGGGCTGCTTGATCGCATCGAGTTTTGATTCATTCAGCAACAAAAAAGTCGATCCGAATTTGATGGTGAGTTTTTCCGTTTTACAAATTAAAAAAAAAAAATCCAAGTATCGTTTCAATCCGGTGTGTGAGTAAAAGTGTACAGACGGTTCTTTCTCCCTGAAGTGTTTATGGAGCGAAATAACAGATATTGCATTATTAGTCATCATCCCACTCAGATGATTTATATATAGGCAGTCTCTCGTGAGAAAACAGTGGTATGGCAACAATAAATGCAGAGAGCAGAGCTCCTGTTTTTACAGAAATCTTTTCAGAGTAACGTTTTATTTTGGATAAAAAAAGCAATTTCTGTAATTTAGTCTGCACAGCAAGATAAACATAAACCTGGTACACTTAACACTTAAATTATACTACCAAAATTGATATAAAATATGAAAAAAAAATCCTGGAAGTGTAAGAAACCAAAAATAAAAAGTATACAGCTCGCTCTCTTTATTCTTTTCAAATTTGAGGGAAACAAATTATAAATACATCTGTGCCATGAAAGTTAAGAACTGTGTACTTAGGGGGAATATATCTTAGCATCTTAACAACTTCCAAAAATAAAATACATTAAAACGGAGACCGGACGATGGATTAAAAAAAGGGCAGGAAATTGAGAGCATTTTAAGTGAGAAAAGTACAGACAAATAATACTACTTTACGAGTTGAAAATAAGACGCGAGGACTTAAACTAGGAAAAGATGAGAAAAAATTTGGAAGTTGAATGTAGGAACATAAGACAGAATGATAGCAACTGAAATTTAAGGTAGAAGTATAAGGTATTTCAATAACGGGATTTTAAGGCAAAAAGATCTGTGTAGGAAGAAGACATGTTCTGTATGAAAATTTAAGGCGGGTTAAATTGGACTAATAACGGTGAGAACAGGCTGCTTATTGAAAGAACAGTCCGTACATGAATTACAGCATGACCACCCCCGCTCTGCTGCCCAGTGGATTGATGCCTCGCTACTCCTCTGTGGCCACCAACCCCGTCACCACCTACCACCAAATTTCCGCCAACTCTGGATGGATGCCCCAGTATATCATGCAAGGAGGTATTCCCCATGTGAGTATGCTTTGACTTCTTTTCTTCTTCTGTTGCATACGAAAACGTACAAGTAGATCTATTCATTTGGAATTCAGATTGATTGTTTGATGTGTATATCATTTTTCCAGAGCCAGTTTGGCTGATTCGCTTGAAAGGGTTTGGGATAGAGGGTAGGTACAAATCCGGATGCAGTATACAGAGTAGATAATTCTGATGAATTTTTAAAAAATCTCTGGGACCACCCAACAATAATCTTCAAGATTCTTATATTAACGTTCAAAATTAAATTTCAATAGACGAACTTGAGATTATTTTTAAATTAATTATTTGATACCATAACAGCCTTGGGAGTTGGACCTTACGTAGATTTGTAACATTTTGTCATGTTCGTGATTAATGAACGCTCCTCGGGATTTGCGGACAGGTAGACTATCCTGGAAAATTTGGAGTTCAATTCTACTTCTTTCCACATGCTGAGTATAATAGTTGCACAGTTTGGTCTGTAATATATGAGGAGAGGCCCAGAGTATTTAGCAACAGCTAGTCTTGGATTCTTAATTTATCTGTTATGATTTAATCAGACGTTGTGGTTTGTGGCACGTTTAAAATATACTGTAATGTTAATTATGTATTTGGGGCATGGCATGTTCATTTTGATAGCAGTAGTCAATAGGATATAAAAGCAGCTGTTGAATGTTTCCAGTCCTCTCTTTAGTCTTAAAAACAGTGTTTTCGCCTACTATTAGACCCTAACCGTCTTTTCTGTAAGTTTTAGTTTGCAGTTGCATTTCTACATTTGCTCTAACTATTGTTTAAACTGTCACTCTAAAATGATTTTTTTTTTCTTTTTGACACTTTTTTGCATGCAGTGCTTAAAATGTTAAAGGCCAATGATTATTTTAGTCAAAAAGCATGTTCATATCGGTTTTTTTTCTCCATTTTTATACATTATTTTGTGTTTGTTACCTCATGAAAAACTATTTTTTTAAATAACAGCAAAAAATAACTAACATTGGGCACGGAAGAAAATTTTGTTGTTTAATAAAATAGCTTCTGTTGCAAAAAATATGATGTGATAAAATTTTTTTTTAATGGATTGAGCATGTGTAAAACATTGCTTGTTTCAGTCTACCTGCAAGAGATCTTGTTTCATAAATATTTTAAATTTACAAAATGATTGAAAAAAGCCATTGTACATTTAGACACCATTTTTAATAACACACTGAACATCAGCATTATTTTGATCTAAAACAGAGATATGAAAAGAAAAAAATCTGTAACTTCGGTTTGTATAGTCTCCATAGGGAGTAATATGGTGTAGTAATATGGTAGAGGAAGATCTACAATTGCTGCAGGAAACCATATTGCGCGTTTGATGTAATGAATTTTCTACTTCTTTGTTGATATTCCAAAAACAGTGAGGCTGATGTCCTTTGTAAGGCACCTTCTCTTTTCCTGCTTTCATATTTTATGTTAGGTTAACTTAGTTTTTTGTCTTGCAATGTTAGGAAACTTGACATAACTCTTTTTGCTTTGCCGTGTTTTTGAAGCACAGGTATCAGGAACATACGGTCAAGACAATGCAGCCTATAACTATTTAATCTCAGGGGTAAGTTGCGCACCCCCATTCATCTCTGGTTTTAATAATTTGGCGGAAGACTCGTTTTCCTCACAGGAGTCAACTTTCTGTATTTACTCTTTAGACAGTGTTCCAAATTCCCCTAGTGTCGCTCCAGCGGCACGTTAAAGATCCCGGTCATTCTGTTTAAAAAATACAAATGATCGGCTCAACAAAAAAAAAACACACGCTCACACCCAGAAAAGAAATGTGCTATCTCAAAGGACAGTGCATCACAGGCACAGGTCAATAAGCTAAATAAAGAACTCGCCGCACTGAGCATGCTTTTTTAGCATGTGTGTTAGCGGTCATAACTTGGTGAGAATTGTGTTGCAACGCTTCACATTCTTGAACTTTTTTTTTTTTTGTTTTTTTGTTGTTGCTGTTTTGGCTGCAGTGTTCATGATGAATATTCTTAAATGCAAGGCACGATATTATCATCGTCAGTCGTTTGGCTGCTTTGCTTCCTGATGCTTGTGCTTATTTTATATACATATATATAATTTTTTTTAAAAATATTTAAAGCCTGAAATCTGTCATGAGACTTGAAAATGTATTGCACTAACCTTCGTTGGGAGCTTCAAGCTTGGAATATAATAGAAATATAGACAAAGCAGGTTTAACGAAAGATTGAAGAATAATGACATGGGAGATTTTATTGTAACGTATCTAAAAGTTTCGTAAACTTATATATATATATATATATATATATATAGGTCTAGAATGACAGGTTTCAAGACTTATTTGTTCTTACTTGATCGTTTTTTTAAAATTTGCCTTTACGCTCTTGTTTTGCCTTGGACTGACCCGTGGTGTGTTGTGTTTTGTGTTCTAATTCACAGATGCTTCCCAATGTGCACGCTGACATGTCCGTCCTGGACCCTACCACGGCTCTGATGTAAAATATCACACCAGGGAGACCCAGCCTTTCCCCTTGCCTTTTTTTAGGGGGAAGGTTTGGGGAATGCCCTCGCCTTGGCCCCCTCCTCCGAAGTGTAGGAAGGGTGGCTTACTGGAGCGTTGTCTTCTGAAGACGCAGATGAAATGTTGGATTATTATGCAAACCAAGGAGTTTCTCTTTACAAATGATACAAAATCGCCTTCCTTTGGACCGTGAAGAGACTCGTCCTGGGGGAGTGGACGCAGCAGATTTCTTCTTTTATGGGACTGAACAAGCGACTTGAACTGTTTTGCAACTTTGTGAACTTTGAACTTTTTTTGTGTTTCTTAATCATGTTTCTTAACAATTGACGCAAGCGTGGACTGTTATGGAATGTCTTTTTTAATTGTTAAATATTAGTTTGGTGGTTCATTGTTCCCTTGTGTTTGACATGCATGTACAATTTTGAAACAAATGTTTTATTTTATGATGTGGCTGATTTGTTCTTATTAAAAACTGATGCTATGTATTTTTGTGCAAGTAGTCTGAATATTTTAAGATGTTACCACCTTTTTAGCAGGCGGGACTATTTCCTTGCCATGTCATCTGCTTATTACCAAGTTAGCAACGTTTTAGACCCACTTTAAGTGTGAATTGCGTTTTAGGCACCCCATATTTTTTTTATAAATTGACTTTGTACCTAATCAACAGATGCTTCCCAGCTCTCTACACCATGGCAACACCAGCGCCCTTGACCCAGGGTCAGGGGTCATGCCTCAGCTGACGAGCCAGATGGGCCAGCTCTCGCTCTCCAGTGCTTCGGTAGGGGACGAGCATGCTGTTTTATGATCGCCTGCTCGCTCGCTCGTTGGCTGCTCTGTCTTTCTCTTCCTCGTGTCTCTTGTGACCTTGTTAGATTGTGACCTTGACAGTGGTTTCTGCTGCAGGGCAGTTTCTGTAGGACAAAGTTTGGCTAGCTCGCTCTGTACAAGAATCTTGTTTCACCTCTTTGGCTCTATTTTTCCTTGTTTCTTTGTATTTTGACAGTAAAAGGTAGATTTTTTAAACCGAGGAAAGTTCGAACAATTGTTTTTTCGTTTGGTTTGTTGTTGAGTGTTGACCATGGTCTTGCTTGCTGATTGATTTATCTTGCCAACTTTAGTCTTCCAGTTTTTGTTGTTCTTTTTCATCACCTTTCCTTTTGGTTTTGTCCTAACTCTTAAGTTTGGCTTCTCTAATAGAGGCTGTTCTTGTTCTGTACTGTAGTGTATTAGGTACTGGCAGGGCAGTTGCCATATGTAAGGTCTATCTTTACAACAATCGACAAACTCTTTTTAAGATATATAAATATATATATATTATCTTTCTCATTGAGCTTGATCTCACGGAAAAATTATTCTGAAGACAAAACAAGGCTGAAAATAAAATCGTCATACTAGTTCGCTTTCCATTCATTTACAGTAAAGTTGTAACATCTGAATAAGTTATCATTCTCAAACTAAAACCTCTTTATGCAATTTCATAGTGTTTTTTTTTTCAAACTGTAATCCAGTCTACTTTGTACTAATAGTGTTTGAACAGTTATTTTTCTCTGTATAACTTGTGTATCTACTTTCATAATCTTAGCTGAATGCCAAAGTTTGTTGCTCAGGACTGGTATGGACCAATAACATTGTGGTGAGGATTATCTTTTGTATTTGTTAAATAGCCTAGCCCCTCCCTCCTACGGTGTTTAAGGCTCGTATAGATCAAGTTATGCACTGTTTTAGTATTGTATCGCAATTATCTCCACTTCTATCCAGACTGAGCCAATCAAAAATACACACTGCCAATTATGTATCTGTCAAAGGCCCTGATTAATTCAACCCAAAGTTTTAATAATTCGTCGCATATTTTCTCCACTCTTTTATTCCTGTATAATGTGCATGTAGAACAAATTGTACGTTGGTGTATTAAATTATTTGAAATAAAAAGAGCAAAACTGAAAGTCGTCTTCCAGCAAAAAAACGTGTATATTAAACATTATGTACCGACTGTGTACTCTCAGTAATCGGCTATACTAAACAAAAAAGGAAAAACTTGAAAAAATAAAGTTACATGAAAAAAGTCTTAAATTTTGTGTTCCTTGCTTTAGCAGCTGGTTTGATTATTGTGTGCTGTAGTCTACATTTAGCCTCTGTATCTGAAGAAGGTATTTAGATGTCTTTTTTTAAGTGTGATAGACGCTTTTGTGTTTTTGTTAACTGAATAGTTTTTTCCCTGGGCGCTGCTACGCAATACCACCAACCCATTGAGCATGTTCGCTCAGCGCTGAAGACTGGCGCATGTGATATTTATTGTGGAAGCCATAATGACTTGGTTATTTTTATTGTCCTGTAGGTACACGACAAAAACATCAGTGTTCACGTCGTTTTGGTGAACTGTGTATTGTTGTAAATAAGACTCGTGTCTATATAATTAAGCGTAATCAAAGTTGTACCCCCTTTTTCATTGCATAAACAACATGCACCCGTGTCTTAATTTTACCGATTACAATTATATTTTGGGTGGCATGAGCAGCTTCATAAAGTGTATATTTAGAGCGTTTAGCATAATGAAATGAGCATTTTCAAATTCTAAGCATGTAATGTTTACAAGCTGGAAGTTGTGATATTTTAAAACTAGTAGTTTGAAGATTTTAATTCTAGTGTGTAAAGTTTCCGTGTTGTACTTGCTTGAAGAGGGATCCGTACTCAATCAGTAGTGTAATGTACATTTTTAAATCGGGGAGAAAGTTTTCAGCTGAAGGGAGCCAATTCAGGAGAAATTGTATAGAATAATCTTTAAAATTATTAAGGCGTTTAGAAAGTTTTTCACCGTTTTCTTAAAGCGCTTTCTTCCCACTCATCATCCTTCTCTTGCTCCAATTAACTTTGTTGTGTTTTGATTTCTTTGGTCCTTTGAAGATGTAATAACATTGAAGAGATCACTGACTCGACTGTTTTGGAACTGACTAGATTGTTTTGCACCCCCTTTTGCACCTTTGTTTGAATTACTAATTAGGCTCTCTTTAACAGTGTTATTCTCGAGTCTTTTATTGATTAGTCTTCAGGTATTTCTTTCTTCACGACTCGGTTTTCTATACCAGTGAGCACGCTTGTGGCTTGCATTTGACGATGGTCGCGTTTGCACTCCCCAACTTAAATTAGCTCTTATTTCACGAAGAACTGGGAATGGAGTGGTTTAAGTTCTGTGGAATGAAAACATGTTTAGCCCTCATCAGGAAAGTGTAAAGAAATAGAAAGATTTTTAAGAAGGGCACAGATGCAATTCAGGGCCCGACTTTAGTTTATAAAGCACTCTGTCTGCCTTGATGCAGTTTCATTGATTTTTATGGAGGAGGGGGGAGGTCTGAATTGGCAGTAGTGTTGTTTGTGGTAGAGAAATGTCAAAATTTATATTAAGTTATACCATGCCATTTTTTGCTTCTTGAGGAAATTTGAATTATGCAAGCTTCCGCTTGTTGAATGATGATAAATTTTGACGACGATGTACATAGATTTTTTGCGGTTTCACACTTGTCATAATTTCCTTTTTTCGTTTCTTTTTATTTTAATTTTTTGTGTGGGTATAAACTTTTTTTCGCATGTTTGTTCTATTATCATGCTTACACGTGAACTACTATTCTTGAACACTTGAAAGTTGATATTTGATGGACTCTGCGTGTGTGTTAATGTTGTTAAATTTTCTTTGTGCTTCAGTAAACAAGAGATGTTCAAGTCCACATTACGCTAGAATATTCACATTATGATCATCATGTCGCCATTTTTTTTTTCTGAAACGCCCATTGTTATTATTTTGGGTGCTTGAAAGAAGACAACCAAAGAATGGAAAGCAAAACATTTAATAAACGATTTCTGTTTGCGAAAATCCACTCATATTGTTATATTTTATTTTATTTTTTACATTTACACAGCCAATCCCACTTTTTAAGAGAATAGACATATTTGCATTCATGTCACTTTAAAATTTAGCACAACTTGTATAAATAATGAGCAAAAGACACCTGTTTGTCATCATTTTTGACAAATCGGAAGTTTAGAAAATAACCAATATAAAGTTTGATTTTATTATGTACAAATAACTAATACAGTTGTAGAACAGCAGAGCATTATTATTCAATATCAGCTGAAGTGTTCGGTAAATTTTAGTTAGAGCTTCAATTTTGCAACACTGAAGTGTTACATAGTTTGCATGTATTCTAAACAAACTTACCGTATTTGTGTTTGTTGGGAAAAAGTTTTACATCATAAAGTTCAAAACTTTTAATACCATCTTGGGTGCTGATTTTTTAAAAACATAATTATATTACAATATATATCTTCGTTTTGAGAAATATTTTTATCATTATAAATCGTAACTGACAAGCTAGACACGGATTTGTATTAAAGTTTGTTTTATTATACATTGTTTATATATGTAATGTCAGCTGCTTTCTGGCACTAATTTTGTTTAAATTCATTCTGGATGGCGTGAATTTTGCCATGCGTAACTTCTGCTCGGTGTGTAGAAAGATTTGTTGAACATTCAGGTGTGTTTAACTGTACAAGAATCACATATAAACGTATAATATAACTACCATTCAGCATATCTTTGTTTACTTGTGTTTTCATTTAAGTTGTTTTTTATACCTCGGTTGAGACTGTGTCACTTCCAGCTCGTACTTACAAGTTTGTTTGATATCCTGTTCTGTAAATGATTTCAGAACTGGAAACACACTTCAAAATAAAGTTCATTTACCTGAAATTTATTTTGTCATCATAACAACTACAGCATTGTAATAATTTTATTTTTTTAATTTTCTTTTTGTCTGAGGGGGTTATCCGGGCATAATTTTTCATATCATACGGGTTTTTATTTGAAAAACAAGTCATAGTTTGATCAAAACATTACTTTGTACTGGAATCATTTTTATTGTTTTAGTAAATTCATTTTACAGTCCCAAAGTGTCCCTTTCTCCTTTGAAAGGGGTTTGTTTTTCCTCGCTTATATTTTCTGTACTGAAGCATAAATTGTAGAAATAGAGTAACCTATTATTATCTAAAACAATTATGTGAACTACTTTCACATCTAATACCTCTTCTGTGCTTTTTGTGTGGTAAACACTTTCAATGCAAGAGTCTATCTTATTTGTTCTACAAATATTTTTGTGTGAACTTAACTTGCCTGTAACGTTGTTTAAAATCGTTGTGATCAAAGATTCAGAAAACTTTTCTGTACATAAAGTGTTACATAGCATTTAGTAGAGCGTTTGTGATCGTTACAAGCTTGCCAATTTCGTGAGTGCCACGTCATAAATGTGTGTGTATTTGGTCACATATTTATGTGCATTATATTACAACTTGTTGTGTACCAGGTCACATATTTATGGGCTTTACATCACAGCTATTTGTGGATAGACGAAAGGCAAACCACCAAGGTCTTAAACGTACATTCCACTGGTTTGGACATACACAAGTTCTTCTTGCTGTGGTTCAAAATTAACAAAACTTATTTAGTTCAATAATTTTGTCACCGAGTCAATTTTTTTTAAACACTCACTATTTTATTGCATCGGTTATATAATATGTATGTCAAAAAACGTTTTTAACTTTTTATTTCTATTACATTTGGGATAGGAATCTAGGTGTTAAGTTCTCCAAAGAGTCAGCTTTAATAGTTGTCATAAGTAGTTTGTCTATTGTGTCACTATTTTTAAAACAAAACATAGAAAAATATAGTGTTAGGTGTGGCGAGTTGTTAGACCAACAAAAGTTGTTTTAATGGATGTTTGAGCATTTTAAAACCTCAGCATTTCTCCCACCTCATGGCTTGGAATTTTGTGTTTTAACGTTGTGATTGTGGCGTGCTTTGTACAAAATGTTATGTCTTTTCACTTTCTAACATTTTCTCTGTTTGTTTTTGCTGGTTTCTTTTTCTTGTGGTTTTGGGTTTGGCATTGATTAATTTTTCATGCTTTGTACAGAATTGTACATGTCTCTTAGAAATCTTGTGTCGCCCTTTCCCCACGCCCCATGCTTTTAAAGTTTTAAGTGGCTAACATTTTTATTTCATTTCATCATCAATTGTAAAATGAAAGAGATAGGTGAAAAGCTGTGGAAAATAAGCGTTTGAACTCAGGACCGCTTTTTTAATTTCTTATTTTATGCACTCATATTAGTAACTAGTAGTGTTTTTGCTTTTTTTCTTCACCCTTATTAGACAACCATTGGCCTTGTCCTCGTTTCCACCATGTCCATATTTTTGGGTGCCGGTGTGTTGTTCGTATTCCCATGCTGTTGATCGTTGTCGTTGCCTGGATTTTCCTATCTTGATGCAACAAGAAAAGATAAAAACAAACTTCTATTGTGATTGTTGTGTGGTAATTGTCGCTTTTTATGGCTGAACCTTTTACCCCCAGTGTTAAATGGTGTCTTATTTTATTCGCATTCTATACTATACATACCGAGTTTGTCACTTACAAGAACTGAATGAGGAAAAGCATCAGATGCATACATTTTATATATTACAACTAATTTTCACACATGTTTGATGTATACGTGATAAACTGCGTTCAGTGTATAAAAAGACTGCAGGGCAGTGTTCTTCAGAAGCATTTTTTCATGTTTGGAAAATGTTATTGCAAAGTGTATTCTTTCTGAATACTATAATACCACTCATGGAAGAGTCGCAGATCTGACTGTAACCAACACACGTTTAGGTTTGTAAGAACAATGAAAACTTTCGTAACAGCTTTTATTGAAATTTTTTCAGTTTTTCTTAAATGCAATCTTTTGGCCTTCAAAAATAATTTGGTTCTACTTGTCAAAGTTAATAATTTTATAAGTTCGTAAGTGGAACAATTACATTTTTGTAAACCTCACCATGCATTATATGATTATGGGAAAATCACGAATGTTAATTAAATTAATATACTTTTTGTCCCCTTACATACATTTTTTTTATTCTTTTTTCCTCATGGCCATGTGTGCTTACTTGGAGAACTGCAGCATGATTTTTAACACACTCTTTCTTGAGAACACATTACACATAATGATATAATAAATTTCGGATGAAGTCGTCCAGAAGTTGTGACTAATGCGCATAGCTATTACCCACATGCTAGTGCCTTTGTGTTTTTCTCATACTATTTTTGGTTGGTAGAAGCGCCGATGTCCTTTTTTGAGTGGCATTGCTGGCTTGTTTGTTGCAAAGCCTGTTCTCCAAAAAAGGAGTCGCGCGACGAACGTTGTACAAAGTGCATGTTTCGTCTTTCGTCCATTTTGCATCGTTGTTCTGATGATGATTGTCTTGATGCTTTTGTGGTATGTTATCATTAGAATTGTCCTTTTTTTTTTTTTTTAACCTTTGGGAATTTTTGACTTTTTACGATTTGATCGGTTTCATGATTTTATCAATTTGCGGGAGGAGAGGGGAGGGAAGGTGATTCGTGTTTGCTGTGTTGGATAAAATGACGGAACAGCTTTAGGGACCATTTCGTGTTTTTTGTTTTGTAGACTTCTTTTGTCATGTCACGTCATGTTGGTTTCTTGTTTGTGTCATTTTGGTCAAGTTTTGAAGTTTTTAAAGCATTTGATTGATTTGTCTAAATGGCATGTCGTTAGAATTGAATAAATGTTTAGAATCACCTTGAAAAAGTACAGGAAAATGTGTTTGCTGATTTGACTATGGGTGTGAGTCTGTGTGTGTGTGTACACGCGCGCGCGTTCTTTGTCTCTCTGTCTACACTTTGTTAATAATAGTGCGCTAAACAATCCACTCTCACAATGAATGCAGCTTACGAGAGAAACAAACAAATAATCCAGTACCTTACGATTTTTATATTATGGTCGATGGCTAAAATCAAAACAAAGGGAAGTAAACTGTATTCAGTAAATACATTGCTTAAAGGAAAACGACAGTTGGCATTAACAAAATAACATTATTTGGTTACACGACGCTGCTGCTGTATGTACAGTAAATTGCACATTGTGGTATGGTGGACACAAGTATTACATTAATACAAAACAAAGCAAAAACACGTTAAAGTATTCGTGCTACAAAAGCGTGGTGGAAGTCTTCACTGTATCATCATCGCCGCCATCATCATCACCATCGTCATCATCATTATTATCACCATCGTAGACATTATCATCAGCATCAGCATCTTTAGATCTGCCATCATCGTTATCATTATCATGTTCCTCATCAAAATGGTTGCCTGCTTGTCAATTTGGGGGTGTGGGCCTGATCAGCATACTTATTTAACACGTAGGCCTACGCGGACACTTTTCTCGTATGCACGAAGCTGTCACCACTGCCCAATGTCCGCCGATCGGTGAAGGTCAGCAGTTTTGCGGTAGGCAAAACGTTGGTCAACATTGAATCGCAAACGCAGTTCAGACACTCGAACATTTGCATGCTCATCAGTGCTCGTTTAAAATATTCTGTAATCGACCACATAGCTTCCCCGCCATTTTTTTTTAAAAATTATTTTATTTTACTTTATTATGCATGCATGGCATGGAGTATTGTTAACAGATTAAAAAAAATAATATATGCTTATTGTAATAATACATTTAATACAAACTTATATTATTTATCAGTAGAACTATTTATTATAATTATCAAATATCTTGGTTTCTCCAAAACTAGTTTTCTTTGGAGTGATGCTACTTTAATTGTGCATGCTGAATATATTTGGTTGAATGCACATGCACATATCTTACTCCCCTCTCCCTCCCCTTCTCCACAACTATTCTTCTACCTCAATCCACCCCCGTCGCATCTCTTCACAAAGAAAACAAAGTGTTAAAAAAAACATCCAATTAGTCACATCCCAAATCTGGAACAGTGGACAGAGTGTGGTAAGGTTTGAACTGCTAGCTAGAATTTAAGGTATTATTACTTGTGTATCACAGTATCAAATAAAAACGATGCATGGCCTAGTAATTTAGTAGACGCATTCTTATTTCATTTGATGTATGTATTACGTCTATTAGCATAATGTATACATCATGGTGTATTTAAAATTATGGTTATTGATGCTTTCATAGATTCATTTTATTTGTTTTAATTTTTATTTTATTTAAATGTTGTTGAAGAGACGTATTTTAGAAACACATTTTAGAAATACACAAAAATGTTTCTGTTTCTTATGATATTTGTATTTGGTCTTCTAATCGAAATGTGTGCAGCTGGATAAAATATTGCATTTTAGAAGGGAAATTTTTTTTAAAATATATATTTTATTTGTATCCTGAGCATGGTGCCAGCATGGATTACATTTGGAGTCGTAGTCATCATTGTTACCAGCACAATCGTTTTATATTATTTTTCTCCACAGATAATAAAACTGATATTTTCTTCTCATAATTTGGTGTTAGGAGTTATTTTATTTCAGCGCTAGCCTCTTCCGATGTTGTCATTGTTAGATCATTCATAGGGACGAAATAAATGCTTGAACATGTACACTAGGTTAAGTTTCTTCATTTAAGCTTTTTTTTTTTCAAAGTGACAGTACCTCGTTGTTAGCAGTGCAACTTTATTTACATTGGGAAAGTGAATGCATCAATTTTGTTTTCAATTTGTCAGAAATAAGTAGCGGTACAGTCTTTAAATTTGGAAAGTTGTGTAAATTAACGCAGATATTAATAGTGATGACAAATGGCAACCATCTCTTCGGGTGATGTGTCCCTTGATATGATAATGTCTATGAAGTGAAATCTTTCCACTCGAGTCTTATTAGGCTAAACTCGAAACCCAAATCTAAGGGAATAACCTGTAACGGACAAATATATTCGTATCGCTAGAGCCAACAGAAATGTTATTTATTTGTCTGAAGGTTAGTTGTAATGACATGTTTATTTATTTATTTATTTATTTATTTATTTATTTATTTATTTATTTATTTATTTATTTATTTATTTATTTATTTATTTATTTATTATTTATGTTGCAGTATCTATCCTCACCCTACACGGCCAATGGCATACCAGCCAGCTCTCCACGCAGGAGCCATCCTTCACACACTTGCAGCAGAGGTCAGTTACGTTTTCTTATATAACACTTTACTGCCTCAAAGAGCTGCTAAAGGCCATGGTCGAAAACAATCTAACTCAAGCCACGCAATGCTTGGTGCGCAGCGTCAAACATCCCTCCCAACCCATGCCAGACAACTGAGCAATCCTGAACCACCGAGGAAGTTGGAAAACCAGTTTAGAAAAGAGTTATAAAAATTTACATTATTATTATCATTTTATTATTATTGAGGATTTTTATAGCGCACTTATGCTGGCCGATACAAGATCTAACTCAAACCGCCCGAGACGCCCACCCGCAGCCTTTGGGCGCATGGTCTGGCGCCCAGGACAACTGAGCCCTATCCTGGCCAGCCAGGGATGGGGGAGAAGGACCAAGTGCATGCTGGGTGTGTTCTTGTTACCGGCACTCACCCGTCGAGGACATGAGCGTCAGGATCTTTAAAGTCCGTTATGATGGAATGTATGCGACACACAGACTAGACCTCGGTTTATGCACTCATCCGGAGTAAGAAACGAGAGTAAAGTGTCTTTCCCAGGGACACAACACAATGGCCTGGACAGCTAGGGCTCGAACCCGGGACCTTCAGATCCGCAAGCCAAAGCACTACCATTAGACCACCTTGCATCGTTGGTCGATCCAACCAAATGTTATGGAAAAATATGTGTTTCCATACTCGAGACAAGATGTTTCCAGAAAAGAGTTACAGAAAATTACATCTTTGGTCAATCTACCAACTGATTTCGAAAACCTGAGTTTTATAGACGAGATTCGATGTTTCTTCAAGATTAACCTCCAAACATCTCGTATGTATTTAACGATAGCATTTACAATGCATAATTCTTTTCCTAAGCTGATGACACAGCCCTCTATTTGGAAAATTAACAGTTCAAATGATTTCTAGATTGACAATATAGTGTACAATGTTGATTTTCTTGTATCAAGAAGGAAACAACTATTTTATGTTCCGTTGACAGGACCATGGTTCAGTGGCCTCCGATGACCTCTCCCATCGGCACTACGCCTTCAACAAGTAATGTCGACCCTTTCAGCCATCGCCATCAGCTTCTACGCAGCCAACAACAACATCAACAACACATCTTCTACTCCAGTCCATCGCCACCTAGCGACCTCCACTCCACTCAGCTGCAGCAGCATCATCACCATCAACAGCAGCAACAACAACAGTATTACCAAGTGGCTGCAGCCAATCAAGCTCAACAGCACATGCAGTTTCTGTCCAGTGCTGGTCAGAGGCAGATACTGGGCAGTGGTCAAGGGTATCGCGCGGGTGACCTTCAACTTGTTAGTTCACCTGCACAGCCTCTCGGCAGTTACCTTCAATTCCAGTGAAATTATGATAACCTGTATTCTATAATTTAAAGTCAGTTGTCATCTCTCATCCTGATGCTAGCGTCTCAAAATGTGAAATATCTTCATTAATTGTTTACAATAGTGTGTGCTTTTTCCAGCAAATTTTGCCAACGGACATTCAAGATTGACATCAAAATCATCTATTTTAAAAAAAAAATCTATACACTTAGGTCTCATTGATTCGCGATGGCATCATCATCCACTTACGCGTTACTTGTTGAAAGGATTGATCTACTGCTGACTAATGTATCATTAATTTATGTCGAGTGGTTATAACACAATGCTCAGACAATGGTGCCAACATGAAATGCTGTAAAATCAGATGCAAATGAAGTATTTCTTTTTAAAATAATCGTGTTTACCACCCCCAAAAATGTTTTGTTAAGACTGTTTCAAATCTTGTAATAGTTTTATTTCACTTAAGTGTATTTTAACGATACCTTCATTGTATCATTTATTATTAGTGTTCCATTTTTCGCTTTCAATTTCAGTGGCTAACACTAATGACAAATCTCGGGGCGATACGTTTTTGTTTTTGATCGTTTGTGCTCGTTATTTGGTTTTCATGTCTAAGATGAATAAGTTGCCTGTTTCCTGTTATGTTATCAATTCATTTTCTAGTTTTGAAATTCCCTTTTTTCTTTTTTTCCAGTTTTATTTTAATATTATTTAATTTCTAACAGAATTTTATTATCATATTGTACATAACCCACCATAAAAAAGACGTCTTTTCAAAATTTTGAAAATTAGATGCGTTTTGTTATCACCGTTGTTTGCAAATGTTTTCTATTTTCGTCATTTCAGTGCCTTAACTGTCTTTGTTGTCATTGCATTGTGGTATCATTGTTGATTTTAAATTTAATTTTATTTCCTTGTTCAAGTTTTTGTTTTAACCTTCTTTTTTTCGTTCTGTCTTTCTCTCTTTTTTTTTTCTTTTTGGGATGCATAGAATCGCTTTTTACATTGCTGTGTTTTGTACATAGATTTTTGTGTGAAACTGGAAAGTATGACATCCTGTGTTGTGAAAACTTTTGTTCACAGAGGAGTCATACATAATTTAAGTTTAAGTTTTATGACAACAAAAATTATATTTTATACCTGATTGTGATGTTTTGCAATCAGTTGTACTCAGTGTATATTAGAGGGGGGCAGAGTGTGAGTGTAAGTATGTGTGCGTCCATGTGCGCACGTGCCTGCGTGGGTTTGTGTGTAGTTGTATTGATTTTAATGCTTTTTGAAGGGATCATTTTGGGATAAGAATGCAAACCCGGCATCCACGCTCCAATACACAATCTAAAATAAAAGCATTATTTATCATGACAAGTTTATTTGTTGGAATTTGGTCAAATATGACATTTTATAGATCTTTTTTGTACTTTAAAACATCTTTTGGCAAAGGACACTCTACGTAGGTAACAGTTAATGTATGTTTTCATTACTAAACTATGAAAAGTAATGAAGATTCGATCAATTAATGACAAGACAAATATTTATATTATTTGGCAGTTAGTCATTCTTAATAGCTTTTAGGATTATGGACTTGCCTTCTTTGTTAGGAAAATATCTCTTCATTTTGAACTAGTTTGCTATTGACTGTGTAGGTGTCGGTGCGGTGAAAACAAAGCAAATTTCCACTTTTTTTAAATTTTAGTCCCATTTTAGTTGCATCATTTTTCGACGTTGTGGGTTTTGATGTCATTAATTAGATGTGCAGAAAAAAAGGAGTGATGTTTAATTTTTTAGTATTTTCCATTGAGTGACATTTGTTGTCTTTTGAGTGATGAAAAAAAAAACACACAAAAAAATTTCGATGATAACAGGTAACTGTGCAGGGAATGAACAATTTTGAGTGTGGATTTTCATTTGTGGTTATGTAGAACTGGTTAAAAATTGATTGTGAATGCATGTTCTTATAGTTTGCTTGTTTTTTCCTCCATGTATGACTTTTGATAAACTTCTTCTAGAAATAAAAAGAGAACAAACAGGAAAACTTTACAAAGCATTACTTCAAACCCTACGAACGTAACATCTTAAAAAATAACACTCTAACTGTAACGTATATTTTTTCTTTCCCCATCTCCATTCCATTCCCCTGATCAACTCCTCACCTCCTCCGCACCCTTCACCTTGTCAAATCTAACAACCTTAAACACGCAACACACACACACACATGTGCACAACCACATGTGTGCGCACAGACACATGCGCACTTTCTCTCTCTTTCTGTCTCACTCTCATCTTTTTTTCATTTTAACAAAGAGTATAGTGTCTTTAAACAAATTTTTCATTTTAACAAAGAGTATAGTGTCTTTACACAAATTTGCTTTGTTAAAAGAAATACATTACAATAGAATAAACTAGAGTTTTGTGGGTTATATAAGATTTGAGTAATGAAAAATCTGTGTGTACATAATTTGTGTCAAACTCTTTGACATTAGTTCCATGCGTGCTTCAAGATTTCTGTCGTCATTTACATTTTATCGTTTTCATTATAAATTGTTCTAGAGTGCTAAATGTTGTCGTCAAAATATTTTTTTTAATTTAAAATAAGTTTGTTGAATTTTTGTTGCTTTAAAACCTTTTTTTTTTTTTTGTTCGGGTCAGTGAAAAAAAAAGAAAAAGAAAAACGGAAGTTGAAGGAGTTATGTTATACTACTTAACAGTTTTTATTTTTGTGTGTGCGAACTTCAAACTTCATAATCATCCTCTATAATCTGCAGTAAGTTTATCTGTCTGTCTGTCTGCTTTGTTCTTGTTCTTGCCAACTGTAACATGCAGGTAAGATGACTTTTAAAACCATTGTCCCAAAAACAAACAACACTTAACAACTCATCAACTCATCTTTTATTTTTTTTTCTTCATGATTCACTCATTGATTATATTTGATGACTATCATCATCACAATATTTTTGGTCGTAATATTTTAAATAGAAAACACTGATATGTACAAGTCATTAAAATAAAGAATAATATTAAAAATGACACTAGAATGCAGAATAGCAAAGTGCTCTTCTGACTTTGCGGACGGATCAAACTAAATTTTTTTTTTTTTGTACACAAAACATATTTTGTGTGTATATGAAAAGCCAAGTAAGCAAAAAGATGTTCACGTTACACATGTACTAAAAATGATATGTAGGACGAAGTACAAAAGTACTAACACAAAGTACAAAGGTACTAACACAAAGTACAAGGGTACTAATACAAGGTACAATAGTAATGCACAAGTGAAGTGGACGGAAAAACGACAGTAAACGAAAAATCAACTTTAAAATCATAAACGCACAAGGTTGACTAAACAGCTGAGCAACTCGGAGCATTGTACATTTTAAAGGCAATGTTCACACAATACTAATTTGTTTAACATTTTAAATCGAACCCAATCAATATAATTATGGCTAATTAGAGTGCATTTCAAACAAAGTTATTCTAAAAACATTGTGCGGGTCAGAATTATCCCATGTCTCCTTAAAAAGAAGCTAAGATTACCATATCTATCTGCTTAAATGATGAATTATGTCATATTTGAATTCAAATTTCAAAAACAATGAGCAATTTTGGAGAGGAAAAAAAAGAGTTACGTGAAACGAAAACCTGTCTTTAGTTATTTACCTTAATTCCATAATTGTTTTAATTATTCAAATGTGACACATAAGGCTGTACTTAATTAATTTGATGGTAGTAAAGATTTGTTGAATTGAACTGAATTGAACTGAACTTAAATGAATTGAACTGAACTGAATTGAATTGAACTGAAGAATCGAACAACTTAAAATTATAATGTAACAAAAGAAATGAGGAAAAGAAATTCAAAATTTATTCGCTTGTTAGTTAGTTATTCATTGCCTACAGGGTCCATCGGACTGCAAAGAGCCGAATCAGGACCACAAAATCAAGACCACAACTTTGCTGAAAGAGGACTCGCCCATGATCCGCATATAAGACCTGCCGAAATAACCCTAGTGGTAACACTGAAGGCACTCCACCAGCCGGTCACTTTACAATAAAGACCTCCCACGCAGGGCACGATGAGGCTATACTCTAATTTATTCGAACCCTCATTTACAAAAACAAAATAGAATATAAACATCATTATAAAATATCAACAAACCACATACATATAAAATGCCTACATTGCCAAATAATAACATCATAGGAAGACCCAGTGACCACCTGGCAGAAAGCGTCCAATATTCCCAAGCTGATCCAACAGACCTCACGTACAAATGAGGAGTTTTGTCCCGGAAGAGTTTTCAAGAAAAAAGGTAGGTGACTGGTCTAGCAAAGAAAGAAGATAGTATAGCAGATTGATAGAACAGAGTAGAAAGGAGAAAGACAGCAACAGTGGGAATTTAAAGCACTAAATTTCCAAAAAGTGGGGATGCTATTTATACTGAAACCCCCGGCACTCCAATGGGGGAGTTTTCGCTTGTTTCTCCCTCATAAAATGCATTATTAGCTAGTGACACTGTACTGTTTCTTTCTGAACAGTGTATGCAAAGTCATAACTTAGAAGGCAAATACAAGATATAATTGTCAGTGATATGTTTACAATAATAATAATTAAGGTTTCACTGCATGGTTGGGCATGCTTTTGGACGGCAATCATGTAAAAACACAAGCTAAGACTGTGCTCTAAATTAAAGTCAAACTGCACAAAAATGCAAACAATTGTAACATAACAAAATACATTGTTATGGACTAATAAACAAACAAATATGTGAATTGCGATAAGTTTATGGGAAACTATTTCACTTACATTTATAACAGACGCAATTTAAAATATTTGTAATGCACATGATCTAATATGTTCAATAAAATTGTTTAGGCTTCAGATCTGTCTTTTAACAAAAAATAGTTATTCTGTTTCATATAATGGAACATATACAGTTTTCATCATATTCGACAGTAAATCTGTTGTTTTTGACCTTGGAAAATTGTCTACCTACAGACACAACAAAAGTATACATCATTTTGAGGTGTTAATAAGTAAGGTATGCAAAGGAACATTTATATTGTACGATACTTTAACTTCAAATAACAAAATAGCTGTTAAAATAGAATTATGGAGTCCAAACGTTGTTAGTTTATCCAACATGTGGGAAGTAAGAATCAAATTTTCTAGTAGACAAAACTCTCTATTGCACATGAAAATACAAGTCAAACCAATACCGAAAACACAGCAACAGAGAATAAATAGTTTGTCTATATAAATATGTTCATTCAAGAATATATATTCAATAAAACTGACACTTTTTATAACGATGTACAACATTCATAATGATCTTCAATGTGTTCAACCAAAGTTACCTGTAATATTGTACTTGAGTAAGAAAGAAAAAAAAGACAAAAAGACACTCATTTATAAAATATTTTTTCAAGTGATAAATAGAACAATGGGTAAATGCACTCAGATAGGACATCACAATGTTACTGACCCACATAGCATGATTCAATAAATGTATCACATGACTTTACAACAGGGTAACCACGTATAACTACATCTATCACTATATAATATGAACTATCACATTACTATACAAAATATGTGAAAGAAACTGCACCACGAAAACATCATTGCAAGACAATAACAATTTCGATACGGTTTTCAGGCTGCAGAACAACTTTGAAAAAAAATCTCTGAAGTTTGGCTGGGGTCTAGGGGCCGCCTAGGCCCCTGTGGTGTCCAGGGGCAAAGCCCTGGTGGTTGGTTCAAGGAAAAGAAAAATGGCACTTTTTAAGGCCATTTTGTTGTATTTCCGGATGGAAATACTGGAAAATGTATAACTATGTTTTGGGGAAAAATAGGTTTTTTTTTTTAGTATGAACAGGTAAAAAAAAAAAATGCACATTGCCTTTCCATTTGTTCTGGATGTTGCTTTCATTAAATGTCTTGCCACGATTGACAATTCTAGAAGCACACGACATTTTGAAAAAAAAATTTTTAATGAAGCGTGTGCACCACAGAAGAAGCGGCTCAGTTTAACGCACAAAATTTCAATCACAGTTCTACAATGTCTCCGTTGATGTTCACAGACTTAGCGCATAGACTACAAGAGAAACTCAGAGAATAGCATACGCAGGTGGCGCACCTTTCTTTCAGTAGGTCAACAATACGCGCGAAATGTACAGCATAAGAGGCGCCCGCTAAAGTTGTAGCCTATAACAGTGAAGCAGTACTAGCGGGCGCCGCACCTCTCTGTCAATAAGACGACATGAAAATGTGGATCGGTACTGAGAGAAAAAATATTCTTGGAATTTTTTCTCTCGGAATTTTTTTTTCTCTCGTAAATTTTTTTATTTTTACTCTAAAAATTGCGGATTTGCGGAGAGTTCTGCAGCCTGGGTATTACAATGTTACAAAATAAAAAATATAGAGGGAAAAAAGGAAAGGATAAAAATGCACTATATAAATACACTTATTATTAGTTTTCTTTTTCGTTATCTCAGTTTCAAAGAAAGCACAAGCGCGCCTTTAAAAAATTATGCTGTTTCTACCAAATTACTTTTAAAAATAGAATAATGCAGCAGCGTTGCTGACTGGCAAAAAATAATCTTCCAATCTAAATGTTAAAACGTTTTCCTGTTAAAAATGTCCACATGGAGTCACAAATTATTATGATAACAATTCCAAGAATGTAACAGAACATAAAAATATACGAAGGAAAGGTCAAAATGGATCTTTTAAGTTCAAAATCTATTTTTTCAATCACACATAACTTCCAGTCCAAAATCGATTCCCCACTTTTGGAGTCCTTAAATTTGTTTTCCCTCTGATCAAAACTGGTAACTCAACAGTCAACAGCAGTGTTATTGCTTTGAAAATTAAAATGTTAAAATAATGGTACATATGATATATATCACAGTTTAGCATAGTACCCATATGGCAAGGAGGAATGTATGGGAATATGGAAATGTTTCTAAAAAAAAAAGAATAGTTGTATTCTCACATTTTTGATCAACATATTTCATAAAATAAGTTAGAGCATGCAATTTTAACTGATAATGTCTTCTCTTTGAGCAATAATCATTACGATACAAGAAGAAACAACTTAGTGTAACAACAATTTCGGACACTACATGATCTCCTACTATAACTGACAACAGACCCATTGTAATTTGTCCAAGAATCATATACACAATCACAGAAGGGTCGAGACATGTGTTGGCAATAGAAAACAAGACATTCTAGACAAATTTTACAGTTCTTAATTTCATCCGAAATTCTCTATAGGATAAATCTGTATTTTTGATGAGTTAAAGTTCAACGCAATGAGCGTTCAGTACAGGAATAACAATTTCTTAGAGAAATAGCAAATAACTTTGAAGTATTGCATTAACAAATATTATACATCTAAAACGCTTCCCAAAACTTATTTTTCTTCTCATTTTTTTCAAGTTAGTTAGTTAGTTAGTTATTCATTGCTTACAGGGTCCAGTGAACTGCAAAAAGCCGAATCAGGACCACAACACAAAATCAAGACCACAACTTTGCTGAAATAGGACTCACCCCTGAACCTTATAAAAGATCTGCCAAAAACAACCCTAGTGGTAACACTGAAGGCACTCCACCAGCCAGACACTTTACAATAAAGACATCCCACGCAGGGGACGCTGTAAATATACTCTAATTTATCGAACCCCCGTTTACCCAAACAAACTAGAATACAAACATCATTATAAAATATCAACAAAACACATACATATAAATTGCCTGCATTGCCAAATAATAACATCATACAAAGCCCCAGTGGCAGA
>CM072511.1:67570567-67618639 GCA_036898135.1 Oncomelania hupensis | reverse complement strand
CTTGGCGCAGGTAGTTTTAATTGATGGATGGAGTGATACATGGATGTATGGTTGGATAGATTTATTTTATTTATTTATTTCATTTAATTGTTCTTATATAGCGCTTTTCCCAGCTCAAGAGCTGCTCAAGGCGCTGGCCGATACAGGATCTAACTCAAGCCGCCCGAGTGTTACACTCTGTTTGATGATGGTGTTTTTCTTTTTCAGTATTTGATTCAGCCCCGATGCTGAAGTCCTGATAAGGTGTAACTCAGATTCGTTTATTCACACAGCCCGTCCAAACAGCATACAAGTCACAAAGTCGACGTATGAAGTTTTCCACTTTTATTCAGCACACATCAACAACTGCATACAATTCTCAACTCAACTCAACAACTTTCTCAGCAACTTTCCAAATCACTATCAACAACTTTTCGGCACACGATTAAATAACCTCTCTCTTTTCTCGAACAATTTGGTACATGGTAGAAATGACGCACTGCCACCAATCGAACTAAAGATCGTCATCACTGACTTACGTCATTCACATTTTCTCTACTTCCGGGAACATTCACGACCTTCGATATCCATCGGAAATTTCTATCAAGAGTAAACACGCAGATCCAGAATATTCTACATCAATATCGACCAACAAAAATTATCAACGTTATACAAAACCACTCCTAACAACAATGCAAACTCAAATCAAAGGTAAATAAACTCCATTATTGAATACTAATCGAAACGATTAGATCTATCGTACACGCTTCCGACATATTTTCGTTCGCGTTTCAACGTAACATAACCCCCCACTCAAGAAGAAATTTACCCAATTTCTTTCAACAACGTTGAAACGTAATGCACAAACAAAGTTCAGAATTAAAACTTATTTCAGACTGTCTGAACACTGTCAATGTTCTCAGCTCATTCACACAGAGTCAATGGTTTTCATCTTCAAATCTGCCTGGATATTGTCAATGTTCACAGTTCATTCACACAGAGTCAAAGTTTCTCATCTGCAAGTCTTTCTGGATACTGTCAATGTTCACAGTTCATTTACACAAGGTCAATGTTTCTCATCTGCAAGTCTGTCATTAGATATTGCCAATGTTCGTCCACACAGTCAATGTTCTTTCGTTCGCAAGGAAACGACGCCCTCGTCAGTTGCGGTCGTCATCGGCCCAGGGTCAAAGACGATGATCACGTGGGCTTCCCTGGAATCAGTGCGTCCTCCGTTGTCTCCTTCTTCCATCGGATGTCCGACGCAGTCGACGTTGTCAGCTCCCAGAATGCATTCGCTGGGTCTCACGGTCAGGTTGGCTTCTGCGGGACGGTGGAACAGCTCCCTCAAGGTCTGCAGATGCTCCTTCCAGGTCTGGGTGTGGACTTCATGTTCGACCAAAGTCGTAGAGCCTGGGACATCATTGAAGTTAGGGGGAAACTCGCCCATAAGGTCCTTGAGCTCCATCTTTTGACCTTCCGTCAAGCTTGGTCCTAGCTTAACGTCATCGATGCCTTCTTTGCTGTGGAAGTCTCCCAGTTCCAACAGTTCTTCGCTGTCAAAGCTGTTGTCGGTCACAGCTGCTGTGGCTGCGTGCACAGTCTCTGATGGCCTTTCCACGTACAGCTTAAGGAGGTTGGCGTGGTATATCTTGGAATGCTGGCCGACCTTCACCTTGTAGTCGTTGATCCCCACCACGGTCTCCACTTCGTACGGGCCTTTCCACTGCATCAGCAACTTATTATGATCGGTAGGTAGCAGCACCAGCACTTTGTTGCCAGGTTTAAACTTCCTGTTCACAGCCCTACGATCATAGTAGTGCTTTCCACAGTCCTGGGACTTCTTCAGGTTTTCTCTGGCTATCTCGAGAGTCTGCTCCAGCTTCTCCCGTAGCTCAAACACGTACTGGTAGCTGTTCTTCACCTCTGGGGTGTCTACTTCTTTCGTCCACAGTTCTTTTAGGATGTGCATCGGCCCTCGGATGGTTCTTCCGTACAGCAGCTCGAACGGAGAAAAGCCGGTGGACTCCTGCGGTACTTCTCTGTAGGCGAAAAGTAAGGCGTTGATGTAGCGATGCCATTGTCTGGGCTGCTCGCTGCACAGTTTCTTCAGGGTGGACTTCAGCGTAGCATTGAACTTTTCGACAAGCCCGTTGCACATCGGATGGTAGGGTGTCGTAGTCAAATGCCGGATGCTCAGCAGTCTGTTGACCTCCTTCATGCAGTCAGAGACGAACTGCGTCCCGAGGTCTGTCAGAATTTCTTCAGGCACTCCAAGTCTACTGAACATGTCCACCAGTGCCTCTGCTACAGTTTCAGTGTCAATCTTCTTCAGTGGCACTGCTTCTGGGTACCGAGTCGCATAGTCCACTAAAGTCAGTACCCATCGATGACCTTCTTCACTCGGAGGTCTTATTTCGCCGATTAAGTCTAAGGCCACCCTCTTGAAAGGTCGGTCGATCAGAGGCATCCTCTGCATAGGCACTTTCGGGACCCTTCCTCGAGGTATGGTCTTCTGGCAAATGTCACATGATCGGCAGAAACGGCTGACGTCCGCATGAAGTCCTGGCCAGTAGAACACCGCCTGGATTCTGTCCGACGTCTTCTTGATGCCCAGGTGACCTCCCATGATTGAGTCATGCGCTACTTCCATCACCTGGCGCCTTAGGGGTAACGGTACCAAGACTTGACGTAGTGGTTTCCCTCCGTTGACCCTCGGGTGCTGGAAGATTCGGTACAGGATCTTGGCCTTCACCTCAAAATAGACCGTACCACTGCCTTTGGTCACGTGGTCTTGGCGGTTCCTGTACTTGTTTAAAGTGCTATCAGCTTCCTGGAGCTGGATCAGCTTATCTCTGTCCACGATGGCAGCTTTGGAGTTGTCGGCGACCTTCAGTGGCGTAGACGTCTTGTCTCTCTTGGCCTGGGCCCTGGTAGTAACAGCACCGACGATCTCTGGTCGGCAGGGCTGAGCCGGAGTAACCACATTGTCCCGTAGCAGCTCTGTAAGGTCTCCATCGGGAAACGGCAATGGATCCTCCTCCACAACTTCGACGTTGGGTTGAGGCAGGACTCCACTCTGGATCGGGGTCGTCGGGTCGTCTCGCGCCGTCGATATTCCCGATCATCAAATCATACAGCGGCTTCTTCAGGCAAACCGCTTCGACTTCGCCTATGTAGAAAGGGGTGTTGACATGAATCTTCGCAACTGGCGCTCTCACACATTTGCTGTCGGCCATAAGTGTCCATTTTGAATCGCCAGTGAACTGTTCTTTAGCGATTAGGTCTTCTCTGACGATGACCCCACTGCAGCCAGAGTCTCTTAAGACAGTCACTTCATGATTTCCGACGCGTCCCTTTGAAACAGGCATGTTCTGGACGGTCACAGCTGCGCTGGCGACGACGGGGATGGATTTTCCGTTGGCAAGGAGAAGTTGGCCATCGGTCATGCACTCTTGCACGTCGGCAGGAGTAGCTGTGCGCTTGGTCTCACTCGGAAGAATGACGCTCCCGCCGCACACTTGATGGTCAGATCTACTGGTTTGCCGTTGATTGGAGAACCGCCTCTGCCGGTTGCCCGCCGCTGAATTGTCCGTACTGCTCCGCTGTCCGCTACTTTTGTTTTGAGGACAATTAGCCGCCCTGTGGTCTGTAGCGTTGCAGGTGAAACAGCCTCTTGAATGCCCTTCCCTGGGAGGAGGCGTGGAGTCCGTCTGTCTCTGGCTCGTCTGGCTCCCTTGGATCTGGTTCCCATGGTTTGCAGTCTTCTGAAAATGTTTCGTCGCGCTGGGTGGCCCCAGGGTTTTCCCATGAGCGATGAGATATCTTTCAGCAGCCTCAGTCACATCTTTAAGCGTCTGCAGCTTTTGTTCTTCTAAGTGGGTCGCTAGGTCCTTGTGACAGGCATTGAGAAATTGTTCCTTCACGATCAGGTCATGGAGACTGTCGTAAGACTTCCTTTCGCCTGATAACTCCACCCACTTGTGTAGATATGACGACAGGCGCTCCACAAACTGCTTTGGCGTCTCGTCTGACTTAGGCCGGCATTCACGGAAGCGTTTACGGTAGCCTTTCTCCGTAAAGTTGTAGCACTGCAATAGGGCCTCTTTCAAGACGTCGTAGTCTTTAGCGTCATCGTCCGACAATCTGGTGTAGACGTCGAGTGCTTGCCCCGTCAGAAGTGCACTTAGTCGAATCGCCCAGTCTTGAGGTTGCCAGTTAGAGCTTTTGGCAAACCTTTCAAATCTCGCCAAATAACTGTCGATCTGGTCCTTCCCGTCGACAAACGCTGGCAATTTTGGAGCTTTGTTGTCACTGATAACTTGTGGCGCATGCTGATTGTTTTGGATACGCGCCAACTCTAGCTGGTACTGACGCTCAGCCTCTCTTTCCTCTCTTTCTTCTTGGCGACGCTGCGCTTCGAGCTCTCTTTCTTCTCGGCGTCGTTGCTCTTCTTTTTCTTGCCGCTGCTGTTCAATTTCTAGACGCTTCTGTTCTAATTCTATTTCTTTTTCTAGACGCTTCTCTTCCAATTCTCTTTCTTCTCGGCGACGCTGCTCTTCTAATTCTCGTTCTTGTATTCTCTCCTGGGATTTGACGTACTCCGTCAACTGTTTCCCTTTTAGATTCAGTTGAATCCCTTTCTGCCAGAAGTCAGCCATCTTGATGCTTCTGGAAAGTTCTTGACTGGAAAAGTTCTTTTTCTGGAAAGTTCTTGACTGTGCTGTACCTTTCTAGACTGTTCTAGAACAGCACTCTTTCTGCAGTAGCGCTGATGCTTGTCACTAGTCGCTTTCGCTGACGCAGGCCCCGCGGTCCTCGTCGTATGCGACGCTGCACCACGCTGGTGTTGATGTGCACGCTCCTGTGCTGAAGTAGACGCGACGTCCGCTCGCCGCTCTCTGTAACACTGGCGATGTAGCTCCGAGACTGTCCCTCGACGTAGTCCTGCGGCAGCCACGTAGTCCCGATCTGTTGTTCGCTCACGAAGCAACTCTTCAGCGACTACACGCCCTTGCAGTCAACCCGAACCTATCGGTGATGTAGTCCCAGTATGTTGGCCCCTCTCGACGCAACTCGTTGGCGGCTACCCTCGATGACTGCCTCTCGTAACGTTGACTCGCTTGTTGTAGCAGTTGAACCCTTGGCTATGGCGTGAATCGCGGCTTGACCCCCAAAATGTTACACTCTGTTTGATGATGGTGTTTTTCTTTATCAGTATTTGATTCAGCCCCGATGCTGAAGTCCTGATAAGGTGTAACTCAGATTCGTTTATTCACACAGCCCGTCCAAACAGCATACAAGTCACAAAGTCGACGTATGAAGTTTTCCACTTTTATTCAGCACACATCAACAACTGCATACAATTCTCAACTCAACTCAACAACTTTCACAGCAACTTTCCAAATCACTATCAACAACTTTTCGGCACACGATTAAATAACCTCTCTCTTTTCTGGAACAATATGGTACATGGTAGAAATGACGTACTGCCACCAATCGAACTAAAGATCGTCATCACTGACTTACGTCATTCACATTTTCTCTACTTCCGGGAACATTCACGACCTTCGATATCCATCCGGAAATTTCTATCAAGAGTAAACACGCAGATCCAGAATATTCTACATCAATATCGACCAACAAAAATTATCAACGTTATACAAAACCTCTCCAAACAACAATGCAAACTCAAATCAAAGGTAAATAAACTCCATTATTGAATACTTTGCAAATCGAAACGATTAGATCTATCGTACACGCTTCCGACATATTTTCGTTCGCGTTTCAACGTAACACCGAGGCGCCCACTTGCAGCCTTTGGGCGCATTGTAATAACGCTCCAGACAACTGAGCACAATCCTTGGCAGCCAGGGATGGGGGTGAAGGACCTATGTTATGTACATGATGGGTGTGTTCTTGTCACCGGCACTCACCCGTCTATGACATGAGCGTCAGGATCTTTAAAGTCCGTTATGATGGAATGTATGCGACACAGCCTAGACCTAGGTTTATACTCTCATCCGAAGGAGTAGGAAACGGGAGTAAAGTGTCTTTCCCAAGGACACAACACAATACCCCGGCCTTGGCTCGGACCCGGGACCTTCAGATCCGCAAGCCAAAGCTGTACCATTAGGCCACCGTGCCTCCCGATGTATTGATGGAGGGAGGGATTTAGATCTTTGGTATCACTAATATGAATAGCTGGATGGATCAATAACGGATTATTGATTTATTATTGATGGATGGATGGATGGATGGATAGATTGATTACTAAATGGATGGATGGATTGGGATCTTAAGTATCGCTAATACGCTTGCTTCTTACTCATGTCACACAACAGTTAGACATTTGTTTCAGGGGCTTAACTACCGTGTAGGTTACAGATTACATTAAAACAAAGAAAGTACAGCTACGCAAAGAAGGTTCATTTCGACTCTTACTGCGAAACGGAAGTTGCGAGCGCCAACTAGCGGAATAAGTGATAACTCGCTTCGGCCTTAGCGCTTAGCAATGGAGGAAAGCGTATCAAATCAAGTAAACAAACCTAGAATCCGTCCTGGTGGGCAACACTGCAGCGCTTTTAACTGCACAAATGGACGATACAAGTGCCCTGGACTTTCGTTTTTTAATTTTCCAAAGGAAGAATCAAACATAATTATAACCAAATCTAACAACGTTGATCTAGATCTACCACTCGATGTAAACTGTATTTTCTTTGTTGATACTGAAATTTATCATATCCCAATTTCTTACAAATGGAAGATGAGGGGAGGGGGGAGGGGAAGGCGTAGTTTTAATTGCTGCTTAAGAGTAATTTAAAAAAAAAGAAAAAGAAAAAATAGTAGGCCTAATGAAATATTATTGCATGACTCATTGACTGGATGTGTTGTCTTGTAAAGAAAAACTATTAAAAAAAAGAAGTAATTTTTAAGCAAATAATTCTTCATAAATGCATCTAAGAATAAAAATCCAAGAGCAAAAACTATTAATTATTATCCTTTTAATGTATAATGCTACTAGTTAATTGTCTAGTATTATCAGATTTTGTTGTTGTTGTTGCATGTGAAATGTATGCAGAAAAAATACCAAATGTGATTTTTTTAAATCTTTCAAATGTAAAATACCATTTTCTGTGTGATTGTATTCCCTTTCCATTACATTTGGTTTAAGCAGACAGGAAAAGGGTTAATTGTATCTGTTTTGTCTTGCAAAACTTCTGTTTCTTTGTAGGTATGTCTTAATCTTGCTAAACAAAAAGTAAACAACAGATTTAATTATAAAAACCTAACATTCTTACCCTTTTCATTATTTTAAACATACATTTATTGAGATGACAGTACTTTACAAAAAATGATAATTGCTGAAGTTTCCTTTATATGAGAGAGAGAGAGAGAGAGAGAGAGAGAGAGAGAGAGAGAGAGAGAGAGAGAGAGAGTCATCATTGTTGCTTTTTGTTGCTATAATATTCATATTAAATGTCAGAAAAAGAAACACAAATGTTTGAAGCTATTTTTTTCAGCTTTTATAAATGCATGATGGTTTAACAATAAAGTAACATAATTGATGCAGCCTGCTGCAATGTACAGATCTAATATTATAAATGACTACAAATATTTCTTATTTGACTATTTTTATTGTTGCACTTTTTGGTCTTATCTAGGTGCAATTTCCAATGTAATGATTCATGCAAGAAAAATAATGCTTTTAAACGTTAAATGTGTTTTCTTTAAAAGCTTCACTGTTCACTCTTCTTGTTGCATTGCTTTATTTCTCTACTTCTATAGTCTTGATGTCTGTTGGTTTATATATTATTTATTTCTTCAGAATACATATAAAATATATACATCACAAGCAGCAGGGACAAGCAACAAGCATGCTTATATAAGCCTATCCCTGTGCGAGTAAATTTCAGAGTTAAATTTGGCAGAAGAATATTAACATTGTGCAATATATACATATACACATACACACACATGTCTGTTCTTTTTCTTTAGTCTATCTTAACCTATCAAATTTCCTTTTGCAACTACAGTTCTATTATAGAGATAGCCTATATTAAACCATAATGATGATGATGATGATGATGATGATGAAAATGATGATGATAAACCGTAGGCCTAATAATTTATAGGCTTATTTACACAGTTGATCGAAACGAAAGCAGTAAATATAATTTTAAGATGAGAGCCTAACAGTAGGTTAGCAGCGATTAAAATCAGAAGTGCAGTGTAAATGAGATAAACAGTAGATTGGAACACAGTTATTAACTGGAAATGCTAAATCAAGCAATGTTCAGAAAAGCTATTACCGGTATTCAAGCTTACTTTTGGGTTTGAGTTTTGACGGATCTAGGATGAGTACAGGCCGAGTACAGGCCTACTGAATCATCAGCATTGGTACGGTAATTTAATCGGCTGAATGCATAATTCAAGCAACTTGTTGGCAAGCTGTATTTACATTATTGAAAATCAGACACTTATTAACTTACTTTTTAAAAAAAAAAAGCAGAATCGCTTGTTAATTTAAGCAAGCGAGTGTCCGGAACATAATCTACTGAAGCGGTTTGTTTACATAGCGCTAAGAACAAATTATCGCCCTTGGAATCATTTATCACGAGAATCGCTGGGGGGCGCTACGAGTGGCTACGTTTTGTAACTTTATATAGGCACTCGCCGAGATGAACCTTCTTTGCGTAGCTGTACTTTCTTTGATTAAAATGAACGAAATGGCGTTCCAATTTTCACCTATATTGCATCAGCGGCACTCTAAAGAACCCGATTATTTCAGTCAAAGTAGAAGTGAGAGCTGAGGTGAGTTGCAACACACAAAAATACACACATGTGCCTAGCAGTCTTATTGGTTATGGGCCCGCAGTGCATGAATTATTTACTGTCCCAATCTTCGCTGTCGCCGCAGTGGCATTTTAACGAACCTGACGATTCTGTCAAAATAGATTTGTGATTTAA
Source organism: Oncomelania hupensis (assembly GCA_036898135.1). Taxonomy (NCBI): domain Eukaryota; kingdom Metazoa; phylum Mollusca; class Gastropoda; order Littorinimorpha; family Pomatiopsidae; genus Oncomelania; species Oncomelania hupensis. Next base: position 67,609,690 of record CM072511.1, on the reverse strand, counting down.
TATTTGACACACATTTAGAGAAATCACAAGCTGGTGCCTGGCAAGTTCGTAGTTTATAGGCCGAACTAGATTAATTAGATGATGTTTCACACACCGCTTTGTCGCTCCCGCGTCATATTATAGAATCCAATTTAATTTTTTGACTCTCATGCATTGAAATGTGAGTCTATGTACTCGCCAACCCCGCCAAAAAAAACCAAAATAAACAAAAATCCAGATTTTTAGAAATCTGTGCTAAATGAGTCATAAATAGTCCAAAAATGACATTAAAAAATTGTGTCCGTCCGCCATTCTGCCTGTCCCTCCCTCCGCCGTCAGCGGTCTGTCTGTGCAAAACTTGCAAGTGGATTAATATCTCAAAACCTATTTCAACTATCCCAACCAAATTTGGTAAGATGGTGTATACGCATGAGACCTCATAAATGATCGGTGAATGGATGACTTCTCATCAAGGTCAAGGTCACAGGGTCAACAAATGTTAGTTACAAAAATTTACAATTTTTTCCCAAAATACACTTTTAAAAAAAGTATATTAATATTGAACCTATGATTCTTTGAGGCATGATAGATATTAATGAGACACACATAGTGACATACTATACCAATTTGGTCAACCTCACTTCAAGATCAAAGTCACTGGAGCTGTCCAAAGTCGGTTAGTATAGGTACTTTGAAGCGACCTTGACTCTAACTATGAGAGATATAAAGTCCAAACTTGTTGTATTTAGAGACAATAGATTATTCTTTCATATGTGTTCCGTTTTTGCGTTGCGAAGGTCAATGTCATTTTAGATCTTGCAAAAACATACAAAAAATAGGTCATCGTACAATGGAATGGCTGTATTTCTAATCCATAGTATGCAACAACATTGGGTTATTTGATCATACGTGCATAAAAAATCACGTGAAGGTCAAGGTCGTCCCAAGGTCAAGGTCATCCCAAGGCCACTGTTTGTTTGTTGTAATACAACTTTTGCTGTAGTTTATTTCATAGTACATGAGTGTATTTGGAGCAGGAGGTCAAGAGCATAGAATGATCAAAGTCGGTACTACTTTCTTTTTGTTTTCTTTCTGGGCACTCGTTTTCATGTTAAATATTGCGAGTTCCATAAGGAGCATGTGAGTCGTATGGGCTTTGCCCTTCTAGTTTGTTTCTGTTTTACACTCGCCCAGTACATAAATGAAGTGCCTATAGCTTTATAGCAAAGGATTGATAACAGGCATCCAACTGTTGTAATGCCTCTGTGGTTTCATAGTATTATGTATTATTGACTTTGATTTTGTGTTTCTGTCCAGCAATCTCCCAGTGCCATAGATCTGGTGACAAGCCTGACCAGATTGAGAGCTTCCAAACATTCCAGAAGCGTTGCTATTCTTAACAGAGAGTATGACATTTTGTCTGTGCATTTTAACCTTGAATTTTCCCAATAAAAAGGGATAATGAAGCGTTACAAAAAAAATATAATAATAAAAAAAGTAAAAAAGTAAACTATCATTATTTGAACATCAACTTCAGTTACATTCATGTCCTAGATCTTTGCAAAGCATTATACACTTTTACCATCTGCTCGCCGTTTTCGTGTTCCTAAATTTTCCAGTTAGAATCAAATGCAGCTTTGTACCAAACTCGATCGAACTTCTGAATAAGTATAAATAATCTGTGACGGTGTGTGTGGAGGTGTAGGTATGTGCGTGTGTGTAAGAAAAAGAGAGTGCTTTTATTTATACTATTTTTTTTTAAAAATCATTTAATCACTTGTCGCCTGTGCAGTAGGTTTTAATTTGTGCAATGACAGCTATTATGTAGGTTTATAAAATATAAGTCCTAACTTCTTTGCTTGTGTAGTTATCTCTGTGATTAAAATTGATTTGTATGATGTTATATACATTTAAAAATACAACCTGAATGTTCTTTTCATTTAATGTAATTTCGTACATTAATATAAGCGAGAGAAAAAAATGATATATAGATGTCCAGTAAGAATGGGGTGTCGGATAGTGCAGTGGTTGGAGCACTCGCTACTGTGTCGCAAATTAAGCACCGTCCAGTGCGGTTAGCACTTGGATGGGTGACCGCCAACCGTGAAGCGGCAAATAACAACGCCCCCAGTTGATTAAACTGTGATTGAGTACCTACTTTCTTAATGGTGGGGAAGGTAAAGCAGCGAGGGAGAGAGATGGGCATCACCCTCATTACGCTGGCCCAAGATAAGTGTGATCTCCAACATCACGCTCCCCTACGGCCACAAGGCTATGGGACCACCTTTACCTTTACTATTAAGAATGTGAAGTGCCAACTGTGTAGGGCACAGGTGTTATATTTTCTTTTTATAGATTGATGACTTTCTTTAACTGCCTGCAAAACATGCCTTAATTTCTCAGAGTGAGATATATCGATAATAAAGTTTTCTTGTGTCTTGTATTTTGTATGTCATTCGTTTCCCTTGATAAGAAGTATGACTAAACTGTTTGCTAGTTATCTGGCTTGCTTTCTCGGCAAAATTATACTGAGGTATTTAGAATTCTTCTGCTGTTCTGTTCTGTTCTGTTTGTTTATTGTCTTTTCCAGCAAGCTGATAAGACATTTAAAAAAAAAAATAAAATAAAAAATAAAATAAAAAATAAATTGTTAGATTAGATTACCAACAGGAGAGTCCAGCAATACTTTGGACAGTTTGATTCCGAGTTGAAAATCTACATCACTGAAACTGACCTTCCCTTGCAATTCATATGGCAGTAAAGGCTTAATTTGATCACATTGAAATAAAACATGCTGTAATGAGATGGATGCATCACAAACACACTTTACATCTTTACAGTGCTTAGTTTTAATGGCATTGAGCAAAATTCTGTTAGTCATCGTAAGCACAGCTCTTGAGTAACCATTTAATGGATTGTCTTGTTTCTTAAAGTCAAGAGTACTTTTCATTATATTTTCAATTTCATTTTGAATTTCTTTTGAAGATTTCATAACTTCAATGTATCGAGAATTTAATTGTAAAGCACCTTGTTTAGCCCCTTTATCTGCTAATTCATTATAGAAAAAACCACAATGTGATGGTAACCAGCAGAAAGAGATGTTTGTGCCATTAATGATTAAGCTGTGAATAATATGTCTAATTTCTATTATTAAATCTCTTCTATTTTTATTATTTTGAGATTGTAACGCTTCTAGCACTGACATTGAATCAACACATATAACTATTTGAAAAATACTGATCTGAAGACTGGATATGTTTCTTAGTGCCATTAAGATTGCTATCAGTTCGGCTGTAAATATAGATATATTCTTGCCCAAGTAAAATGATTCGTTCATTTTTAAATCAGGAATAACATATGATGCACCTGTTTCACCTGATGATAAAACAGAACCGTCAGTATACACTTTTAAATGTTGAGAATAAACAGAATCTATGTGTTCACGAGCCTCAGTTGTAACTAAGTTACTATTAACACTTTTGAATGTGTTACAATAATGAATATCAAAATTACCCTTCATCATCTCCCATGGAGGCATTGGTGAAGAAATATCTGTCTTAAGTCTTTTTATGTCCTCTACTGTAGAATCAATTAAGTCTTTAGTATATGTAGAAATCGTTTCTAAGAATCTAACATTTTGTGCTCGTTTTGGGTATTCTAAATCAGACCTAAACAACAACTCTTCATTAGTACTATTGCAAATAATTCTTCTGCCTTGACTTAGGTTTTGAGTATCTTCCACGCTGTCCAGCTTTCTCCGGCATAAAATGTATGCTGAATTCTTCGCAGATAAGTAAAACGGTTCCTTGGTCTTGACCTATTTTTGCTGTCTCGGCGTTGTAATGCTGATTCCCCCTCCCCCCCCCCTCCCTTGATTCGAACATGACCTTGATCATAACCTAATTTGTACATATCCTGCCGGCCCGTCATCTTGCCTTTTCAGTCCAGTAATGCTGACTTCTTTACCATGGACTGAACTATAACCTTGACATTTGTCTTTGCATATCCACATTGTTTTCTCAACAAAGATTTTACTATGCTGAGTTTTCCTGCCTGCATATTGAATCGAATTTTCAATTTTATCGATTGATGCCATTTATTCCTAAAATGTTAATTGTAGATTACAGTCATACGACACCGGAGCGTATAGGCGACTACTGGTCACATTATTCTGACACCAGCGAACCAGTTGATGGTAAGGGGAAAATAATGTGGTCACACGTTGGCCAATCCGGGATTCGAACCAGGGACCTTTCGGTTATTAGCGCTCTACCAACTGAGCTATGCGGCCCCACATCATTTATTCCTTGACTTGCGTAGATTAACGTCCCCGGACACGTAGGGGACAGTTTTTATTCCTAAAATATTCCTATACCCCTGCAGTCTTTTATACTCAGTCTGGTGGCTTCTTTGACCCTCTTCCTCCCCCTACTACCGTCTACCCATCCCCCCCCCCTCCTCCCTTACCCCGCCTTTCACAACCTTGACAAGACATAGACCCTTGACACCACTCTGCGTGCAGAACGATAGATCAGGCCACCACACCAACTCATATGCGAATCGGCCGGCGACCTACCGTCACCGTGCTGACGAGGACTCACAGTTCCACATCCTTCAAGGAAAACTTTGCTCGGCTAGACGACAAGAAAGGCAACAGAAGCGTCTCCAAAAAGAAACGAAGAGAAAGCAAATTAGAGGTATGTTTGTTGTGTATGTCAGAGTGTGTGTAACATGTGAGCTTTATTGGTGGCACAGATCGTCGCGCTTTGAACCGAATTGGCCAACTGGAGAGAAAAAAAGTGCTTGTAGCATCCATTATTATTATTGTTGCTATTATTATTATTATTATTATTATTTGTTGTAGTAGCAGTAAGCTTATTGTTGTTGTTGAACATACGTTCTAACAAATGTTGTGGCTGTGTTGTTTGTAGTGATAGCCGGTGCTTGTGATGGAGCTGTGTCCGGAGTTGAGCTGTTATGCTGATGCTGATGGTAGTGATAATGACGATAAGGCTGGTATGAATGTTTGCGTGTGTGCGTGCGTGTGTGTGTACACGAATGCTGACCTGTTGTGTGTGTGTGAGGGAGGGAAAGTAGGGTATATATAAGTATATACGTGCACTTAGTCCAGTGCCAGCTGCCTGTCAGTAGCACTGCAGAAGACAGGTGGTGCTGTCAAAATCTTGATTTCTATACCATGCAATGTCAAATCGTTTCATAAATGGTTATCCTGTTTCAGAATCAAGTCTCAGGTTTGACGCTTCCCTTGATGGCCGCTCTTGACACGGAATACCAGCAGGCGGGCAATGTTCTGGACGACATGGATCTCAACGACAGCGACTTCTACCTTTGGACACAAAGCAAGGTCCGAATTTGAAACTCACGACGACGACGATGATGATGATGTTGATGACGACGATGATGATGATGAGGTTGAAAAGAAGGAGGCGGAAGGGTAGACTGAGAAGGACAAAGGATTTTAGCATTGATTGCGTTCCCATAGTTATGGAACTGGAGGGTGGCGTTGCTTTGTGTATGCGCGTGCGTGCGTCCATGCGTGTTTTTGACTCACATGCCTATGACGGATACCTACATCCTCAATGTGAGTCTAGTACTCACCCACACCCACACACAAAATCAATATTTTTTCACATCTGTGCGAGATGAGTCCTAAATAGTCCAAAATGACATTAAAAAAAAACTATTTTGCCCGTCTGTCTGCCGTCCGCCGTCTGTCTGTGCAAAACGTGCAAGTGGATTAATATCTCAGAACCTATTTCAACTATCACAACCAAACTTGCTAAGCTAAAGATGATGTTTATCCATGAGGCCTCATAAATGATCAGTGAATAAGTTACTTGAATTCAAGGTCAAGGTCAAAGAGTCAACAAATGGTAGTCAAAAATTGTAAGTTTTTTCATAAAATTTCCCTTTTTCTGAGTTATTAATATATGAACTTATGATTTTTTTATGCATTATAGATATGAATGAGACACATACTATACAAATTTGGTCAACCTCGCTACAAGGTAAAGGTCACTGGAGCTGTCCAAAGTCGGTTAGTATAGGTACTTTGAAGTGACCTTGACTCTAAACTATAAGAGATATAAAGCCCAAACTTTTTTTTAATTTAGAGACGAAAGATTGATCTTTTATACTTGTTCTGCGTTTGCGTTGATCTTGAAAGTCAAGGTCATTTTAAGCCTTGCAAAAACATACAAGAAATAGGTCATCGTACATTGTGTAACTATATAATTATTTAACTCATAGTATGCTACAACAAGGTGTTATTTGATCATACGTGCATGAGAGGTCACGCGAATGTCAAGGTCATCCAAAGATCAAGGTCATCCCATTCAAGGTTACCGTTTTTTGGCATAATACAACTTTTTCTTATTTTATTTAAAAGTACATGAATGCATAGGTCATAGGTCAAGGTCATCTCAAGTTCAAGGGCATAGAAAGATCAAAGTCGGTAATTCCATTTTAATGCCACCGTTTCATTTTGTTTTTTTCTGGGCACTTATTTTCATGTAAAATATTGCGAATTCTATACGGAGCATGCGAGTCATAGCGGCTTTGCCCTTCTAGTTGTGTGTGTGAGTGTTACACTCCGTTTGATGGTGGTGTTTTCAATCAGTAGTAGATTCAGCCCCAATGCGTGAATGCTCCTGATGAGTGTAATCTCGGATTCGATTATCCACGTAAACCCGTTCAATCAGCATACAAATCACGGAGTCTTCGTATGAAATTTTCCACTTTTATTCAGCACACATCAACATCTGCATACAATTCTCAACTCAACTCGACTCGACTCACTATCAACTCTCTCTTTCACAACACAGTGTGTCCATTATATATTTTTTCTCTCAACTCGAGATGACCTCAGGACGTTCTAGAACGACGCGTTACAACCAATCAGAATTAACTTCGTCATCACTGTTTTACGTCATACAACCTTCCTTTCTCAAGTTTCTGTCAAAAGAATTTTCTCAAATATCCCGAAACTTCGATCGATAGTAAACAAGCAGATCTAGAGAATTCTCCAATAATATCGACTAACGAAGATTATCAACGTTATACAAAGCTTCTTCTAACAATGCAAACTCAAATCAAAGGTAAATACACTCTATTATTGCATGCTTTGCAAAATAAAACGAACAGATCTATCGCGCGCGCTTCAGACATACTATCCTTCGCGTTTCAATGTAACAGTGAGGGTGTGCGTGTGTGTGTGTGAGTGAGTGTAGGTGACTGGTGTGTTTGTGTGTGCGTGTGTGTTGAAAACCTTTTACCATTATACCAGTGTGAATATTGTGTGTGTTTTGCGTGCGTGGCTGTGAATTCAGTCGGTTGTTTTCAATACTTATATATCTCATTCAAGACGATGCATTGTGTAATAATGCGCTATTTAAATTTCCAGAATAAATTATCAACGTGTGTGTGTGTGTGTTGTGTACTTGTTTACACAGTGTTATCTGGACAAATCAGTGAACATCTACATAACTTGTTTTGACAGACCTACTTGTTTTGACGTCAGAACAATGATCCGTTAGGGTTAGGGCTGGGTTAGGGTCAGGGTTAGGGTTAGGGTTCGAACACTAAAAAGTACTTAAAAAGGGGGACGAAATATGACCCATTGGCAGCATAACGTATGTGGCGTTTCTGGAAAGTCATAATAATACTGTGTAACCTCGGCTGTGTGTGTGTGTGTGTCTGGGTGGGTTGGTGTATATATATATATATACACACACACACCAACACATATTATGATTATATATATATAATATAATTATATATGTTCTTGATTGTTTTGTTTTCATTTACCCTGCAGGTGGACGATTTCGGGATACCAAGGGCTCAGCTGGACGTGTACGGTCTTTACCAGCTAGCTAAACATCTAGAGGAACCGTCAGACAAGAAAGAGGAGATTCTGCACACCATTAACGATTCCATTTTCATGATGCGGCTCAAACCATTCACACCTTCTTTGAAGCACTATAAGCAGCTGATTTTGCGGGGGGCGCTAGCCATGGTCTTCGATGAGATTTCACGAGGCGAATACAGGCTGCGCCTTCAGCTGAAACTCTCCTACGATGATCGATCCAACCAGGTGGCTCCTTATGGCATCACCAAACACCCCGCCACACCCGAGGTTGAACTACCCATCGTCCAACCCACACCGGAGGCGAAGTCAAAGAAGGAAAAAGGCAAGTCTAAGACCTCCGGTGGGACAACGCTTAGCAACAAGCCCTCCGAAGTATCTGCGAAGCGGAGCAGCAAAATCCACTTCAACAACTGCAGGAACTGGACCCTAGATGGGAGCTGTTTCGCGAGAGGTTGTACATGTTTCAGCAGATCTTTTGAAGGCGGATAAATAAGGGGTTGTCCGGTCCTGATTTGGTTGGATGGAGTCCGTTGGACCTATAAGCATTTATAATGTAATGTATGTTAATGTAATGTAATGTAATGCTGCATTGGGTCCAGTTCCTGCAGTTGTTGAAGTGGATTTTGCTGCTCCGCTTCGCAAGATACTTCGGAGGGCTTGTTGCTAAGCGTTGTCCCACCGGAGGTCTTAGACTTGCCTTTTTCCTTCTTTGACTTCGCCTCCGGTGTGGGTTGGACGATGGGTAGTTCAACCTCGGGTGTGGCGGGGTGTTTGGTGATGCCATAAGGAGCCACCTGGTTGGATCGATCATCGTAGGAGAGTTTCAGCTGAAGGCGCAGCCTGTATTCGCCTCGTGAAATCTCATCGAAGACCATGGCTAGCGCCCCCCGCAAAATCAGCTGCTTATAGTGCTTCAAAGAAGGTGTGAATGGTTTGAGCCGCATCATGAAAATGGAATCGTTAATGGTGTGCAGAATCTCCTCTTTCTTGTCTGACGGTTCCTCTAGATGTTTAGCTAGCTGGTAAAGACCGTACACGTCCAGCTGAGCCCTTGGTATCCCCCGAAATCGTCACCTGCAGGGTAAATGAAAACAAAACAATAGAACATATATAATTATATTATATATATATATAATCAGAATATGTGTTGGTGTGTGTGTATATATATATATATACACCAACCCACCCAGACACACACACACACACAGCCGAGGTTACACAGTATTATTATGACTTTCCAGAAACGCCACATACGTTATGCTGCCAATGGGTCATATTTCGTCCCCCTTTTTAAGTACTTTTTAGTGTTCGAACCCTAACCCTAACCCTGACCCTAACCAGCCCTAACCCTAACGGATCATTGTTCTGACGTCAAAACAAGTAGGTCTGTCAAAACAAGTTATGTAGATGTTCACTGATTTGTCCAGATAACACTGTGTAAACAAGTACACAACACACACACACACACGTTGATAATTTATTTGGAAATTTAAATAGCGCATTATTACACAATGCATCGTCTTGAATGAGATATATAAGTATTGAAAACAACCGACTGAATTCACAGCCACGCACGCAAAACACACACAATATTCACACTGGTATAATGGTAAAAGGTTTTCAACACACACGCACACACAAACACACCAGTCACCTACACTCACTCACACACACACACGCACACCCTCACTGTTACGTTGAAACGCGAAGGATAGTATGTCTGAAGCGCGCGCGATAGATCTGTTCGTTTTATTTTGCAAAGCATGCAATAATAGAGTGTATTTACCTTTGATTTGAGTTTGCATTGTTAGAAGAAGCTTTGTATAACGTTGATAATCTTCGTTAGTCGATATTATTGGAGAATTCTCTAGATCTGCTTGTTTACTATCGATCGAAGTTTCGGGATATTTGAGAAAATTCTTTTGACAGAAACTTGAGAAAGGAAGGTTGTATGACGTAAAACAGTGATGACGAAGTTAATTCTGATTGGTTGTAACGCGTCGTTCTAGAACGTCCTGAGGTCATCTCGAGTTGAGAGAAAAAATATATAATGACACACTGTGTTGTGAAAGAGAGAGTTGATAGTGAGTCGAGTCGAGTTGAGTTGAGAATTGTATGCAGATGTTGATGTGTGCTGAATAAAAGTGGAAAATTTCATACGAAGACTCCGTGATTTGTATGCTGATTGAACGGGTTACGTGGATAATCGAATCCGAGATTACACTCATCAGGAGCATTCACGCATTGGGCTGAATCTACTACTGATTGAAAACACCACCATCAAACGGAGTGTAACACTCACACACACAACTAGAAGGGCAAAGCCGCTATGACTCGCATGCTCCGTATAGAATTCGCAATATTTTACATGAAAATAAGTGCCCAGAAAAAAACAAAATGAAACGGTGGCATTAAAATGGAATTACCGACTTTGATCTTTCTATGCCCTTGAACTTGAGATGACCTTGACCTATGACCTATGCATTCATGTACTTTTAAATAAAATAAGAAAAAGTTGTATTATGCCAAAAAACGGTAACCTTGAATGGGATGACCTTGATCTTTGGATGACCTTGACATTCGCGTGACCTCTCATGCACGTATGATCAAATAACACCTTGTTGTAGCATACTATGAGTTAAATAATTATATAGTTACACAATGTACGATGACCTATTTCTTGTATGTTTTTGCAAGGCTTAAAATGACCTTGACTTTCAAGATCAACGCAAACGCAGAACAAGTATAAAAGATCAATCTTTCGTCTCTAAATTAAAAAAAGTTTGGGCTTTATATCTCTTATAGTTTAGAGTCAAGGTCACTTCAAAGTACCTATACTAACCGACTTTGGACAGCTCCAGTGACCTTTACCTTGTAGCGAGGTTGACCAAATTTGTATAGTATGTGTCTCATTCATATCTATAATGCATAAAAAAAATCATAAGTTCATATATTAATAACTCAGAAAAAGGGAAATTTTATGAAAAAACTTACAATTTTTGACTACCATTTGTTGACTCTTTGACCTTGACCTTGAATTCAAGTAACTTATTCACTGATCATTTATGAGGCCTCATGGATAAACATCATCTTTAGCTTAGCAAGTTTGGTTGTGATAGTTGAAATAGGTTCTGAGATATTAATCCACTTGCACTTTTGCACAGACAGACGGCGGACGGCAGACAGACGGGCAAAATAGTTTTTTTTTAATGTCATTTTGGACTATTTAGGACTCATCTCGCACAGATGTGAAAAAAATATTGATTTTGTGTGTGGGTGTGGGTGAGTACGTAGACTCACATTGAGGATGTAGGTATCCGTCATAGGCATGTGAGTCAAAAACACGCATGGACGCACGCACGCGCATACACAAAGCAACGCCACCCTCAGCTCCATAACTATGGGAACGCAATCAATGCTAAAATCCTTTGTCCTTCTCAGTCTACCCTTCCGCCTCCTTCTTTTCAACCTCATCATCATCATCGTCGTCATCAACATCATCATCATCGTCGTCGTCGTGAGTTTCAAATTCGGACCTTGCTTTGTGTCCAAAGGTAGAAGTCGCTGTCGTTGAGATCCATGTCGTCCAGAACATTGCCCGCCTGCTGGTATTCCGTGTCAAGAGCGGCCATCAAGGGAAGCGTCAAAACCTGAGACTTGATTCTGAAACAGGATAACCATTTATGAAACGATTTGACATTGCATGGTATAGAAATCAAGATTTTGACAGCACCACCTGTCTTCTGCAGTGCTACTGACAGGCAGCTGGCACTGGACTAAGTGCACGTATATACTTATATATACCCTACTTTCCCTCCCTCACACACACACAACAGGTCAGCATTCGTGTACACACACACGCACGCACACACGCAAACATTCATACCAGCCTTATCGTCATTATCACTACCATCAGCATCAGCATAACAGCTCAACTCCGGACACAGCTCCATCACAAGCACCGGCTATCACTACAAACAACACAGCCACAACATTTGTTAGAACGTATGTTCAACAACAACAATAAGCTTACTGCTACTACAACAAATAATAATATAATAATAATAATAATAGCAACAATAATAATAATGGATGCTACAAGCACTTTTTTTCTCTCCAGTTGGCCAATTCGGTTCAAAGCGCGACGATCTGTGCCACCAATAAAGCTCACATGTTACACACACTCTGACATACACAACAAACATACCTCTAATTTGCTTTCTCTTCGTTTCTTTTTGGAGACGCTTCTGTTGCCTTTCTTGTCGTCTAGCCGAGCAAAGTTTTCCTTGAAGGATGTGGAACTGTGAGTCCTCGTCAGCACGGTGACGGTAGGTCGCCGGCCGATTCGCATATGAGTTGGTGTGGTGGCCTGATCTATCGTTCTGCACGCAGAGTGTGTCAAGGGTCTATGTCTTGTCAAGGTTGTGAAAGGCGGGGTAAGGGAGGAGGGGGGATGGGTAGACGGTAGTAGGGGGAGGAAGAGGGTCAAAGAAGCCACCAGACTGAGTATAAAAGACTGCAGGGGTATAGGAATATTTTAGGATAAAAACTGTCCCCCTACGTGTCCGGGGACGTTAATCTACGCAAGTCAAGGAATAAATGATGTGGGGCCGCATAGCTCAGTTGGTAGAGCGCTAATAACCGAAAGGTCCCTGGTTCGAATCCCAGGATTGGCCAACGTTGTGTGACCACATTAATTTTCCCTTACCATCAACTGGTTCGCTGGTGTCAGAATAATGTGACCAGTAGTCGCCTATACGCTCCGGTGTCGTATGACTGTAATCTACAATTAACATTTTAGGAAATAAATGGCATCAATCGATAAAATTGAAAATTCGATTCAATATGCAGGCAGGAAAACTCAGCATAGTAAAATCTTTGTTGAGAAAACAATGTGGATATGCAAAGACAAATGTCAAGGTTATAGTTCAGTCCATGGTAAAGAAGTCAGCATTACTGGACTGAAAAGGCAAGATGACGGGCCGGCAGGATATGTACAAATTAGGTTATGATCAAGGTCATGTTCGAATCAAGGAGGGGGGGGGGAGGGGGAATCAGCATTACAACGCCGAGACAGCAAAAATAGGTCAAGACCAAGAACCGTTTTTACTTATCTGCGAAGAATTCAGCATACATTTTATGCCGGAGAAAGCTGGACAGCGTGGAAGATACTCAAAACCTAAGTCAAGGCAGAAGAATTATTTGCAATAGTACTAATGAAGAGTTGTTGTTTAGGTCTGATTTAGAATACCCAAAACGAGCAAAAAATGTTAGATTCTTAGAAACGATTTCTACATATACTAAAGACTTACTTGATTCTACAGTAGAGGACATTAAAAAGACTTAAGACAGATATTTCTTCACCAATGCCTCCTTGGGAGATGATGAAGGGTAATTTTGATATTCATTATTGTAACACATTCAAAAGTGTTAATAGTAACTTAGTTACAACTGAGGCTCGTGAACACATAGATTCTGTTTATTCTCAACATTTAAAAGTGTATACTGACGGTTCTGTTTTATCATCAGGTGAAACAGGTGCATCATATGTTATTCCTGATTTAAAAATGAACGAATCATTTTACTTGGGCAAGAATATATCTATATTTACAGCCGAACTGATAGCAATCTTAATGGCACTAAGAAACATATCCAGTCTTCAGATCAGTATTTTTCAAATAGTTATATGTGTTGATTCAATGTCAGTGCTAGAAGCGTTACAATCTCAAAATAATAAAAATAGAAGAGATTTAATAATAGAAATTAGACATATTATTCACAGCTTAATCATTAATGGCACAAACATCTCTTTCTGCTGGTTACCATCACATTGTGGTTTTTTCTATAATGAATTAGCAGATAAAGGGGCTAAACAAGGTGCTTTACAATTAAATTCTCGATACATTGAAGTTATGAAATCTTCAAAAGAAATTCAAAATGAAATTGAAAATATAATGAAAAGTACTCTTGACTTTAAGAAACAAGACAATCCATTAAATGGTTACTCAAGAGCTGTGCTTACGATGACTAACAGAATTTTGCTCAATGCCATTAAAACTAAGCACTGTAAAGATGTAAAGTGTGTTTGTGATGCATCCATCTCATTACAGCATGTTTTATTTGAATGTGATCAAATTAAGCCTTTACTGCCATATGAATTGCAAGGGAAGGTCAGTTTCAGTGATGTAGATTTTCAACTCGGAATCAAACTGTCCAAAGTATTGCTGGACTCTCCTGTTGGTAATCTAATCTAACAATTTATTTTATTTTTTATTTTTATTTTTTTTTTTTTTTAAATGTCTTATCAGCTTGCTGGAAAAGACAATAAACAAACAGAACAGAACAGAACAGCAGAAGAATTCTAAATACCTCAGTATAATTTTGCCGAGAAAGCAAGCCAGATAACTAGCAAACAGTTTAGTCATACTTCTTATCAAGGGAAACGAATGACATACAAAATACAAGACACAAGAAAACTTTATTATCGATATATCTCACTCTGAGAAATTAAGGCATGTTTTGCAGGCAGTTAAAGAAAGTCATCAATCTATAAAAAGAAAATATAACACCTGTGCCCTACACAGTTGGCACTTCACATTCTTAATAGTAAAGGTAAAGGTGGTCCCATAGCCTTGTGCCGTAGGGGAGCGTGATGTTGGAGATCACACTTATCTTGGGCCAGCGTAATGAGGGTGATGCCCATCTCTCTCCCTCGCTGCTTTACCTTCCCCACCATTAAGAAAGTAGGTACTCAATCACAGTTTAATCAACTGGGGGCGTTGTTATTTGCCGCTTCACGGTTGGCGGTCACCCATCCAAGTGCTAACCGCACTGGACGGTGCTTAATTTGCGACACAGTAGCGAGTGCTCCAACACTGCACTATCCGACACCCCATTCTTACTGGACATCTATATATCATTTTTTTCTCTCGCTTATATTAATGTACGAAATTACATTAAATGAAAAGAACATTCAGGTTGTATTTTTAAATGTATATAACATCATACAAATCAATTTTAATCACAGAGATAACTACACAAGCAAAGAAGTTAGGACTTATATTTTATAAACCTACATAATAGCTGTCATTGCACAAATTAAAACCTACTGCACAGGCGACAAGTGATTAAATGATTTTTAAAAAAAATAGTATAAATAAAAGCACTCTCTTTTTCTTACACACACGCACATACCTACACCTCCACACACACCGTCACAGATTATTTATACTTATTCAGAAGTTCGATCGAGTTTGGTACAAAGCTGCATTTGATTCTAACTGGAAAATTTAGGAACACGAAAACGGCGAGCAGATGGTAAAAGTGTATAATGCTTTGCAAAGATCTAGGACATGAATGTAACTGAAGTTGATGTTCAAATAATGATAGTTTACTTTTTTACTTTTTTTATTATTATTTTTTTTGTAACGCTTCATTATCCCTTTTTATTGGGAAAATTCAAGGTTAAAATGCACAGACAAAATGTCATACTCTCTGTTAAGAATAGCAACGCTTCTGGAATGTTTGGAAGCTCTCAATCTGGTCAGGCTTGTCACCAGATCTATGGCACTGGGAGATTGCTGGACAGAAACACAAAATCAAAGTCAATAATACATAATACTATGAAACCACAGAGGCATTACAACAGTTGGATGCCTGTTATCAATCCTTTGCTATAAAGCTATAGGCACTTCATTTATGTACTGGGCGAGTGTAAAACAGAAACAAACTAGAAGGGCAAAGCCCATACGACTCACATGCTCCTTATGGAACTCGCAATATTTAACATGAAAACGAGTGCCCAGAAAGAAAACAAAAAGAAAGTAGTACCGACTTTGATCATTCTATGCTCTTGACCTCCTGCTCCAAATACACTCATGTACTATGAAATAAACTACAGCAAAAGTTGTATTACAACAAACAAACAGTGGCCTTGGGATGACCTTGACCTTGGGACGACCTTGACCTTCACGTGATTTTTTATGCACGTATGATCAAATAACCCAATGTTGTTGCATACTATGGATTAGAAATACAGCCATTCCATTGTACGATGACCTATTTTTTGTATGTTTTTGCAAGATCTAAAATGACATTGACCTTCGCAACGCAAAAACGGAACACATATGAAAGAATAATCTATTGTCTCTAAATACAACAAGTTTGGACTTTATATCTCTCATAGTTAGAGTCAAGGTCGCTTCAAAGTACCTATACTAACCGACTTTGGACAGCTCCAGTGACTTTGATCTTGAAGTGAGGTTGACCAAATTGGTATAGTATGTCACTATGTGTGTCTCATTAATATCTATCATGCCTCAAAGAATCATAGGTTCAATATTAATATACTTTTTTTAAAAGTGTATTTGGGAAAAAAATTGTAAATTTTTGTAACTAACATTTGTTGACCCTGTGACCTTGACCTTGATGAGAAGTCATCCATTCACCGATCATTTATGAGGTCTCATGCGTATACACCATCTTACCAAATTTGGTTGGGATAGTTGAAATAGGTTTTGAGATATTAATCCACTTGCAAGTTTTGCACAGACAGACCGCTGACGGCGGAGGGAGGGACAGGCAGAATGGCGGACGGACACAATTTTTTAATGTCATTTTTGGACTATTTATGACTCATTTAGCACAGATTTCTAAAAATCTGGATTTTTGTTTATTTTGGTTTTTTTTTGGCGGGGTTGGCGAGTACATAGACTCACATTTCAATGCATGAGAGTCAAAAAATTAAATTGGATTCTATAATATGACGCGGGAGCGACAAAGCGGTGTGTGAAACATCATCTAATTAATCTAGTTCGGCCTATAAACTACGAACTTGCCAGGCACCAGCTTGTGATTTCTCTAAATGTGTGTCAAATATTAAATCACAAATCTATTTTGACAGAATCGTCAGGTTCGTTAAAATGCCACTGCGGCGACAGCGAAGATTGGGACAGTAAATAATTCATGCACTGCGGGCCCATAACCAATAAGACTGCTAGGCACATGTGTGTATTTTTGTGTGTTGCAACTCACCTCAGCTCTCACTTCTACTTTGACTGAAATAATCGGGTTCTTTAGAGTGCCGCTGATGCAATATAGGTGAAAATTGGAACGCCATTTCGTTCATTTTAATCAAAGAAAGTACAGCTACGCAAAGAAGGTTCATCTCGGCGAGTGCCTATATAAAGTTACAAAACGTAGCCACTCGTAGCGCCCCCCAGCGATTCTCGTGATAAATGATTCCAAGGGCGATAATTTGTTCTTAGCGCTATGTAAACAAACCGCTTCAGTAGATTATGTTCCGGACACTCGCTTGCTTAAATTAACAAGCGATTCTGCTTTTTTTTAAAAAGTAAGTTAATAAGTGTCTGATTTTCAATAATGTAAATACAGCTTGCCAACAAGTTGCTTGAATTATGCATTCAGCCGATTAAATTACCGTACCAATGCTGATGATTCAGTAGGCCTGTACTCGGCCTGTACTCATCCTAGATCCGTCAAAACTCAAACCCAAAAGTAAGCTTGAATACCGGTAATAGCTTTTCTGAACATTGCTTGATTTAGCATTTCCAGTTAATAACTGTGTTCCAATCTACTGTTTATCTCATTTACACTGCACTTCTGATTTTAATCGCTGCTAACCTACTGTTAGGCTCTCATCTTAAAATTATATTTACTGCTTTCGTTTCGATCAACTGTGTAAATAAGCCTATAAATTATTAGGCCTACGGTGTTATCATCATCATTTTCATCATCATCATCATCATCATCATCATTATGGTTTTTTAATATAGGCTATCTCTATAATAGAACTGTAGTTGCAAAAGGAAATTTGATAGGTTAAGATAGACTAAAGAAAAAGAACAGACATGTGTGTGTATGTGTATATGTATATATTGCACAATGTTAATATTCTTCTGCCAAATTTAACTCTGAAATTTACTCGCACAGGGATAGGCTTATATAAGCATGCTTGTTGCTTGTCCCTGCTGCTTGTGATGTATATATTTTATATGTATTCTGAAGAAATAAATAATATATAAACCAACAGACATCAAGACTATAGAAGTAGAGAAATAAAGCAATGCAACAAGAAGAGTGAACAGTGAAGCTTTTAAAGAAAACACATTTAACGTTTAAAAGCATTATTTTCTTGCATGAATCATTACATTGGAAATTGCACCTAGATAAGACCAAAAAGTGCAACAATAAAAATAGTCAAATAAGAAATATTTGTAGTCATTTATAATATTAGATCTGTACATTGCAGCAGGCTGCATCAATTATGTTACTTTATTGTTAAACCATCATGCATTTATAAAAGCTGAAAAAAATAGCTTCAAACATTTGTGTTTCTTTTTCTGACATTTAATATGAATATTATAGCAACAAAAAGCAACAATGATGACTCTCTCTCTCTCTCTCTCTCTCTCTCTCTCTCTCTCTCTCTCTCTCTCTCTCTCTCTCATATAAAGGAAACTTCAGCAATTATCATTTTTTGTAAAGTACTGTCATCTCAATAAATGTATGTTTAAAATAATGAAAAGGGTAAGAATGTTAGGTTTTTATAATTAAATCTGTTGTTTACTTTTTGTTTAGCAAGATTAAGACATACCTACAAAGAAACAGAAGTTTTGCAAGACAAAACAAATACAATTAACCCTTTTCCTGTCTGCTTAAACCAAATGTAATGGAAAGGGAATACAAGTCACACAGAAAATGGTATTTTACATTTGAAAGATTTAAAAAAATCACATTTGGTATTTTTTCTGCATACATTTCACATGCAACAACAACAACAAAATCTGATAATACTAGACAATTAACTAGTAGCATTATACATTAAAAGGATAATAATTAATAGTTTTTGCTCTTGGATTTTTATTCTTAGATGCATTTATGAAGAATTATTTGCTTAAAAATTACTTCTTTTTTTTAATAGTTTTTCTTTACAAGACAACACATCCAGTCAATGAGTCATGCAATAATATTTCATTAGGCCTACTATTTTTTCTTTTTCTTTTTTTTTTAAATTACTCTTAAGCAGCAATTAAAACTACGCCTTCCCCTCCCCCCTCCCCTCATCTTCCATTTGTAAGAAATTGGGATATGATAAATTTCAGTATCAACAAAGAAAATACAGTTTACATCGAGTGGTAGATCTAGATCAACGTTGTTAGATTTGGTTATAATTATGTTTGATTCTTCCTTTGGAAAATTAAAAAACGAAAGTCCAGGGCACTTGTATCGTCCATTTGTGCAGTTAAAAGCGCTGCAGTGTTGCCCACCAGGACGGATTCTAGGTTTGTTTACTTGATTTGATACGCTTTCCTCCATTGCTAAGCGCTAAGGCCGAAGCGAGTTATCACTTATTCCGCTAGTTGGCGCTCGCAACTTCCGTTTCGCAGTAAGAGTCGAAATGAACCTTCTTTGCGTAGCTGTACTTTCTTTGTTTTAATGTAATCTGTAAACCTACACGGTAGTTAAGCCCCTGAAACAAATGTCTAACTGTTGTGTGACATGAGTAAGAAGCAAGCGTATTAGCGATACTTAAGATCCCAATCCATCCATCCATTTAGTAATCAATCTATCCATCCATCCATCCATCCATCAATAATAAATCAATAATCCGTTATTGATCCATCCAGCTATTCATATTAGTGATACCAAAGATCTAAATCCCTCCCTCCATCAATACATCGGGAGGCACGGTGGCCTAATGGTACAGCTTTGGCTTGCGGATCTGAAGGTCCCGGGTCCGAGCCAAGGCCGGGGTATTGTGTTGTGTCCTTGGGAAAGACACTTTACTCCCGTTTCCTACTCCTTCGGATGAGAGTATAAACCTAGGTCTAGGCTGTGTCGCATACATTCCATCATAACGGACTTTAAAGATCCTGACGCTCATGTCATAGACGGGTGAGTGCCGGTGACAAGAACACACCCATCATGTACATAACATAGGTCCTTCACCCCCATCCCTGGCTGCCAAGGATTGTGCTCAGTTGTCTGGAGCGTTATTACAATGCGCCCAAAGGCTGCAAGTGGGCGCCTCGGTGTTACGTTGAAACGCGAACGAAAATATGTCGGAAGCGTGTACGATAGATCTAATCGTTTCGATTTGCAAAGTATTCAATAATGGAGTTTATTTACCTTTGATTTGAGTTTGCATTGTTGTTTGGAGAGGTTTTGTATAACGTTGATAATTTTTGTTGGTCGATATTGATGTAGAATATTCTGGATCTGCGTGTTTACTCTTGATAGAAATTTCCGGATGGATATCGAAGGTCGTGAATGTTCCCGGAAGTAGAGAAAATGTGAATGACGTAAGTCAGTGATGACGATCTTTAGTTCGATTGGTGGCAGTACGTCATTTCTACCATGTACCATATTGTTCCAGAAAAGAGAGAGGTTATTTAATCG
Organism: Oncomelania hupensis; assembly: GCA_036898135.1. NCBI lineage: Eukaryota > Metazoa > Mollusca > Gastropoda > Littorinimorpha > Pomatiopsidae > Oncomelania > Oncomelania hupensis. The sequence goes on along the minus strand of CM072511.1, from coordinate 67,589,403 downwards.
TGTGCCGAAAAGTTGTTGATAGTGATTTGGAAAGTTGCTGAGAAAGTTGTTGAGTTGAGTTGAGAATTGTATGCAGTTGTTGATGTGTGCTGAATAAAAGTGGAAAACTTCATACGTCGACTTTGTGACTTGTATGCTGTTTGGACGGGCTGTGTGAATAAACGAATCTGAGTTACACCTTATCAGGACTTCAGCATCGGGGCTGAATCAAATACTGATAAAGAAAAACACCATCATCAAACAGAGTGTAACATTTTGGGGGTCAAGCCGCGATTCACGCCATAGCCAAGGGTTCAACTGCTACAACAAGCGAGTCAACGTTACGAGAGGCAGTCATCGAGGGTAGCCGCCAACGAGTTGCGTCGAGAGGGGCCAACATACTGGGACTACATCACCGATAGGTTCGGGTTGACTGCAAGGGCGTGTAGTCGCTGAAGAGTTGCTTCGTGAGCGAACAACAGATCGGGACTACGTGGCTGCCGTAAGACTACGTCGAGGGACAGTCTCGGAGCTACATCGCCAGTGTTACAGAGAGCGGCGAGCGGACGTCGCGTCTACTTCAGCACAGGAGCGTGCACATCAACACCAGCGTGGTGCAGCGTCGCATACGACGAGGACCGCGGGGCCTGCGTCAGCGAAAGCGACTAGTGACAAGCATCAGCGCTACTGCAGAAAGAGTGCTGTTCTAGAACAGTCTAGAAAAGAACTCTACAGTCAAGAACTTTCCAGAAAAAGAACTTTTCCAGTCAAGAACTTTCCAGAAGCATCAAGATGGCTGACTTCTGGCAGAAAGGGATTCAACTGAATCTAAAAGGGAAACAGTTGACGGAGTACGTCAAATCCCAGGAGAGAATACAAGAACGAGAATTAGAAGAGCAGCGTCGCCGAGAAGAAAGAGAATTGGAAGAGAAGCGTCTAGAAAAAGAAATAGAATTAGAAGAAGCGTCTAGAAATTGAACAGCAGCGGCAAGAAAAAGAAGAGCAACGACGCCGAGAAGAAAGAGAGCTCGAAGCGCAGCGTCGCCAAGAAGAAAGAGAGGAAAGAGAGGCTGAGCGTCAGTACCAGCTAGAGTTGGCGCGTATCCAAAACAATCAGCATGCGCCACAAGTTATCAGTGACAACAAAGCTCCAAAATTGCCAGCGTTTGTCGACGGGAAGGACCAGATCGACAGTTATTTGGCGAGATTTGAAAGGTTTGCCAAAAGCTCTAACTGGCAACCTCAAGACTGGGCGATTCGACTAAGTGCACTTCTGACGGGGCAAGCACTCGACGTCTACACCAGATTGTCGGACGATGACGCTAAAGACTACGACGTCTTGAAAGAGGCCCTATTGCAGTGCTACAACTTTACGGAGAAAGGCTACCGTAAACGCTTCCGTGAATGCCGGCCTAAGTCAGACGAGACGCCAAAGCAGTTTGTGGAGCGCCTGTCGTCATATATCTACACAAGTGGGTGGAGTTATCAGGCGAAAGGAAGTCTTACGACAGTCTCCATGACCTGATCGTGAAGGAACAATTTCTCAATGCCTGTCACAAGGACCTAGCGACCCACTTAGAAGAACAAAAGCTGCAGACGCTTAAAGATGTGACTGAGGCTGCTGAAAGATATCTCATCGCTCATGGCAAAACCCTGGGGCCACCCAGCGCGACGAAACATTTTCAGAAGACTGCAAACCATGGGAACCAGATCCAAGGGAGCCAGACGAGCCAGAGACAGACGGACTCCACGCCTCCTCCCAGGGAAGGGCATTCAAGAGGCTGTTTCACCTGCAACGCTACAGACCACAGGGCGGCTAATTGTCCTCAAAACAAAAGTAGCGGACAGCGGAGCAGTACGGACAATTCAGCGGCGGGCAACCGGCAGAGGCGGTTCTCCAATCAACGGCAAACCAGTAGATCTGACCATCAAGTGTGCGGCGAGAGCGTCATTCTTCCGAGTGAGACCAAGCGCACAGCTACTCCTGCCGACGTGCAAGAGTGCATGACCGATGGCCAACTTCTTCTTGCCAACGGAAAATCCATCCCCGTCGTCGCCAGCGCAGCTGTGACCGTCCAGAACATGCCTGTTTCAAAGGGACGCGTCGGAAATCATGAAGTGACTGTCTTAAGAGACTCTGGCTGCAGTGGGGTCATCGTCAGAGAAGACCTAATCGCTAAAGAACAATTCACTGGCGAGTCTAAATGGACACTTATGGCCGACAGCAAATGTGTGAGAGCGCCAGTTGCGAAGATTCATGTCAACACCCCTTTCTACATAGGCGAAGTCGAAGCGGTTTGCCTGAAGAAGCCGCTGTATGATTTGATGATCGGGAATATCGACGGCGCGAGACGACCCGACAACCCCGATCCAGAGTGGAGTCCTGCCTCAACCCAACGTGTCGAAGTTGTAGAGGAGGATCCATTGCCGTTTCCCGATGGAGACCTTACAGAGCTGCTACGGGATAATGTGGCTACTCCGGCTCAGCCCTGCCGACCAGAGATCGTCGGTGCTGTTACTACCAGGGCCCAGGCCAAGAGAGACAAGACGTCTACGCCACTGAAGGTCGCCGACAACTCCAAAGCTGCCATCGTGGACAGAGATAAGCTGATCCAGCTCCAGGAAGCTGATAGCACTTTAAACAAGTACAGGAACCGCCAAGACCACGTGACCAAAGGCAGTGGTACGATCTATTTTGAGGTGAAGGCCAAGATCCTGTACCGAATCTTCCAGCACCCGAGGGTCAACGGAGGGAAACCACTACGTCAAGTCTTGGTACCGTTACCCCTAAGGCGCCAGGTGATGGAAGTAGCGCATGACTCAATCATGGGAGGTCACCTGGGCATCAAGAAGACGTCGGACAGAATCCAGGCGGTGTTCTACTGGCCAGGACTTCATGCGGACGTCAGCCGTTTCTGCCGATCATGTGACATTTGCCAGAAGACCATACCTCGAGGGAGGGTCCCGAAAGTGCCTACGCAGAGGATGCCTCTGATCGACCGACCGTTCAAGAGGGTGGCCTTAGACTTAATCGGCGAAATAAGACCTCCGAGTGAAGAAGGTCATCGATGGGGACTGACTTTAGTGGACTATGCGACTCGGTACCCAGAAGCAGTGCCACTGAAGAAGATTGACACAGAAACTGTGGCAGAGGCACTGGTGGACATGTTCAGTAGACTTGGAGTGCCTGAAGAAATTCTGACAGACCTCGGGACGCAGTTCGTCTCTGACTGCATGAAGGAGGTCAACAGACTGCTGAGCATCCGGCATTTGACTACGACACCCTACCATCCGATGTGCAACGGGCTTGTCGAAAAGTTCAATGCTACGTTGAAGTCCACCCTGAAGAAACTGTGCAGCGAGCAGCCCAGACAATGGCATCGTTACATCAACGCCTTACTGTTCGCCTACAGAGAAGTGCCGCAGGAGTCCACCGGCTTTTCTCCGTTCGAGCTGCTGTACGGAAGAACCATCCGAGGGCCGATGCACATCCTAAAAGAACTGTGGACGAAAGAAGTAGACACCCCAGAGGTGAAGAACAGCTACCAGTACGTGTTTGAGCTACGGGAGAAGCTTGAGCAGACTCTCGATATAGCCAGAGAGAACCTGAAGAAGTCTCAGGACTGTGGAAAGCACTACTATGACCGTAGGGCTGTGAACAGGAAGTTTAAACCTGGCAACAAAGTGCTGGTGCTGCTACCTACCGATCATAATAAGTTGCTGATGCAGTGGAAAGGCCCGTACGAAGTGGAGACCGTGGTGGGGATCAACGACTACAAGGTGAAGGTCGATCAGCATTCCAAGATATACCACGCCAACCTCCTTAAGCTGTACGTGGAAAGGCCATCAGAGACTGTGCACGCAGCCACAGCAGCTGTGACCGACAACAGCTTTGACAGCGAAGAACTGTTGGAACTGGGAGACTTCCACAGCAAAGAAGGCATCGATGACGTTAAGCTAGGACCAAGCTTGACGGAAGGTCAAAAGATGGAGCTCGAGGACCTTATGGGCGAGTTTCCCCCTAACTTCAATGATGTCCCAGGCTCTACGACTTTGGTCGAACATGAAGTCCACACCCAGACCTGGAAGGAGCATCTGCAGACCATGAGGGAGCTGTTCCACCGTCCCGCAGAAGCCAACCTGACCGTGAGACCCAGCGAATGCATCCTGGGAGCTGACAACGTCGACTGCGTCGGACATCCGATGGAAGAAGGAGACAACGGAGGACGCACTGATTCCGGGGAAGCCCACGTGATCATCGTCTTTGACCCTGGGCCGATGACGACCGCAACTGACGAGGGCGTCGTTTCCTTGCGGTTGAAAGAACATTGACTGTGTGGAGAACATTGGCAATATCTAAACAGACTTGCAGATGAGAAACATTGACCTTGTGTGAATGAACTGTGAACATTGACAGTATCCAGAAAGACTTGCAGATGAGAAACTTTGACTCTGTGTGAATGAACTGTGAACATTGACAATATCCAGGCAGATTTGAAGATGAAAACCATTGACTCTGTGTGAATGAGCTGAGAACATTGACAGTGTTCAGACAGTCTGAAATAAGTTTTAATTCCGAACTTTGTTTGTGCATTACGTTTCAACGTTGTTGAAAGAAATTGGGTAAATTTCTTCTTGAGTGGGGGGTTATGTTACGTTGAAACGCGAACGAAAATATGTCGGAAGCGTGTACGATAGATCTAATCGTTTCGATTTGCAAAGTATTCAATAATGGAGTTTATTTACCTTTGATTTGAGTTTGCATTGTTGTTTGGAGAGGTTTTGTATAACGTTGATAATTTTTGTTGGTCGATATTGATGTAGAATATTCTGGATCTGCGTGTTTACTCTTGATAGAAATTTCCGGATGGATATCGAAGGTCGTGAATGTTCCCGGAAGTAGAGAAAATGTGAATGACGTAAGTCAGTGATGACGATCTTTAGTTCGATTGGTGGCAGTACGTCATTTCTACCATGTACCATATTGTTCCAGAAAAGAGAGAGGTTATTTAATCGTGTGCCGAAAAGTTGTTGATAGTGATTTGGAAAGTTGCTGAGAAAGTTGTTGAGTTGAGTTGAGAATTGAATGCAGTTGTTGATGTGTGCTGAATAAAAGTGGAAAACTTCATACGTCGACTTTGTGACTTGTATGCTGTTTGGACGGGCTGTGTGAATAAACGAATCTGAGTTACACCTTATCAGGACTTCAGCATCGGGGCTGAATCAAATACTGATAAAGAAAAACACCATCATCAAACAGAGTGTAACACTCGGGCGGCTTGAGTTAGATCCTGTATCGGCCAGCGCCTTGAGCAGCTCTTGAGCTGGAAAAGCGCTATATAAGAACAATTAAATGAAATAAATAAATAAAATAAATCTATCCAACCATACATCCATGTATCACTCCATCCATCAATTAAAACTACCTGCGCCAAGTTGAACTGCACGGACATAAGCAAGACACCATAGGAAAGCTGTGGTAGTATAAGCCTCGGTTCCTCTTCAAGAAAGCCTGCACGTCGTCTGCCCCCCTCGAGTCTGGGATAGGCGGAATCCTCTCTCGCAGCAAAGTCTGTCGTTCTCGGATGGGTAAGTACTTGACCAGGTGCCACACATCTCTCTCTGACATTCTGGGTTATCCACGATACACAAAACAAGATGGCAAGACATTCAAATGCATCCACAGACACAGACTAGTGTAGTCTGTGTACGCATGCATTCCATAGCACGGACTTTAAAGATCCCGACTCTCTCTCTCATAAAACACACCCACCAAGCAATACATCCCATTCCCCTTCGTCCTGGATGGGGTTGTTTTGCGGCTGCCGCCCTTCTGGATCTGCATCTGGATTCCCGTCTGGATGCTGGTCGACGGGACAGCCGCAGTAGCCAATACTAACTAAACATGATATGTTGCGACTTTGGGAGTGCGCAGCGTTGTGGAATACACAAGTTAAAATTTTGGAACTTTAGAAATTATGTAAATCGCGCTTTTGCTACCCGAAATTCGCTTGCATGGGTGACAAATGTTATCCCAAATTCAAAATCTCCAAACTTTGTATTATCTAAAACACAGGGGATACATTCACTTACGCTATATCGTCATTATTAGCACACTGACCTGACTATGGCGCTACGGTGAAGCTCATCCTCCAATATTTGTCTGGCTTCTTGGTTGATGTCGGTCTCCAGGGCGTGGCCAAACAGGGTCAGAGGGATTTCGCCCCTGCTGCCGGGACCCAGGCGAGGCGTGGTCTGTACAAACCAACGCTCCGTCCACGACCTCGCGTAGCTCGAATGAAACAGCACTGGCAGAGAGATCTGGAACACGAAATAAGAATAATGAATAATGACTACTAACAATAACAGCAGCAACAACAACAACAACAACAACAACAACAACAACAACAACAATAATAATAATAATAATAATAATAATAATAATAATAATAATAATAATAATAATAATAATAATAATAATAATAATAATCTACACGCTCTTTGGGAAAATTTCATCTCTTCATTCACACATTTTCACTACATACAGCTGAGATTAGCCGAGGCTTAGGTTCGCCTTTACACAAGTGGACAGGCGAACGCAAGCCTCAATTAGTCTCAGCTGCGCAGTGTGGCTCTCTCTCTCCCTGCTCAGCAACACAGGCACCCGTATCATGATACGACGCCGTCCGCTCCCTCTCGGCACTTTTATATCAAAAGTCTCAAAGTGTTAGAGCCGAGAGTGTAGGGTTGCCCCCATTTGCATTCTTGTATTTGCAAACCAGTAGTCTCCCTTGAGCCCCCCCCCCCTCTTCCCCTCTCTCTCCCTCCACAAGAAGCTACTCAGTCAATTCAACAGAGATGCATGCAAACAGCTTTAGTCGCTAAGTGCGCTACATGGGCTGTCTTTTGACCCGTTCAATTTATTAAAAATACTCTCTCTCTCTCTCTCTCTCTCTCTCTCTCTCTCTCTCTCTCTCTCTCTCTCTCTCTCTCTCTCTCTCTCTCTCTCTCTCCCCCTCTCTCTCTCTCTCTCTCTCTCTCTCTCTCACAAACACATACACACCCACACACAAACATGCGCGCGCGTGCATGCACGCATGCGCACACACGCACACAAAATCACATCAACTGACGGAAATAACCTTTGCCCTCCTCGGTGGAATGCGCAGTCCAGGTAGCTAAGCAAACATTCAGTTTTATGTTCAAAACATGCACACAGATTAGCTTGAACACAGATCTGTAGGGAGAAGGCTACTGGTGTGCAAAAGACACAGATGAAAACGCTACGTCTTTTGCAACACCTTTCAAGAAACATTGCTTATCAGCTACTCATAAGACTCTCACTATTTCTGACAGCATTAATATAATATACAATAAAATTCGCCTCCTCTTTTCCACCGCCCTCTCTGACACCAAGGTATGTCCAACCACTGACCAACCTTTTCCTCAGGAAGGAGGATGCCAGAGGCTGTGTTGAAGGTGAAAGGCGACTTTTTGAACCTGCCAGTCCTGAAGTAATCGTAGTGGGGATGCAGTCGCCAAGAGTAGCGAATGACACAACAGCCTACATTGGCTAAGCGGATCTTGGTCCATCCTCTCTCTCGTGCATTGCACACCACTCCGATCTCCACTATACCCTAAAAGCAGTTGTTAAAATACTAATATATAATAGGCTTACACTGAAACTGTGGAGTATAGATGAAATAATAAAGCTAAAAAAAACTTTACAATCGTATGATCACCTTACATTTGCACATTAACGTACATTGGTATAATAGATCTAGAACATTCCCACATCCCTCCACTCTCTCTCCACCCCCATTTTAGCCACAAAAAACATCAGCCCATGCATTCAAAATCACCGCAAATGGTCCCACCTAAGTATAGACGGACTGATATAGTGTCTGAAAAACTCACTCGGCTGTTTCAGTTTTGTTGTGGTAACGTACCCTAAGACAGGGCTGCTTCCAGACGTAGGTGAAGCGGTCGATCATGAAAGCTGGCACGACGTTGCGCACGAAATAGGGCGACTCCAGCCTGGGTCCACAGGGTACCTCAGTTTCGAAAATGGTGGACATCCGCTTGGATGAGTAGGAGCCGTAAGACAAAGAAGTCTTCTTGGACAGAAGTGTGCTGATGGACGTCTCGGATGCGGAATAATCCAGGTCCTTATCACTGCCCGCAAAATATAATAAGATAAGATTTAGAGTAAATAGTTTTGTTGAGTGGAGTACGGCGAATACGATGAAAATCGCGCACAGCGACAGCGATTGGATGCGTCCAAGCTCTTTTGTTTACAGTCGTTAAAAATAATAATAAAAGAATGGATACACTAAGGGCGGCTAGATTTCTTACCGCTCTGTGCGATTTTCCGATGTTATGGACCGGATGATAAACGGCCTTTAATGTGAATACGTGGCATTTGAATAGGAAAACACAATCAAATGTATGAGTTGTCAGGCACTGTTCGGGTTGTTCGTTCGTACGGGCTAAAACAAAACCTCAGTATTATCTATACCAAACATTATTGAAGGGAGGGAGGATTTTGAGAATTGACAAAACCCCACTTCGCAACAAAAACTGATAAATCTATGTCGTTTTGCAAATGCAAAGAGTGGTTTTCAAAAACATGAAAGTCTTATAAGATCCGGTGCTTTCTATATACTCCTATATCCCCACCCTCTCCCCACTCCTTACTGCCACGCCACCCTCGATCACCCTAGGAGACTTTCTCCTCTGGGATCATATTTTGAAGAACATAAATGTTACGTTGAAACGCGCACGATAGTTCGTGTGTCACGCGCACGATAGATCTGATATCGTTTTGTTTCGCAAAACATTCAATAACAGAGTATATTTACCTTTGATTTGATTTTGCGTTGTTGTTAGGAGAAGCTTTGTATAACGTTGATAATTTTCGTTAGTCGATATTATTGGAGAATTCTCTAGATTTGCTTGTTTACTGTCGATCGAAGCTTCGCGTTAGGTGTAGATATTTGAGAACATTCTTGGACCGAAAAGAATGTTGTATGACGTAAGACAGTGATGACGAAATTTAGTTTGATTGGTTGTAAAGCGTCATCGGAAACATTCTGGCGTTATCTCGAGTTTAGAGAAAAACTATATAATGGATGCTCTGTGTAAAGTGAAGGGAGGAAAGTGAAAAGGATTGAGCGAATGTATGCAGTTGTTGATGTACGCTGAATAAAGTTGGCAAACTTCATACGACGACTCCGTGCCTTGTTGCTGATTGAACGGGTTGCATGGATAAACGAATCCGAGTTACACTTATCAGGACTTCAGCGTTGGGGCTGAATCAACTACTGATAGAAAAACACCAAATCGAGTGTAACAATAAATACACACTCCAAATAAATCTTTTGATAATACTATTAGAATTTGTTTTTTTAAATCTGCAAAGGCCGGGATTCAAACCACGTTATCTTGATAGGAGGAATGGATTACCCTGCCCTCTCCAACGATCATTGCTCAATATAATGTAGTTGAGTGCACTTTCAGTGCTACGAAATGCGTATATTTAGCAAACCCAGTGATCTTGACCTTTTAGATAGAGCCAAAACGGTGACGAGGGAAGCGGCTTACTAACCCTGGTAATGTTCCTATTAAGTTTAGACAAAATCTGTTCAGGGGCTCTTTACAAAAGAAACCACTAACCGACAGATCGACAGAATGACTTGGCTCGTTCTGATACTCGACTATATCAAATTGTTTGTAGATAAGTCTGGAAATTTGAAAAAAATCAACTCAATTTGCATTTTGCAGCACAGCTATGTAGCTTTGACGGAAGATGGCAAACAAATCAAATGATACAACCATTGCAAAGAGTAGCTCAAACACTTAGGACATGCACGTAATTCTGCCAAGAACAATAATTAAGTGTATTAAATACACGAATGACGATTGAAAACTGGAGTCTATTATAGGCCTTACTTGGATTTCGGCCAATCTGCAGATCCCGTTTCATCTGGCGACTGCAGATTGGCTCTCGTGCCATTCACGATGAGGCCTTGCAGAGGACCCTTGTCAAAAGCGGAATGATGCGACTGAGTCTTTTTAAGCGCCGCTGTAGTCACAGGCACACTGACGGTGAACTCCTGTGTGTGAGTGTAATCATTATTTTTAGCTATTGTAGGTAATAGTGCCAAAGATTATGATAAATAGGTATGCTGCACTCTAGATCTTTGGTAGAAGTGTAAAACATTCATGTTACTCATGATCTGCTGCAACAAATATGCGAGACAGAGCAATAGTAAGCTTACGTCAGTTTTGTAAGTAACTTTTCCACATAAGCACCCGTATCTGGATGCGACCGCCGTCTCTGTACTCAAGGTCAAGGTCTCAAAGTGTTTAGAGCAGAGAGTGTCGGGGTGCCCCCGTTTTCATCCTTGCCTTTGCAAACGAGAAGTCTTCTCCCGACAGAAAGCTATTCAATCAATTCAACGGAGATTCATGCAAACATTCCATGTCATAAATATGCGCTGTCTATCTTCTGACCCGTTCAGTTTCTTTGAAATAGTAAAAACATTACGAAAAGTCACAATCAACTGATGAAAGTAACCTCTGTTAATTTTATTTATTTATTTATTTAATCGTAGGACTATTGAGACTTGCGACGCTATTGAGACTTGCGAAGCTTCTAGGTTACAAAGTCATGTTGATCAGGAAGTCAATAATCTGCATGCAGATGACATTACCACGGCCTTTTAGCAATAATTGTTGATGCAATATTCAAAACATATGAAATGAAATATTAGCAATATCGACCATTAAACTTACTGGCGTGCACTCATGGGCGAGGTAGGTTTCTCCGGCGATGGGAGGTCTGACGATGGAGAGGGGAGGTTTATAAAACTGCCTTTTACGCCATTCCAAACTCAGATGAACACCATCAAACTCCCCGCCAAATCGTTCGGGAACAACGAAGAACGCTTCCTTCTTGGGATTCCTTGCTTTCTGCAAAGATAAGGATGCTTAGTGTTAATGTCGTTGTCGCCTTCGTTGTCGGCATCATCATCATCATCATCATCATCATCATCATCATCATCATCATCATCATCATCGTCATCATCATCATCATCATCATCATCATCATCATCATCATCATCATCATCATCATCATCATCATCATCATCATCATCAATACATACGAGATTTTTTTAGGACACTGAGGGTTTTCTCCGGGTACTCCTTTTCCCCTCTACCTTCAATAATAATATTGGATGCAGTCAATCTAAAATTATTCAAATATAAAAATTGGTTTCTATTCTGACTTCGGTAACAGCGATCTCTTCAAATCGTCATTCTTTGAGTTCGATTTAAGAAATAGCGCGTTAGCATCCTGTAGTAGTAGTAGTAGTAGTAGTAGTAGTAGTAGTAGTAGTAGTAGTAGTAGTAGTAGTAGTAGTAGTAGTAGTAGTAGTAGTCCTATCCTATCCCGTAACTCGTAGGTCGTTGGGACACCACAGATGATCGTTTAACCAGCATACTCCATCTTTCTCTGTCCTCAGCAACCCTCATGGCTTCGCTCAGTGTCAAGCCAGTCCATTCTCGAATGTTGTCCTCCCCACTCTTTTTCTGTCTCCCTCTTCTTCTGCCTCCTTGCACCGTGCCTTGCAGGATGATCTTTGCAAGGCCTGATGATCTGATGACGTGGCCATGCCATTGGAGTTTCCGCTTCTTCACCACTGTGAGCATGTTATCGTGTTGTCCAATGGCTTGTGTGATGGTCTGTCGGACTTCGTCTTTGGTGATGTGCTGGGAATACGAAATGCCCAGAAGTTTTCTATAACACCTCATCTCCATGCTTTGTATTATTTGTTGTAGGTCTCCTGTGAAGGTCCATATTTCGCAATCGTATAGGAAGATGGAGATGACAAGGAAGCGCAGCAGCCTTACCTTGGAGTGTAGACTGATGGTACTATCTTTCCAAATGGGCTTCAACCTTGTCAGGGCAGCAGTTGTTTGTGCGATCCTGGAGAAGACTTCCTGTTGGGACCCATTGTTTGATGCAATGGCTCCTAAATATTTGAAGCTATGCACTGTGTTGAGGGATTGGCCTTGGACTTTGATGTCCGTGTTGATGCCATTGGTGTTGTTGGTCATCGTTTTGGTCTTCTCTGCTCTTATTTCCATTCCAATGGCTCTGGCAATGATGTCAAGTGTGGCTCGGCCTGGCCGCGAGCACCTGGTCGTTGAACCTATAGAAAAGTGAGGTTCCTTCGTCCTGGCCGGTGACTTCTGTGTAGAAGACTTTCGCCCATTGGTGCCGTGCTTGCATCAACCCTGTTAGTCGCCTCATACGACACCCCGGGAAACGCTGGGTCTATTCTATTCAGTGGCCGAACCCACAGAGGTAGTAGTAGTAGTAGTAGTATATTAATGTTATTATTATTATTATCATCATCTCGACGTCGTCGTCACCATCATCATCAACACCGTCATCATCGCCGTCACCATCATCATCATCGACAAGCATATCATCATCATCATCATCATCATCATCATCATCATCATCATCATCATCATCATCATCATCGACAAGCATATCATCATCATCATCATCATCATCATCATCATCATCATCATCATCATCATCATCATCATCATCTTTATTATCAGCCTCATCAACATCCTTCACGTTTTGGATGTCCTTCTTCTTTGTCTTATACGGGCCACTTCTTTATTACAATAGAAGCAACATCATTGCAGATTTGCGTCTTTATCTGGCTGTCGTATGAAACTTAGGGTCAGTTTTATGAATGGTAATAAGGAACTATTAGCAGACTTACATCTCTAGAGCTACAAGGCAGCTTCCTTAAATTTTTAAAGTCACCTTTTCGTGCTTTTATTTTCGTGCAAGCACGAGGCTGATAAATCTTAATGACAGTTATCACGAACTCACATCGAGTGTGCTGTACTCAATACGCGGACTTTCACCTTTGCATAATAATGACTAGACTGCATAAACTGCTGACGTTACTCACAGAAAGAAGTCCCGAATCATTTTCACAACGAAACTCATTCGCTCCCGAAAGATCCCTATTGATAACTTAGAGGTGCAAGTCTCCTTTACTCCTTTCTTTTACCCGTTCATAACACGGCGCCGTAGTTTTCTTGCCTGCGTACGCTGAGGAAAGTCACTTTTTGGTCCGAAAGAAGGACCGTGATGGTTTTGTAGGGGAGGCAGTGGCAACTGTAGGGCTCTGCTGATCAACAGTTTGTTTTCCGGACGACCTGTTTTGTGAGCCAGATGTCTGCGCTGCAGCCACGTGTTTTCCTTATATGCTAGCCAGGTGTTTAGGGCGTCCTGCATACAATTAAAAGCAAAATTGACGAAGATTACTTCATTTATTTATTCATAAATTTAATAGAAAACAATACGCCACACCGCCGCAGCTCATGGGTAGAGCGTTCATTGCAAAGGTGGCTCAATGTTGATTTAGGTCCCTAACCCTTCTTCCCCTTACAAGTGATGGTTTCCCTATCTGCAATGGTGGGTATTTAAGTTAAACTTCAATGTTCACTCAAACAATATAAAATAAGCAACACCAATTAATTAGGCTTTGTTATTAATTTAAACATAATAAATATAAATTGATAACTTCGTGTTACAAAGATATCCAAGAAAAAAAAAGTTGAATACTAGCAGGCTATTCTATGTGAAATACCACGATTTGCAGTAATAGTATGAAATATTCCTCTGCCTCCTCCTCCTCATCATCATTATCATTCATTATCATTATTATTAATATTATGAATATTTATGCGCCTAATGTAGACTTAGCTCTAGGTGCTTACATGAATACAGAACAACTTTAACTACAAAACAAAACGAGGAAAGCTCATGAACTATTAACAGTCAACTTATATATAAAAACTAATATCTCTCTAACATACACACTATCACGTGCACGCACACACACAAAACACTCACACACACAAACTCTCTCTCACACACACACACCCACACACACACACATGCCCACGTGCGCGCGCGCAAGATATGACAAGGCGGATTTGTTTCATTCATTTCAATCGATAGAAAGAAAAGATTTTTAATGACTGAATTGAAGATGAATTTTTAAGAGAGGACTATCCTATCCTATCCTATCCCGGAAGTCGTAGGGGCACCTCAGATGATCTTTTAACCAGCGTACTCCATCTTTCTCTGTTTTCAGCAATCCTCATGGCTTTGCTCAGTGTCAAGCCAATCCATTCTCGAATGTTGTCATCCCAACTCTTTTTCTGTCTCCCTCTTCTTCTGCCTCCTTGCACAATGCCTTGCAAGATGGTCTTTGCAAGGCCTGAGGCCCTAGTGACGGGGCCATACCATTGTCTGATACAATGGCTCTTAAATATTTGAAGCTGTGCATTGTGTTGAGGGATTGGCCGTGGACTTTGATGTCCGTTTTGATGCCATTGGTCATTATTTTGGTCTTCTCTGCACTTACTTCCATTCAAAAGGCGCTGGAGGTGGTGTCAAGCCTCTGTACCAGCTGTTCAAGTTCTTATTCCTCTCCAGCCAATCCATCAATGTCATCCGCAAAACAGAGGTTGGAGATTGCTCTACTCCCTATGCTGACTGTGCCTTCGTGATCTAAAAGCGCATCTGACATGATGCGCTCTAGGAAGATGTTGAAGAGTGTTGAAGAGAGTAGGCATCCTTGACGCACGCCGATTGTTGTTCGGAACCAGTTCTCGATGGCGCTGTTGTGGAGGACTGCACTAGTAGCCTTGTCATATACTAGGCTTTGATGACTTCAATAATGTTATGCCTGATGTTGTACACTCTCATGGTTGCCCACAGAGCTGCATGCCAGACACGTTCAAGCGCTTTATTGAAGTCTACAAACACATGATATAGATGCCGGCGCTGTAGGCTGAAAATCTGCTCAGTGGTACTTCGCCCTGCCCTGAATCCTGCCTGTTTTTTTAACTATGATTTGTTCAGCTTGGAGTTTCAACCTGATGAGTATTATTTTCAGGAGGACCTTACTGGAATGGCTGATGAGGCTGACGAGGCGGTAATTTTCACACTGAAGGTTAACCTTTTTAGGAAGACTGATGACATAACAAGCGACTGGGTCTATGGTGTAGGCCACTCCCCACCCTGCCAGATCTTGTTACAGATAAGAGTGAAGGCATCAATGATCGATTCTCCTCCTGTTTGAAGCAATTCTGCGGGTATGTTGTCCACTCCCGCTGGCTTCCCCTTATTCTGCGATTGCACTGCTACCTCAATTTGTTTCCGGAGAATTGGGAGGATTTCTTCTTCTTCCCTGGTTGTGGGAGCATGCTAGAACTGATGGGTCTCCGTTTGGTGTGTGGTTGTAAAAATCAGAGCAGTACTCTATACATCTATCCAAAATTTTTGGTTCTTCTGTAAGGCATATTCCAGACTTGTTTTGGATCGTGGAGACCTTGGGCTGTTTAATACTTGTCAGCCGCTTCACAGTCTGGTAGGCCTTCTTGCTGTTGTTCTTGTTCAGACTGTCCTCTATTTCAGGGCTTTGATCTTCTATCCAGGTCTCCTTTGCTGTGTGCATGCCTTTTCGGATGACATTGTTGATTTTTCGGTAGTCATCAGTTCCATGTGAGGTGTTCTTTTTCTTTTTCATCTCTATTCGTTTGTCACATAGATCCGAAAGTTCAGATGTGATCCACGGTTTCTTCTTTGGGCGGTGCTTGTCACAGCTGAGTTGAAGGTGTTGTCATCTACGTACAGTGTGGCTAACCTTGGCCCCGAGCACGTGGTGGTAGAACCTATAGTAACGAGAG
This sequence comes from Oncomelania hupensis, assembly GCA_036898135.1. Classification (NCBI taxonomy): domain Eukaryota; kingdom Metazoa; phylum Mollusca; class Gastropoda; order Littorinimorpha; family Pomatiopsidae; genus Oncomelania; species Oncomelania hupensis. The sequence continues at coordinate 67,573,626 of CM072511.1, read as the reverse complement.
AGTCCTCCGCCATGGCCGGTGACTTCTGTGTAGAGGACTTTCGGCCAGTAATGCCGTGCTGACATCACCCCTGTTAGTCGCCTCTTAAGACACACGCCGGGAAACGTTGGGTCTATTCTATGTAGTCCCCGAACCCACAGGGTTAATCCAAATACTACGACCCTGATAAGAGATCACCATCATCATCATCATCATCATCATCATCATCATCATCATCATCATCATCATCATCATCATCATCATCATCATCATCATCATCATCATCATCATCATCATCACCTCTTGGGCCTGGATCCTCTTCTCGTGAGTGACTTGCTTCAGTCTGACAGTCTCTTTGCGCTCGTCGATCCCTTTTAGCAGCATCGATATACGTTCGTTCAGAATGCTGGTCTCGGGGCAGTACTCCTGTATCCAAACAATATAGATAATTGACATATCGGGGACCGATAGCCAAGTTGGGAAATGGCGAGAGAGAGAGAGAGAGAGAGAGAGAGAGAGAGAGAGAGAGAGAGAGAGAGAGAGAGAGAGAGAGAGAGAGAGAAAGAGAGAGAGAGAGAGAGAGTCGTCTAAACATGCCGACAGGATTTGTATCTCCTAGGATGGCGTGCGACGAACCGAAAGACAGACAGACGGACATTTGGCTCGTACTGATTCCCGACTATTTTAAAACAAAAACACGCAGATCGGATAGAGTCTTCTTCATAGAGGACAGACGGAAAGACAGTGAGGCATGAATAGAGAGCAGACAAACAAACAGAAAGCGAGCAACACAAAGTTGTGTTGTTGTTTTTTAAAAAATACTCGTTCCCCATAAAACAAGTGTTCCAACCTCTAGCTGGAACTCTTCTTGATTCACTTCCAGCAGGAAGGTCTGATGACGGACGTGGCTCTTAGTGTCACGAGGAGCAGGCGGTAGTGGACGCTTGACCATTACGTCCTGCATGTCCCAGCCCCACATAGCATAGCTGCTGATCATAGCATCTCCCTCGCTATACATTAGCCGCTCAGGATAGCAGTCGATGTAGTGCAAATCGTCTGAGAAGCAGAAGAGGGAGAAAGTGAGCGCCCAGAAAAAAAGAAAAAGAAAAAAAAAGGAAACGGAGGCATTAAATTGCAAAGTAATACCGACTTTGACCTCTTGATGCTCTAGACCTTGAGATGGCTTCGACCTCCAGCTCCAATACGCTCACGTACGGTGAAATAAACTACAGAAAAAGTTGTATTATGCAACACAAACCACACACAAAACAGGGACCTTGGGATGACTGTGACCTTCAGTGACTTTGAGATGACCTTGAGCTTCACGTGATCTCTGATGATCATGTATGATCCTATCCTTTCCTATCCTGTCCCGTAACTCGGAGGTCGTAGCGGCACCACAGATGATCGTTTAACCAGCATACTCCATCTTTCTCTGTCCTCAGCAGCCCTGATGGCTTTGCTCAGTGTCAAACCAGTCCATTCTCGAATGCTGTCCTCCCACATCTTTTTCGGTCTCCCTCTTCTTCTACCTCCTTGCACTGTGACTTGCAGAATGGTCTTTGCAAGGCCTGATGATCTGGTGACGTGGCCATACCATCGGAGTTTACGTTTCTTCACCACTGTGAGCAGGTCATCGTGTTGTCCAATGGCTTGTGTGATGGTCTGTCGGACTTTGTTGTTGGTGATGTGTTGGGTATAGGAAATGCCCAGAAGTCTTCTGTAGCACCTCATCTCCATGCTTTGTATTCTTCGTTGTAGATCTGCTGTGAGGGTCCATGCTTCGCAAGCATATAAGAACATGGAAATGACAAGGGAGCGTAGCAGTCTTACTTTGGAATGTAGACTGATGGTTTTGTCTTTCCAAATGGGCTTCAACCTTGTCAGGGCAGCAGTTGTTTGTGCGTTCCTGGAGAGGACTTCCTGTCGGGACCCATTGTCTGATGCAATGGCTCCTAAATATTTGAAGCTGTGCACTGTGATGAGGGATTGGCCTTGGACTTTGATGTCCGTGTTGATGCCATTGGTGTTGTTGGTCATCATTTTGGTCTTCTCTGCACGTATTTCCATTCCATAAGCTCTGGAGGTGGTGTCAAGCCTCTTTAACAGCTGTTCAAGTTCTTGTTCCTCTCCAGCCAATCCATCAATGTCATCCGCAAAACTAAGATTGGAGATTGCTCTAACCCCCTATGCTGACTGTGCCTTCGCGATCTGCAAGAGCATATGACATGATGCTCTCTAGGAAAATGTTGAAGAGTGTTGGAGAGAGTAGGCATCCTTGACGCACATCGATTGTTGTTCTGAACCAGTTCCCGATGACGCTGTTATGGAGGACTGCACTGGTAGCCTTGTCATACAGGCTTCTGATGACTTCAATAATTTTAGGGCTGATGTTGTACACTTTCACTGTTGCCCAAAGAGCTGCATGCCAGACTCGGTCAAACGCCTTCTTGAAGTCTATGAACACATGATATAGATGTTGTTGGTGCTGTAGGTATGTCTCACAGATTATTCTGAGGTTGAAAATCTGTTCAGTGGAACTTCGCCCTGCCCTGAATCCTGCTTGTTCTTCAGCTATGATTTGTTCAGCTTGGGGTTTCAACCTGTTGAGTATTATTTTCAGGAGGACCTTGCTGGGATGGCTGATGAGGCTGATGGTGCGGTAATTTTCACACTCCTGAAGGTTACCTTTTTTGGGAAGAGGGAAGACAAGCGACTGGGTCCATGGTGTAGGCCACTCCCCACTCTGCCAGATCTTGTTACAGATAATGGTGAGGGCATCAATCATCGCTTCTCCTCCTGCTTGTAGCAGTTCCGCGGGTATGTTGTCCACTCCCGCTGACTTCCCTTTCTTCAGCGATTGCATTGCTGCCTCAACTTCTTCCCGTAGAATTTGGAGGAATTCTTCTTCTCTGTTCTCGGGACATGCTAGAACTGATGGGTCTCCATTTGGTGTATGGTTGTAAAGGTCAGAGCAGTACTCTGTACATCTGTCCAAGACTTCTTGTTCTTCTGTAAGACATATGCCAGACTTGCTTTGGATCGTGGAGACTTTGGGCTGTTTAACACTTTTCAGCCGC
>CM072511.1:67520567-67565567 GCA_036898135.1 Oncomelania hupensis | reverse complement strand
GAACGGACTGGCGCATGGCTTGACACTGAGCGGAGCCATGAGGGTTGCAGAAGACCACTGAGCTGTGTTTATATATAGCTCAGTGTAGAAGGCAAAGAAAGATGGAGTACGCTGGTTAAACGATCATCTGTGGTGCCCCTACAACCTTCGAGTTACGGGATAGGATAGGATAAGATATAAGTAAATAAGGCATTGTTACTAAATAAAAAATATTATGAAATAAACAAATGTTATTTACCTAGATAATGCATTATTTAAAATATTGTTTTAAATAATGTATTGTTTAGAAATGTTTCTAAATAATGATTTATTTACCTATATAATGCATTATTTAGCAAAATTTGATAAAGTATTATTTAGAAGATGTTGCTAACTAATGCATTATTTAGGTAAACAATTCATTGTTTAGGGACTGCAATATACATTATTTAGGGGATTCCAGGATTCGCCTGAAAACTTGGTTTTTATAATTTTACTGCTTTCTATAATTAAAAGTAATGTCTTTCCAAAGATTGTTTATTCAAAATGTGTGTTAATTATTTATTTTTCAACATAAATCACTCCACAAATTCGAAGATAAAACGTCTGTAACCTCCCGAACACAAGTTAAAGGTCAAGGTCAGTTTTGTGCTGGAATGTTCAGTGTTTGATAATCTCGTCAGAAGAAAAAATAAAGCATTCTTTTTGTAGTTATTTACCCCAAAACTGTGTTGAGACTATGTTTCCGTTTTTTCTTTTGGAGTTAAATAATATGTTTTAATTTCAAACGGAAAGTTTCGAAACTACCAGGATTTGCAGGTCGGGCTGATAAGAAACATGGCGAAAGTACTCTGAAGTCAATGACGCCAATGAAGTAATAATGATGTATCCCTCCTTTCCGGAGTCGTTACCGTTGCAGTTTCGTGTATTAATGCTGTTGTAAACGAATAAAAAAATCATAGTGAATAAAGCAGTTGGCTCATTTTAAATCGCAAAACAACGTAAAATCACGATTTTGCAATTTTCTGTATCACTACCACATAACCTCACAGCAATTCGACATGTACCTGCGAATCCTTTAATAATGAACATTGCAATCCCTAAACAATGATGTGTTTACAAAAATAATGCCGTATTTAGCAACATCTTCTAAATAATACATTATTTAGCAAATTCTGCTAAATAATACCGTACATAGATAAACAAATCATTAGAAATATTTCTAAATAATACAATATTTAACCCATTGGCTAAAGGTACTTCAGTAGCGGTCCAGTTGTCGGTACGTAGGTCAGTCTGTCGGTCCGTTGCTCCGAATTTAACTTTTTGTTATTATTCAAAACACACTTATCTCAAGAAATAACCGAGCCGAAATTCACAGTTGTTTTTTTTTTACTTTGTAAATACTATCTACTGCTAAGCATATTATTTCATTCTTATTTGTGCTTTTTCAAATGTCAACATCATTGAGCTTCACCATTTTGTAAACGCGTTTTGCCCCGCATCTAAAACTTGGCTTATCCGTTTTCTTTTCTTCTCCTCTAACAGAGGGTTTAGTTAGTGGCCTACCATTCCACGCTTTCCTTTTGCTCCGTTATGAGGAAGCCAAGCCACAACACCGCTTAGTTTTCGGTTATGTGTGTGAATGTTTGGAAATACATTTGAATGGCTTGCCTTCTTTTTTTGGTTTAACTTGTCTCAGACATTCGCGTGAATTTTAATAACATTGTTTGTGTTTGGTTCTGCTCTAAAGGTGTCTTACTGTCGGGTTGCATAATCACTTGCATTCCATTTTAGGAATGATTTTGCTATTTCCGAAGTAGTCTATATTTCGCCCCTTACTGATTGTAAAACAACGACAACAACAGACGTCGGACGAACGGACAAAAACAAAAACACTGGTTACCAGAGCTTTACAGCTCGGGAACTAACAAAATTATAAACCAATCCAAGGCTTGTTTAAAGCATGCTTTTGGTATTACAGAGCCAGGATTCTTCTTCTTCTTCTTCTTCTTCTTCTTCTTCTTCTTCTTCTTCTTCTTCTTCTTCTTCTTCTTCACCCGGTACACATTGGTCGAAGGCTGCCAGAAGCATGCTTTAGTTATCGCCGCAACAGGCGATAAAGCATGCTCTCATGCTTCAGAGTACTGCTTCCTATACGCTTCAAGCTCTATAGTGACGGAAAAAGCGCAATTTCACTGTAAATATATACAGAATGTTGCTCTACAGCGTCTTCTTCTTCTTCTTCTTCTTCTTCTTCTTCTTCTTCTTCTTCTTCTTCTTCTTCTTCTTCTTCTTCTTCTTCTTCAAGATCCTGTGGATACTCCGCCGGGATGAAGAAATAACGCACATTTAGTAAAAATGTTTGTTTGTTTATTTATTTATATAAGTTATTTATTTTATTTATTGTTTTATTTTTTAAACTTTATTTTCTTATTTTTTTATTTTTTATTTATTTATTTATTATTATATTTATTTAAATTTTGTTGGGGGAGGAGAGGAGGGATTGTCATGAACTGGCTAGTTTTAACTCTGCCTATTACTATTCAGCCTTGTGTAGTCATTGTAACATTAGAGAGAGGAGTGTATTACACAGCAGCAATTAAGGTACACAGCAGACCACACACGGCGAGCGAGCCACCCACATCGCAGTGACTCAGCACTTGAGCTTTGAATCTGACCGTTTTAACCAATCAGAAGCAGGCTAAGTGGGTAGAGCAGTTCTGACTGTGTCAGATCTTAGCGCAGTTTGAATCAGTCGTGTGTGAGACGAGGTAGAGTCAACATCTCCACAGCTAGAGAAATCTCTTCACTCATAGACCAGGAAGCAGGACTTAGGAATCTTAGAGTTCTATTAAGTCATCACGGGCCTGAACTTGTCAAACAGGTAAATGAACACCCTTCTGTTTCATCGTGATATATTTGTATTATTGTTGAAATTATGTTTGAAGAATTTGCTATGCATAAATGTGAATTGTTAATCCGAATTTGCGTGACCATGTGGAAAAGCCGAACACGTGGCGAAACACGACCGGTTGCGCCGCCATGTTGTATCCCGTACGGACCCACTGTTGTTTAACTTATATGTATGTTTGCAGACCAGTGGCTGTACCACTGAATGTTTATATTATTATTAATTCTGTATGTGTATAGTTAGCCACGTTTGATATTTATGTATGTATAGGAATTTAGAGTGAGATTCCAGTGGACCCCGGAAGTAGCAGAATGTTCGTCGCTTATGTATAGAGATGTGGAGCTATCACTGAGGGCTACTTTGGCTTTCAGTGAGACGCTCTGCACAAACCGATTATTCAGGGTTGTGCAGAATTTCGTCTCTTATATTACAGACGAGCAGGCGAGCTATCCTGTGTGCCCCTCTCCACAGAAACGACGAGTTGGTTGAGGAGCCTCTACCGCACAAGTCGGAAAGAGCTACCCGGAAAAACACCCTGTCAGACCCCACAGCGTGGCAAGGGAACCCAACTACACAACAACACAGGTGGACCAGAAGCTACCTCACAGAAGGACTTTGCACGCACCATCTAGCAGTTAAGTGTATTCACCGTAGGTGCACTTAAACTGATCGAAACAGGACCACAGTAGTCCAACTCTTCAGAAACTGTATAACGGACCACAGTAGTCCAAATCTACATGCAAAGTAATAGCAAGTGCCCGAGGAAGATATAATAGCTGCCTAGACTATCAGCGATCGAACTATTAGCAGTGACTGAGACTTTTTAAGTTAGATTAGTACTTAGAGAATCTTGTATAGAGTAGAAGAAATAAATGTGTGATTTTTAACTGTTATCAAGTGGCTGGACTACATATGATTCATAGCCGTGTGAAAGCTAGTGTGACAGTAATCTTTTACCATTTTATCTATCTATTTCTGTACCCCAACCTTAACACAGAACGAGCTAAACAAATAAATTTATTAAAGTAATTCATAGGGTGACTTACTAGCAGTTCCCACCGAATAAACGTGAGGGTCCATAATTCCATTGTGCAGAGCCCATAAACCCCACGTGACAGGGATTATGGGAGAAGGTGGGGGTATATGTGACAATGAGTGTATTAGGGATTAATATTAGAAACTCTTCAAAGATGTTATTTTCTTGGCATAACCTTTTTTTTTCCAGATGAGGCAAAATGCACAATGAATTAGAGACGCTGAAATGCATGATCTTTTAGGACCATTAATAAAGAATTGAAGTCGGAAACTAACGACAGTAAAAACTGTATTCGTTTGAACGTTAAAACACAAGAAATATAAGGATAATGAAGTGTTATCGATCTATATTTTCTACTAGTGGTTTTTGTACCCTGGCAAGCCAGGGTACACAGGTTGCTGTTTAAAATGTAGACAGAGACAACTGTTGTCTGCGAGTTTCATTTGGACGATGATACCTCCCCATATCCCCCTTGATACCTCCCCATATCCCCCTTGATACCTCACCATACCCCCCCTGATATCTCCCCGTCCCACCCCCATGATGACTCACCATACCCCCTTGATACCTCCCCGAACCCACTTGATACCTCCCCATACCCCCTTGATACCTTCCGTACCCCCCTTGTAACCTACCTGTACCCTCCTTGATACTTCCCGTTGATCGTTTCGCAGGTATGGATGAAAGGAATCGACCATCACCATACCCCCTTATATATACCCGTATCCCCGTTATGCCTACCCATGCCCCTTTAAACCTACCCGTAACCCCCTTTTACCTACACGTACCACCCCATCCCGATCCTTGGTAATAATAATAATAATAATAATAATAATAAAAATAATAATAATAATAATAATAATAATAATAATAATAATAATAATAATAATAATAATAATAATAATAATAATAATATTGAATATAGAATAATACAAATAGAAATCATAAAAAGCACCAGTGTTTTAAAATAAAATTTGATGTAAGATATTATAATAATAATAATAATAATAATAATAATAATAATAATAATAATAATAATAATAATAATAATAATAAATAAATAAATAAGTTAAAGGCAAAAAGCCTAAATTAAAAAGCAAAATATCCATATTGTAGTGTTAAAAAAAAAACATAAAAAAAAAATATGGCCCACCGGAGATTTGAACTCGGGTCCCCTGCACTGCAGGCAAAAGTCTTACGAACTGAGCTACCAAGCTTTCATGCAAAGTCCATCAATTTTTTGGTCTATATGAGAAAACATGCTGAAACCTCGATTCGATTTTTAATTAATCAAATTTAATTAGTTAAACACAAAATTTTGTAAGATTGGTGACATGAGTGCAAAAGTGTTTTGAATGGAAATAAAACAAAATTTGCGGTATTACGGAACGGCAAGTTCTTGACACGGGTTGAATGGAAACCGCGCGCGGAATGAGGCTTTTGCAGTTTGTGGACATTTTGTTTATTTATTTATCTCAGAAACGGTTAAACGTTCGGTAAGGAAATGTCGGCTATAACGATTTCGCAGGTTTTGAGCGCACAACAGGCCGAAACCCAGCACCCAGCACTTGCCCAGATCAGCGTCCATACCGGACAAACTTTACAGTAGTGTCGAAGAAGGACTTCCGGCTAAGCAATTTATATATATAGATGGACTGATCCATGTTTGTGATGTAAACAAACAAAAATAGCTATTTCATGCGCCTATGCCGTCGGCAACGTGGTATTTGAGGCTGCAGATTACGACATACTCGATGCACTAGCGTTAAGGGCAAAGAGACCATGGAAGAGTGAGAGATCGATATTAGCTGACAACGTCATACACAAACACACAGACACATACTCCCGTAGCCGCATGGAGTGCTCATAAGGCACCGAGCTCGAGATTTTGTGTACGTCAATGCAAACGGCGTTGTTAATCGCTTCAGTGACTCGGCAGGTGTTGCCTTGTATTGTTCAAATCCGAACCCAGACAAAATTAGCCACTCACAAATTGTGTTGTATTCGAAGAGTGCAGAATTTTCTGTGATACCATCACCTACTACAGATATTCCACACACGCAAGTCGTGCTGTATTTCGATTAGTGCAGAATTGTTTGTGGTCCACAGGTAAGATGTTGTTTTCCCACCCTGTATCTGCGAGAAGATGGATAACATTAACGTTTGTCTTTAATTTTACAGAAATCTGTCATCATCGATAGAATGGGTATGCGTGTGTGTGCGTGCGTGTGTGTGTGTGTGTGTGTGCGTGTGTGTGTGTTTGACAATGAGTTTACCCGGAAAATTCCCTTGTTATCATATGAAAAGATTACATTATGAATTATCGTTGCTCAAACCGACCGCTACGCTTTGAATGTTAAGCGCCTCTTCCTTGTTTGTTTGTTTGTTTGTGTTTTTTTTTAAAACAAGCCACTGTGCCTGCTCTATACACTTTCGCTGAGGTGCTATTTATAGAATCAGTCTTGACGCTATTAATAACCACGTAAACAAATGAATGCTATTAATTTATTTCAAACCATTACTTTTAACAGTCTCTTTTCGGCTTAAACGTGTATATTTTTTGCTTATGGGGCAACAGTCATTGTGAATTTGAAAAAGAAAAAACCTGTGACGCCGAAATGTGTGGTCTTGGTGCACGTTTATCTTCCAATTTTCTATTATCAGGTAAACACGTATTCAAAAAAATTAAAATATACGGGGTTTCTAACTCGATCACTGTATGTATGACCTACTGTTTCAATTAGAGATTATGTCATCCTCTCGTGCCTCAGCTCTGAATCTAATTTGCATATTTGTGGTGTAGTGTATTGATGTATTCGGAGAGCACAGAATCTTGATGTGCACCAGGTAATAATATCATGAGGTTTTCTTTTAATTCCTATCCTATCATATCCTGTCCCGTAACCCGGAGGTCGTAGGAGCACCACAGATGATCGTTTAACCAGCATACTCCATCTTTCTCTGTCATCAGCAGCCCTGATGGCTTCGCTCAGTGTCAAAACCAGTCCATTCTCGAATGTTGTCCTCCCACCTTTTTTTCGGTCTCCCTCTTCTTCTACCTCCTTGCACTGTGCCTTGCAGAATGGTCGTTGCAAGGCCTGATGATCTGGTGACGTGGCCATACCCTCGGAGTTTCTGTTTCTTCACTGTTGTCCAATGGCTTGTGTTATGGTCTGTCGGACTTCGTCGTTGGTGAGGTGTTGCCAGCAGGGATGGGAATGACCAAGACTTGGAGGGGAGTACAAATGTCCGAGGGACCAGGGCCCCGCGGTAGGCCCCCTTGTACGTAGGATCAAGGGGCAACGCCCATTGTTGGGGTCAGGGGGCGAAGCCCCCTGAAGCTGAGAGATTTTGCAGTTTTCAACACAATTCTTACCACTTCTCAGCATAGAAATAAGTTAACAAATGGAATAAAAAAACATTTAGTCACTTTACTTTTGGGTCATAAAAACATACTTTACACAAACATGTTATCAAGACTCTTTTCTGTAGTAAATATGCATTCTTGTACTATTTAAAAAAATCACCAAATCATTTAGGTATTAAGGACGAAAATTTCATTTTGGTTCAGGGTGTTTTATTTTGTTTTTATTATATAGTACAAACCTTTAGAAGATTATCTATCCTATCCTATCCCGTAACTCAGAGGTCATAGAAGCACCGCAGATGATCGTTTAACCAGCGTACTCCATCTTTCCCTGTCCTCAGCAACCCTGATTGTTTCGCTTAGAAGATTAAAACAATTTAAATTGTTAAACTCGGTCAATATAAAGGCAATCATTTAACTGTTGTGGGTAACCCTCACACAAAATAAAACGCGTTTTTCCCATAGGCCTCCCTCCCCCTCACTCCCCCCCCCAAAAAAAAATATTTTAAAAAAAATAAAATAACATAAAATAAAATAAATTTTTAACGAAGTTGAAAATGCATCTTCACAAAATGTAGTTGCTGGGCAGCGCAAGTTTCTCATCTTTCGTTATTGGTCATTTGTTTTAGAAACAACCATTGTACATAGCCGTTTGAGACCATAATCTGAAGCGATAAACACTTTCACTACATGCAGTGTAAAGTCAACATGGCGGCAATTGCTAGCGTGCAAGAACGATAACTCTCCAAGTGAACGGCAATCGACTAAAAGATGCGCGATCAGTTTATTGTATTTGCTTACGTTTTTCCAGGGGCGTACTAAAAAATTCAGGAGCGCATTTGGATTTTGGTAGGGGCGTATATACGCGAATGGGCGTACAATTCCCATGCCTGGATAGGAAATGCCCATAAGTCTTCTTTTAATTCCCCCACCCCAAAACCCCTTTCACCCATCCACCCCCTCCTCCAGCATCTTTGATACGGCGAACCGGCTGTTATGAGGTGCTGACTATATTAATGGATTCGAGGACGCACACTGCGCTGCGTAACACCTTACAGGTAATAAATAAAATCTGAAGCTGTTGAGTTGGTTTCCCACCCTGCCCCCTCCATCTTTAGTCTTTAAAAAGGCTGTGATGAGTCACTGTGTTGATAAGTTCGGCGAGAGTAGAATTTGCTGTATACTCAGATAATAATAGTTTGAGATTGTCCCCTCCCCCCCCCCCCCGCTCCGCTTTTCTCCCCCTCCTAGCCTCCACCCTTTTCCTCTTGCACCTTTGAGCTAATTAAAGGTTGTGTTGAAGAAGTAAAACAGCCGTAATAACGTCTTCGCAGTGGTTGTGAAATAGATATTATACCTCCACTGGCTTTAACGCAAGACTTTTTTTTTTTAAGCGAAATACATGTTTAGAGAATATTTTTATATAATGTGTTGTGTTTTTTCTCCTTCAACCTTTTTTCTTTTGAGGGGGTGGGGGGCGGGGGGTGATAGATAAAATATTACCTAAAAGGGACTAAGGTGTTGACGACAGGTAATTCATAGGATAAATGAGGCTGACAATCGAAGCGATTAAATTGGGGCCGCAGGCGCTTTAACCAAGATGAATAGAGCTTGGGAAAGAATTAGTGGATCCCCGATACCACAAGGGTAGTGGATTGTCAAATTTCTGTCATTGTCCGTCATCAGGTTTGTAGTGGATTGTCAAATTTATGTCATTGTCCGTCATCAGGTTTGTAGTGGATTGTCAAATTTCTGTCATTGTCCGTCATCAGGTTTGTAGTGGATTGTCAAATTTCTGTCATTGTCCGTCATCAGGTTTGTTATGATCTGATTCAATGTCGCAGAGGTTTACTGTATTATGTGTTTACTGCATTGTGGATCTCGTGAAAAGGAAAGCAATTGGTGTTGGTGTTGCTACTGCTGCTGCTGCTGCTAGTGTTTCTTTTGTAATATGTGTATTATGGTTACGTTTGTGGTGTGGTGTGACTATAAATCTCAACAATTCTACACTCTAAAGATAAACAAAGGTATTGGTGTATAGTACTCCTTTTAACGCAGTTGGCTCAGTGGTGTGCACACTGTACTAACATGTCAGGCGATAACATTGCAGCCTGTACAGGCAGAAGTTCAAACCCCGTTGACTGCCTAGAGTAAAATAATAATAATAATAATAATAATAATAATAATAATAGTAATAATGATGATAATAATAATAATAAAAATAGTAATAATAATAATAACTTTAAAAAAACAAATAAGTACATAAATAAATAACAATGAAAATTTTTTTACCTGAGACACTGCGCTCCTACTTCTTCGGATGACAGTATGAACAGAGGTCTAGTCTAAGCACGCACATATTCCATCGCATGGATTTTAAAGATCTTGACGCTCATATCCTAGACGGATGAGTGCCGGTGTCACATCCTCCAAGTTCCGGGTGTCCTAGTTTATCCGGGCGCATTTGGGCATGCGCCAGGTTATGTCGGGCGGGGTTTTTCACGATGTTCTTAGGCGTCGTAACCCTGACCCTAACCCTAACCCAAACCCTAACCATAACCATAAACCCTAACCATAACCATAACCATAATCCTTACTAAGACTAAGATAGCACTGCGCGCATGCGTCGAATTTTGTAACGCGTCGACCAATCAGAATGCTCCCAGTCGCTCCCAGCCCAGCTAAGATACTAGGAACTGTGACGATGTCACACCGGCTACACAAATACACACCCAGCACGCACTACGTCCCTTCTTCCCGTCACCGAAACCCAGGATCGTGCTCAGTCGTCTAGGTGTCAGAATATGCGCCCAAAGTTTACAGGTGGGCGGCTCGGGCGTCTCGAGTCAGGTCTTGTATGGTGCAGCGCCTTGAGCAGCTCGTGAGCTGGAAAAGCGCGTTATAAGACTGATTAAATATATAAATAAATACAATAAAAATAAATACAATATAAGCAGACATCATGTATATGAATACTTTCCATTCATTGCATCACTTGGTAAAGTCATGGTGTTTGCCATGTTTATGAATGTATATAGTTCTACTTGTGGTCATGTAATGTCCAGGCGTCACTGTCACAAATGGCCATACAATTAATTACAATACTTTCATGGACCCATTGTGACCTCTGACCTTTGGAAGTTTAATAAGTATCCGCTGGTCAGCTTCTCTGTCATAATGAGCTTCAGAGATATAAATGAGACTATACGTTTAGCCTCAGCACGAAATTGTTTCACTTTGAATTGTAAGTCGAAGCAGTCTCCGGCGTTTAGCATTTAAAATAAACTTAACTGTAGCATTACGTTTCGTCATGCATGGTAGCAGAGACGTTCGTCAATTTACATCTGCGCTGGATCTAACTAATTTATTGAATAATACTGTATGGTTGAAAATTGCTTATAGTATAATATTGTATACCTGTCCGTGTCAAGCTGTTCAGTTGTGATTATTATTTAGGGTATTGTTGAAGTTTGGCGATAGTGGGAATCAAAGTACACTCAATTTAAATTTGTATGCTCCTCCTCTTTTTCCTTTACCTCCAACTACCACACCACCACCTCCTCTCCTCTTCTTTCATTCCTTCCTCCTCCTGCCCTTCCTCCTCCTCATCATCATCAACATCATCATCGTTATGTTTCATCACAATTATATTTTTTCCGATATCTGCCATCAGCTCCCTCCGCTAATGCGATTCTTTTTGTTACTACTCCGCCTCCCCCGCCGCCGCCGCTGCCGCTGCCGCCGGCCTCATTATGTAGTGTAATGATACCAATGTCCGGTATGCGGCCATCTGTTGCTACCGCTGATGACATCCTATTGCCAGAACTAGATGACCGTTCCTGACTATAAAGGATCGAGATAATTATGAATGCGTGGAAAAAGATGAGGACAGAGGATGAGCAGGAAAGGAGAAGAAAAGGTTGGTTGGTGATGGGTGTCCCACCTTTCTCTTTCTCTCCCTAAATAAATTCATACCACACACACAACACGCGCTTGCACGCACACACACATACACATGCACACACGCACACACACACACGCACACACACACATTTTTGTAAAAACGACATTCTGATGACCGTTGTGAAAAAAACAGGGATTATTTTGACACACTTTCATTTTCGTGACATTATTTTGACATTTTCAAATATTTGAACCTATCCCTAACACTAACCCTAACCCAAAACCTAACCCTAACTCTAACCCTTAACCTAACCCTAAGCCTAAAACAGCTGTAACTCTACCGAAACCCTATTTTGACGTCAAAATAGGACAGCCTTCCAAAAAAGTCAAAAGAAACCATGTGGAGTTCCATGAGTGTGTCACTGTAACGTCGTTTCTACATGCCCACACGCACACACACACACACACCCACACACACACACACACACACACAAACACACCCACACACACTGAAATCATAGGAAGGTCATTTAAGGAAAGAGGGGGTTTCAGTCTGCAGCTGCTAATGCAGCATTTCTTCTTTTAAATATAGACCATTAATAAATTATTATTCGTTTTTGATGTTGATGATGTCCACTTGTACCGCGCATGTATCCATACAAAAATGAATGCTCGGTGCCTATACGAAGGATGCGAAAAAACTAATAAAATCATAGGAAAGAAAAATGTTAAAGTAGATTCCCAGTTTTGTGTGTGTGTATGTTTGTTTTGTATGTGCGTGTGACCACCAGAAATATAACAGATTAGTCCACAAATTAACATGGATGAAAATATTAATTAAGTTTTATCGAAACGCACAGCTATGCATTTAATTTTCAAAATGTATAACAGTAGTAGTATACTCTGCGGATGGACAACCGTGCACATGCACCTAAAAAGTGGGTCACGTGACAGGGGGATGACGTCATGGGTGCACATGTACTCTTAGGTGCGGAGGCCCCGGCCGGACGGTGGCAGGGTGTGATGACGCAATCATGACATAACAGAGGGGTGATGGTCCTGTGCCCTGTCAAAAGCAATGGATGACGTATGTTCCCGGGGGGGGGATATAATTTTGTTGATAGTGCTGATGTAGGATTGTATGTGGTTTATATGGAGACCAAGCACCCAAAGACAGCAAGTGCGCATCTCGGCGAATATAGAATGACTCAGTGGTCTGAGCGTTAGATCAAGCATCCAAAAGACAGCAAGTGCGCATCTCGGCGATAGTGAATGGATATGACTCAGTGGTCTGGGGCGCTAGATCAAGCACCCAAAGACAGCAAGTGTGCGTCTTGGCGATAGTGCATGGATATGAGGAGTATACTTTAATTATATTATAAATATTTATTTTGAAAAACTTTTTTATTTGAAAAAAAGGTTGGGCTGAGGTTTGAACCCATGCGGATATGCATCTATTGAATCTTAAGTCTTAACCACTCGACCACTATACCTTAAATCTGAATGGCGATTTTGTGTAATGAGTACTTTATGAGTGGATGCATGACACGTTTGGAGGAAGATCAAAAGACGACGCCAATATTATTTTTGGAGAGGGCCGATTTTAGAAAAGCTGATTAGGATAGTATTAAAGTATGAACGGGAATGAGCGAAGGTATATGTCAAACAAATGAGCCACATCTGGACAAGGGTCCCTAGAGACGATGATGCTGCTGAAGCGTGTTTGACACTGTTTAGACAAGACAGAGGGATGATTGACTAAAGACGTGTGATGTCGGGCGCGAGAATGGGAAACAGATGCTTACATACACATACACAATGTGGGGTTAATTGTATCTTGTGGGCAAGCGCTATCGGATTGTAGGTTAGAAAAGGGAGGACTGTTATATTGTCCATAGGAGCTCGGCGAGAGTAAGATAGTTTAATTATAGATTGTTAATTAAGACTTGTAGACGGAATGAATAGATTTTCACAGCCCCTCAGTGGCTATAGTTTAAAAGACCGGCATCCTTGTAAAGACTTCATTCATCCAAAAGATCAGCCCTACAGCAAAGATGAGAGTACTACTCGTATTGTGGATTTCGTGCTCTGAAAATCCCATGATAAGATGGGAATCACTGAATGTGGATACGACCAGAGTGCGTGATGCACTGAGATGGTTTATTACTGAGTAAGTACAACATTTTTTTTTTGAATTGGTTTTATTGTATAGTGATGAAAAAAAAATGAAAGGATAATAAGATATAAAGATTTATTTTATTTTATTTAATTTTATTTATTTTGTTTTATGGAAAAAAAAGGCCATGTTATTATATACTGAATGAATAATTTATTTTATTTTTTAATTTTTTTTTTATATTTTTTTTAATAGAAACCCGTCATATAACATCCACGAGGTGGATGTACACCTGTTACCTGAGCTGGGAGATGATGGACACCAACAAGACGAGAGACCCCCAACACCTCCACCATCACCAAACCCCGCAGCATAAAGATGCTACAAGTAGGTAAAAAAAAAATGTTTTAAAATAAAAGACCAACAACAACGAAAAAAAGAAAAAGTAAAGAACGACAACACCAGAAATAAGGTATAAAATAGTTTATTAATGAACAACATCTTTTAAAATTAAAAATAATAATAGCAATGCATTATTGTTGTTTTTTTTTTGTTTCAGATGCCGCGCGCTCACACATCAATGTTAAGCATGAAAAATAAAAAGTAAGTAAATGAATATTTTATACAAATTTTAACTATATACACATTGATAATACAATTTTATGATAAAAATGCTTTTATTATACATTAACATTTTATTATGACAATATATATATATATATACATTGTTATACAATTTTATAATAAAAATGTTTTTGTTTTGTTTTGTTACAGGCAAAAAACAAGCAAACAATAAACCGACTTTGTACTATGTAATGTATACTTTTTATCACTCTCTTTCTTTTTTTCTCGCTCTCTTTCTCTCTCTCTCTTTTTTTTTCTCTCTCTCTCTCACTCTCTTTATCTCTCTGTCTTTTTTTCTCTCTCACTCTCTCTCTCTCTCTTTCTCTCTCTCTCTCTCTCTCTCTCTCTCTCTCTCTTGCTCTCAGCACCCATGGTGGCCTGGCTATTTCGAGTCTATCCTGTTTCTTCTCTCCCCTCTCTCTCTAACGCTCTCGCTCTCTCTCGCTCTCTCTCGCTCTCTCTCTCTCTCCCAGTTAGTTTTAAGCAAATGTGTAATGATAATTGGGGTGAAAACATCAACCAACTCTTGTTTTAAACATGTAGACAAAATCTTATGAGTAAAATTTATTATAGATTCTTGTTGCGTATACATACAACACGAATGCTGGTGCTGCGATGGATGGTTAATCATACATCCATGACATTTAGACAAAGCATATTCATCAACTTTTTGACGTATTTTATCACAAAAAGTTTTGACAGCATCACTATCCATATTGATAATGAAAGAAAAAAAAGTATTATACCAACCGCACACGCTTAAATATATACACAATATACACAATATACACAATATGAAAATGTCACTTTTTTACATAAATCGAAAAATGTCACTTTTGTTTAGTTGTATTCAGACAACTTTTGGAACGGATATTGGCTATCCAATGGCAATCTCTTGGATGTCGAGGGCGAATACATAGGCTTTTGAAGAGCAGAGTTCATTAGCTGATGCTGTTGATTATTAAGCACAGTGGTAGTTTTTGTTGTTTCCTTCTCATGAATTATATTTAAGAGTTCAGATGTGTGAATCAACAATTCGTCGAAAGCAGAAGGCGTCAAAGTGATTCCACGTCTTGTTGGATAAAGAGGTAAGTCTGAAGTTTTTTCTTCTTTTTCGTCTTGTTTTGAAGATGATTCAGTTTTGAGTCCAGGCACAAAAGCACGTATATGAATAAATACCTGTTCATTGAACGTAGTAACACAAGCAAAGAGACTATTTCCCAAAGGAAATAATTTTTCACCACTAACAGATCTTTGAATAGCTGAAGACATGGTAGCGAAGTGAGTAACAAGTGGCTTTTTATACTGGAGGGTGTGTGAGAGAGCCTTTTATATACAATGCTAGAGTCACTTCGCGGAGTCTACGAAAAACAAGTCTAAACACGTTTAAATCTGTTGTCCATGATATTTCATCAAGAAACATTACATCAGCCGAGGTCCGCATACCTCGTACAAAACACGTCTAAACACGTTTTATCAGCAAACATTGCATCAGCCGAGGTTAGCATACCTCGTACAAAACAAGTCTAAACACGTTTTATCAGCAAACATTGTATCAGCCGTTTGATCAGCATACAAACAAGTCTAAACATGCATTTTTTAAGGCATCAACATTGCATCAGCCTGCATACCATATATAAATTTAAACACGATTTTAAAAAAAAATATATATATAAAAAAATCAAGTTATTTTTTCAGCGGGTGCGATAGAAGGGTTAGGTAAAATATATCCTAGACAAGAACCCAATAATGCAATCCATAAATTGGTGTCTTTGTGCCCCACAGTGAGATTATATATAGAAGTGATGACGACCATAAAAATGATCACCATTTGACATCCAAATATAATTTCACCCCTAGGTACTTCATGACCAAACACCTGCCACCATCGCGAATTGCGATGAGTGACGCGCATGGTTACATCTTCTTGAGACATAATTGTAAAAACATCCGATATGGATAGCATACAACAATCAAATGAATACAGCACAAAATCAAACGCATGCTTTATAGGATACAATCAAATCGCAAACGGAAGCCTGGGAAAATAGTTTTGTACAATACTATATACAAGTGCATCATTAAAAGGAGTACAAAGATGATAAATAATATCTTCAAACAAAACACCTCTACATCGTAACATCAAATACACCACACAAAATTGTCCACAAACGAGCGTATCATCTTGTAAAACAATATCATTATATGTAAATGTACTGGCATAAGTCTTTAAAAATTGTTGACATTCAGGAAAGGGGCTCAAACCATAAGAATCAAAATATTCTGCTGTATTGTGTTTGGGGTCTATATACATTGATACCCAATGAGAACCAGGAAGTAAAGACGGATCTAAATTAACCACAAAAGCACTAGGTTTAGTCCATAAACACTTTTGTGTAACAATTTGATCACGGGCATACACTCCTTCAAAGATATCACGTGTAAACACATCAAACGTCAATAGTTGATTAATCTGTAGTGTATCCATTATGTAGAAAAATCTACCATAACATTACGATGCTTATCAATTTCTAGCAAGTTATGAAATTCGGCGTGGGCAACAATATTGATAGTGTCTGTCAGTGCTTGAGCAAACTGAATTTCCAATCTCATTGTACCATGTTTTATGAGTTGGCTGTGTTCAGAGTCAGCAGCCTGATCAGGCGTCAGATCAAATACAAACAGCGTGTATCCATTACCAAATTCATCATAGCTGATATCATTCGCTTCATCTTGCCATGCTTTACCCAAACCTTGAAACATAGAGAGATAAGAGCGAGCATAGCGCCGTCCATCAAAATCAGGCTTTAGCGGCTTAGCCGGTATACTCCGGCCGCCCACATGTAAGCATATATAATTCATATGAAAGTGTTGAAAGTTAAAGGGGTTTAGCGCATATCGAGCATGAAAAGCGCCATTACTGATGAGCCCTATTATAATGCGGGTGGGCAATTGCCCCAAAAACAGATTTTCTTTATTGACTTGCATGTTTCCCTGGGGTATGGCAAATATTTTGGTAAAACCTCTCTTTAGAGGATATTTGGCATTTTCTTTTTGGAGCGTTTGAAGATGTGCCATCTGAATGTTTGGATTAATTTTAACTTTTCTTACAAAAAAACTCACATCTTGTAAATTAATTTTAAACCCAGCCGCTGCCCCGGCATGAAGACAAAATTGATCTGAGTTTCGGATTAGCCGTAGTTTTAAGCTAACACCATTCATAAGTAGTTTTTCTTGCTGACACACGTCTAGATGTAATCGTCCAATTAACTCTGTGGAGCGACTGGCGGCGATCGCTGTAGCACGTCTATGTAAGCCAAGATTGTTATTTGCTGCCGCATCCATGTGTCCCGAGGTGTCTTTGTTCCACATCGATAATTGAAGATGGGTTTGTTTAGCATCGCTACCGTGAGACAACAGTGTTTCTAAATAAGCTCGATAGGCGTAGGTGTTGCTGGATGATGTCACCTGTTGATCATTGAGCGATAGATCTATTTGACTCCATAACGAGTGTAGCAATAAATTTTTTGGACCCACAGCGGCATTATCAGCAATATTAGTGCCATCAGCATTAAGCACACGGAGTTTGACATAAAGATAAGAGTTGCTGAGATCAATGTAGTCTGAATCACCACCAGATACATAAAATTCGATGGGACCAGGTCAGTGATCGTTGATAGTGGTCGGTGTTCTATATCTTGAGATTCTATAATGGCTGTTTGAGTCGGCGGTAGTTGAAATAAATCCAACTCTGATTTTAAACAAGGACACGAGTTTTGATGAATGAGTTCGCTCATGATTGTTTTTTTTAATCAAAAATATCTCTTCTTCTTTTTTTTCTCAAATGCGTATTGAGAGGTCGATGTAATGGTTGTCATCGCTTGTGAGGCACTCCTGGAGGTGGTGAAGAAGAAGACGAAGTAGAAGGCGAGTTTATAAAATCGTGAGCTACACGCTGTACATGTTCCAGTCCTCTATTTTTTAAAGAGGTAGAGATTTTTTGTCCGCCCACAACATCCCCCAAGACATCTGCGCCAAAACTAACCAGTCGTTTAGGAACCTCTCTCTTTAATACCCGTCCAAGGGTAGGTAAAACAGTGGTTCGCATTAGATTGCTAAATAGACTTCCGAGGCCATGACCTCGTTGATGTCGTGACCCCGCAAAGTAAGGTAATCCTACCCCTCCGCCTGCTTGCGAAGTATAATAATCGAGATATATCTTTGGAGAATGATCCGCATAGGGGTGCCTCATGTTGTATTTTTTTTTTGGATCAAACAAGAGATTGTCGTCGCAGCTGAAGTGTTAAGATGACCTCTCCACGATCAAATGGGATCAATTCTCCCGCGCCGTTTCTTATATTTACAATAATATTATCAAAACTATTAAATTTAATCGGAACAAAATGAATATCATGATAAGTCTGAAAAATAATGTCAGAGTTAGATCCACTCAAAGGGACCATTCTCAACAGCGGAGCTCTTGTGTCTCCCATAATACGATCCTCGGCGATATTAATATATACATATAAACACGTTAAATTGCGATTAACGTCTGCTACATGTTCTCCATAGGCGTGTCTTCCTCCATGATACTTAAAATGTTTAAATCCTAACAAGTCAGCCAGAGGTTCATCCATCTTCACCTCTACTTCAATATCCAAGGTCATCATAACTTTGTTAATCTCTTTATGATAAAAAAACAACTCTCCCCATTCATCTTTATCGAGATATATAATAGGCGGTGGACGTGAAGGCTTAAAGAGTGGTCGGATTCGACTGTTGATCAAATCCACTATTTGCTGCACACTGTCATAATGTCCAGACGTCACCGTAATGTGTTGGATAGTATCTATCTGATCCACTTTTTTACGGGTGAGTCGTAAATTCATATTTTTGGCATTTACATTGATCCAAGACCGTGGATAAATAATTTCACACAAACCCAATTCATATGGACCTTGTAGATCCAAAGGGGGGTCTAATTTTGTAGTAAATGCAGACAGGGTATTGTCCGGATAATGCGTCATAGACGCGTTGCTAGGGAGAGTTATATAAAAACTCGACGAGGGACTGCTCATCTTCGTCTTGTAGTTATTTAAACTATGAATCTTTTTATCAGGTGATTTAGCTTTTATACTGTCGGATGTGTGATGCATCAATCCAACTATTAAAGTCATCCGAATATCCCAGCCATTTCACAAGCACTTGTCGACCTCGACGACGTAATATTTTCTCAATTTTATAGATACCACTGTCGTTCACTTTTTGTAGTTCTAACTCATAAAATGTACCTTGAATGAGTTGTCCATTATCAACACGTATTTTATATACATAGGGGAACGTTTTTAAATGTCTTTGCACAATAGTAAACAATTCTTGTGACCATTTAGGTAAATATCCTTTATGAAACGTACGTCTAGATTGAGCAATGCGAACTCGATCACCTATAGAAAACTTGGGTGAGGACGATCTGACAGGCTTATTGTCCAAAACTTTGGCATACAAAGCTTCATAAACACGATGAATGTTATCTGATGTCACGAGGCACGGCTGGGTTTTAATAGATCGATGATAGGTTGAGTTATAACTATCTAATAAATCTTGTAACACATCTACATAACGGCGTGTATTGTGATGCGTAAAATATCGATACATTTTTCCTTTTAATGTACGATTAAATCGTTCCACCATGGCTGCTTTGATGTCTTCATTTTCTGAAGTAAAATGATGAATTTTGTTTTTCTTTAAAAACATTTGAAATGGTTTATTTTTAAATTCTGTTCCTTTATCAGTTTGTAAGTGACTTGGAGACTTTGGGCTTTGTCGTAAAATGTCAGCAAAAGCCTCGATTAAAGCAGCGCTCGTTTTATTTTTGAGTGCGCGAGCATAAGCTACTTTAGAAAACACATCAATGACTGTTAAAATATAGCGATGACCCGAGTTGACGTTTTTAAAACGAGATAAGTCACACAAGTCTGCTTGCCACTGATCATAGGGTCCAGAGACGACGATGGATCGTCGAAGAAACTTTTGTCGGGTAGGATGATGAAGAGTATATGTATCTTGCTGTTGAAGCCATTGTTTTAATCGGGGTTTGTGTTGAGGTAAAGTCGAGGCATGACGTAAATAGGCGCTGGCTCCGCTATAAGCCCCTGGGTAGGCCGGATGAAAATATTCTTTTTTCCATAAAGATTCTATGGACTTTTGGGCTGCATGTTGTCGTTTTCGAGCCATGATTCCCAAGCCAAAGCTTTTTTGAGTGTTTTTTTGGCTTGTTTCTTTTTCTTTTTGGTTGAACTTTTGGAGGTATCATTGTCATCAAACATAGATGATAGAGAGGGTGGTGGTGTAGCCCTGATGTCGTCAGCAAACACTTGATGATACCGTTGAATATTTCCTAAATATTGTCGAGGGATGTTGGTTTGTTTTAAACCTTGGGCAAAAACACGCCAGCCCGCAGGGGGTGGTAGCAACTGTCTCGCTTTGGTAGAATGTAGAACATCATGAACTAGATCTACGATGTTTGTGTTAGGAATGATGTTGTCACGCCACACCAGATTGCCCTGACTGGTATACGTCATCACATCATTGTCTTTTAAATGCTGCATCAATTTACGCCCTTTGCTACGAAGACTAGCGGAAAGACTATGAACCACTTCTTCAGTCATATCAGCTAGTGTTGCTGGTGTTGGGAGTGACGCTGCTGCTGACGCTGTTGCTGTATCTATGGATGTAGACGGTTGAGACTGATAGTGATACTGATCTTGATAAGAAAGATATCGTTGCAATAGTTGTTGATACGCTCGCAGTTTTTATTCCGTATTGAGCGAAGATGATTGTAATATAATAGTCATTTGTTGATCCAAATCACTCAGCTGATTTACAAGAGGTGGTGTAGGAGGTTCCGGTCGCAATGGTGTTGATGAAGGTGTCATGTTCTCACTCGCTGGAACGAGTTTCATTTTGATGGCGTGTTGCATTTTTTATTGTTGTGGTTGTGGAAATAAACCACCTAGCAGTTGTGTAGCTAATGGTAGCAGCAGTTGTAGAAATCCTCCTTTTTGTATTAATTTTTGTCGTTTGGCTGTGTTTGATTTAGGCGCTATCAAACGGCGAAGCTTGTGCTTATGACGAGCCCATCGTTGTTTCTGACCACGCGATAGTTTAACATGTCCTTTAAGTACATTATGTACCATCTCACACAAACAGTTAATAACACGAGGTTGTTTCAACAGTTGTTGGCGCTGATGGTTTTTTTAGCGCGTAATAAAGGAATCAAAGGTTGAAGTCGAGTCTGAGCACGATGTGTCTTCGCCATGGTAGTCTTTTTTCATCTGAATGTCTGATAATGGATAACACCCGTTTTATATATTGTTTTTAGGAATATAGACGATCGGATGTGGATCAAAAACATGAGTGCGCACACGATAGGTTTCAGGAGTTTGTTGTTTAAAATCTAAAAAGATATATCCATACGCCTCTCGGGTTGCATCTTGATAGGCCTCACGTAAAAAATGATGTCGTTTAGGAAAAGTTTGCATGGCCAAGTGTAAAATTTGATCCGCAGATCGTGGATTTTTACCCAACCACAGATAATGTGCATTTAATGAAATCGTCCGATGATGTTTGCTAGTATGAAATATATTTTGCACCATATAAGCCATACTTATATTTCCGTGATGACATTTTTTAATAAAAAATTCCGCCACACGCTGTTCCATCACAGGATTATCCATATGGTCGTCGACCACCAATAAGGTTGGAATAGTTGAATCAAAGTCCACTCCATCTAAACTTGCTTCAAAATCAATAGATACGGGACTTGTCTCTCGTAGCTGTCTAAATAAGTCTTGATATTGATGATAGACATACACCACTTTTTCAATAGGGGGTTGAATGTGAGTTTTACAATGTTGAATCAATTGTGCAATAAAAAATGTTTTACCACAGCCAGAAGGACCCGCGAGAAGGATCGAGAAAGGATGTTGTAAAAAACGCACATCCATGATAAGTCACTCTATCAATTTCCAACAAAAACAAAAAAAAAGTTAGAGGTCCAGCGCTACAGTAGAGACACCGTCTGACAATACCTTTCTTTTAGTATAGAGATAGGATAAACCTCTTTTGGGTTGGATATAAGTTCGCATCACATTTTGTGAGTCAAGACGAAATCCATGATTAACCACATGATGCGGCGTTTGTGCCGTTAGTACGGTTTGAAAGTTAGCTATGGTTAATGGATTGCACCTTTTTTGCACGCCTTTACAAGACACCTTGGTGGTTGTATGGGTGCAACATGCGTAGCTTTTAGGTGCCAAAGAAATAATTTTATCAGCTTTGGCCTCCAGCTTCCATAAACCTGGCTCTCGCGTTTGATGTTTATGTGCTGCAACACAGCATGGGGGTGGTGATGATGGTAGTGGTGGTGCTGCTTGTCCCGGCACTAGCGGCGGTGGCGGCGGCGTCGGTGGTGGTAGAGTGTAGGTTGCGGTGGTAGTGCTCGACGTGTGTGCTGCGGCGAACGGCAAAGACGATATCGAACGGCCGGCAGGGGGTCCGACTTTGGGTCCGGCGGCAGGCGATAGAGATGGCGACGTTGATGATGAAGATGATGATGATGATGGTCCCGACGGTGGTCCCGGTAGAGGTGGTGCCGGTAGTGGAGGCGATGGTGCCGGTAGAGGTGATGATGGTCTGATAGCGTTGTTTTTATGTGTTTGGCAATATTGGGTCGGCAACCATTCGTCCCGATGTTTGTTGAAGTGATCCCTACGATCGGGACGAATGACGTCTTCTAAAGTGTCACCACTTAATGCCAAATATAGAGAGTCGGTGTCGCAGGTGATGAGTTGATAGTCGCATCGTTCAACGTAAAAGTCAATAAAGTGGTAGTAGAATTGCAGAAGCTTGAGTTTTGCGTACCCGTACACAAATAATCCGATGTGTAGAGGTAGATTTTGGTCGATGCTGGTCAATCGACACTCTACCTCGTAATAATCATTTTGTACGGGTACGCATCTTTTAAATCGTGGATCGTGGATCGCTTTGGTGGCGCCCTTGGCATCCGTGATGAACGCCTTGGTATGACGATCACGCCTCATCAAGGTTCGGCCATAGGAGCTGTTGCCCTGGATCAAACAAAAAACAAAACCAAAAATAAGCCCCTCAAAATAAAATATAAAAAAACATGCGCGCACACGCACGCGCACACGCACGCGGACGCGCGCGTACGCACCCACGCCATTGGTGGTGCACGGGGTCCGTGTTTTTTTTTCAATGTATTTTATTGTATTTTGGCGTGCAGTCTTTCAAATTTGAGTGGGGCCAGTGGTCGTTCGCATGTGCGTTCGCGTGCGCGTACGCGCTCGTGTACGCGCGTGTGTGTATGCGCGCACGTGTGTAGACACTTTTAGCAATGCACGGACATGGTATCTTCGTTGCACGGGGTGCGTGTTTTTTTTTCCAATGCATTTTATTGTATTTTGGCGTGCAGTCCTTTAAATTTTGACGTGCAGAGTATTAAAAATGAGCGTGCAGAGTATTAAAAATGCCCGTTTAGTCATTCGCACATGCGCGCACACGTGCATGCGCATGATTTTATCGTTGCACGGACATGGTATCATCGATGCACGGGTTGCGTGTTTTGTTTCCAATGCATTTTATTGTATTTTGGCGTGCACTTTTAAAAATTTGGGCGTGCAGTGTATTAAAAATGAGCGTGCATAGTATTAAAAATGCGTGTTTAGTCATTCGCACATGCACGCACATGGTATCATCAATGCATGGGTTGCGTGTTTTGTTTTCAATGCATTTTATTGTATTTTGGCGTGCAGTGTTTTAAAAACATGTACATGACACAAAAAAAGGACTCACCACGAGTTTGTAAGCTGCTGCGATGATGGCTTTGTCGTCATCTAAGTCTGCTTCTCGTCGGGCGCTGGTCACCTTGTCTGTGAATTTTTGGAAGCAGGGCTATTGGTCGTATTGAATCACCTGATAGATTTTGGTGACTCGTAGCCCTTGTTGCAGATACCACTGGAGTAGGGGGGTGATAAGTAATATTTTTTCTCCACGAAAACTGGAAATGAGGGAGCGTTGTGGTTGTTTCAAGAAGCCATGCGCTTCCGCAAACGCTTTCATGTGAGGACCGATGTCATTTCGGCCGACGTTGGTGTTTTTGAAGATCAGTGGAAATTCTTCAAATCGAGGTTTCAGTTGATCCGGAACCTCAATATCAACTTCCACGAATCCAAACATGGCCCCAGTCCTCACATGCTCCAAGATCTCCTTTTCATTCATGCCCCCACTATAAAAGGCGGGTCCACACTCAAATCGAGGAGCCCAATGTGCTACTTCTTTCTTGTTTTTCTTTCTATAATCCTGCCATTCACACTCTCGCATGATGCGTAGATTGACGCTGATTTTTCGTAGATAGGCATCTTTTTCCTGTGTGTCGTCGGCTCTCTTCTTTTTTAGGTCGGGGTCCAAATTTTGTGTTAGTCGGCAATCATGCCCGTGCCAATAACAGCCGTGAAATTGAAATGCCGTGTTGGATTTTTGCTCCCAACCATCCACGGGAAGTTTTCTTCCTCCTAGCCTTTTTTCTATTCCCCTATTATATTGGTGTTGGATGTCTCTCTTTTCTTTAGCTGATATATATTCTAACCATTCTAAACAAATCTTACTCTGTCGATTTTTCTTCCAATCTAAATAGAATCCACTTTCTGCCTTTCTTCTCAAATAAAACCCTACTGGCATAGGCTCTGACATACATTTCAGATATAGGCTATTGGCATCATAACCCTCAATGGTTTTGCAGAGTTTTGGAGAAGCGATGTTGGGGTCCGCAGCTCTGATGTAGGTGACATCTTTTTCATGATATCTATGAAATACAATGGCTGGACCACCACACACCGAATCCCGCATTGTATAATACATATCCTTATCATGTTCATTGCAAAGAGCAAAAAAATTGCGGCAACTTGAATGCAAAAAGCGATCTGTTAGCCCTGGTAGTGTCACGCCGTCATAGAACATGTCTAAACCCAAGTCTTGAAAAAAATGCGTTTGCTTTTCAATAGCTTCCAAAAATGGCACACAGTCCATGTTATTGTAATGTATGAGCCAATCTCGTAATGTGGTCATCTTTTGTGCATCCCATTCCACTTGACAGCTTTTATACTCATCTTCCGTGATTGTACTTTTGGTTAAATCACTAAAAAAGGCCTCTCTGGGAGGTAGCTGTGGCTCATCCAATTTGTCTAGTGACGTGATATACTGGTATGGAAAAAATGATTTCTGTAGAGAGCACTTGTAGGCCGCTAAATATTGGCGATAAGAAAAACCAGGCGCCAAATAATTGGTGATGTCTAGAAATCTTAATTTAGCGTTCGAAAGAACCAAAAACTGTTTCCCTTTTTTGATCATACGATTTTTGGATGTTGTTTTTGTTTTCTTCTTTTGTTTTTTTCCACAAACACGCCTTTTTTCTCTTTCTTCCTTCTGGTGTTATTTCTTCTTCTTCTTCTTCTTCATCATCCTCTTCTTCCGTTTCCTCCTCATCCTCATCTTCATCCTCATCTTCAGCATCATCCTCTTTCTCCTTATTTAGGTTCACGCCAGGGTCGGGCTCAGTTTCACAAAAATATTTAGCTAAATAAGGTTTCAAAACATTTAAGTCATATTTCCCGCTGGAAAATCCAATCACGGGGATGCTTTCAATAAATGTAGATAATCGATCTTTATGTTCATTGAGGGGGTGAAATTCCACATGTTCATCAGTTTCGGCAATCACTTCTAAACGTTTCTTGATTTTTTTAAACACAGGTTTGGCTACCTCTTTTAGAATGAAATGTGAGGCTTTTTGAATGGTGTATAGTGCGTCTATTGTTTTACGCACCAACTCTTCTGGGTTGCCTGTGGTGATGAAACATTGTGGTTGTGTGAATCCAGGTACATTGCTACATATACTGATGGAAAGAAGTACGTGCTGTTCTAAAAATGTTAATTGTGTGGGACTATCCTTAATATTTGGTGTATTGGGAAAATACGTCTCTATATCATATACAATTCTATAGGGATGAAACTGTAGTTGTATTGGCAATTTTATATTTTCATCATCTAATCGCTGTCTCAGTGTGGGTGGCAGCTTATAAATCCCTCCTGGACATTTTTCACGGGTTTGAGCCCCTTTACATTTCACAAAATGATCACACAATATATTGCCTGCTCTAAAATTGCGATCACATTTACTACAGCTATAGGTCTTTGCATACACATTCAAGTTCTTGATATATGAAAAATGATTTTGAAACTGATTAATATATAGTGTATCGGAGTATCTGGTTAATAAGCGTCTCACCAATTGCGCTGTGGGTAACTCAGATTCTTCCTCTTTTTGCAGACTAAAGATAGTCACATTGATTTTAAAATGTTTCTCAAATCGGTCAATGTCTTCTAGTTTTATACCCTCAAATGTTTTGGGATCACCCTGAGGTAAAAAACTTAGTGTCTTTGTACTTCGTTCACACTTTTGTGGATTCGCTCCTCTTTTTACCGCTAAACAGCGAAATAAGCACAAATTGTCTTTAATAGGATAACGAGGATCCTATCCTATCCTGTCCCATAACCCGAAGGTCGTAGGGGCACCACAGATGATCGCTTAACCAGCATACTCCATCTTTCTCTGTCCTCAGCAGCCCTCATGGCTTCGCTCAGTGTCAAACCAGTCCATTCTCGAATGTTGTCCTCCCACCTCTTTTTCGGTCTCCCCCTTCTTCTACCTCCTTGCACTGTGCCTTGCAGAATGGTCTTTGCAAGGCCTGATGATCTGGTGACGTGGCCATACCATCGGAGTTTCCGTTTCTTCACCACTGTGAGCAGGTCATCGTGTTGTCCAATGGCTTGTGTGATGGTCTGTCGGACTTCAACGTTGGTGATGTGTTGGGTATAGGAAATGCCCAGAAGTCTTCTGTAGCACCTCATCTCCATGCTTTGTATTCTTCGTTGGAGATCTGCTGTGAGGGTCCATGCTTCGCAAGCATATAGGAAGATGGAGATGACCAGAGAGCGCAGCAGTCTTACTTTGGAATGTAGACTGATGGTTCTGTCTTTCCAAATGGGCTTCAACCTTGTCAGGGCAGCAGTTGTTTGTGCGATCCTGGAGAGGACTTCCTGTCGAGACCCATTGTCTGACACAATGGCTCCTAAATATTTGAAGCTGTGCACTGTGTTGAGGGATTGGCCTTGTACTTTGATGTCCGTGTTGATGCCATTGGTGTTGTTGGTCATCATTTTGGTCTTCTCTGCACTTATTTCCATTCCATAAGCTCTGGAGGTGGTGTCAAGCCTCTGTACAAGCTGTTCAAGTTCTTGTTCCTCTCCAGCCAATCCATCAATATCATCCGCAAAACGAAGATTGGAGATTGCTCTGCCCCCTATGCTGACTGTGCCTTCGTGATCTGCAAGAGCATCTGACATGATGCGCTCTAGGAAGATGTTGAAGAGTGTTGGAGAGAGTAGGCATCCTTGACGCACACCGATTGTTGTTCTGAACCAGTTCCCGATGATGCTGTTATGGAGGACTGCACTGGTAGCCTTGTCATACAGGCTTTTGATGACTTCTATAATTTTAGGGCTGATGTTGTACACTTTCATGGTTGCCCATAGAGCTGCATGCCAGACTCGGTCAAATGCCTTCTTGAAGTCTATGAACACATGATATAGATGTTGTTGGTGCTGTAGGTATTTCTCACAGATTATTCTGAGGTTGAAAATCTGTTCAGTGGTACTTCGCCCTGCCATGAATCCTGCTTGTTCTTCAGCTATGATTTGTTCAGCTTGTGGTTTCAACCTGTTGAGTATTATTTTCAGGAGGACCTTGCTGGGATGGCTGATGAGGCTGATGGTGCGGTAATTTTCACACTCCTGAAGGTTACCTTTCTTGGGAAGAGTGATGACAAGCGACTGGGTCCATGGTGCTAATTTGTCCGATCACAGTTTACAAGAGAAATAAGTCCTTGATTTTGCGTTAAAAATAATGGAAAATCAGCGGGTGGAGCTCCCAAAAGACGATGTTGTCGTTTAAATACAAAAAATTCAATATTGGTAATCCACTCCAGAGTCCATTCTCTGCAAAATAAAAAAATAAAAAACTATAAGTACTTTTTCTTTATCTCAAACAAACAAACAAACAAACAAACAAACAAACAAACAAACAAACAAACAAACAAACAAAAAAAATTTTCCTATCATAAATATTTAATGGTTTGGTTTACTCACGTGTTTTCTCTCTGCAGAGTAGCGAGGTTCTGGTAGTCGATGTTGTCAAGGTCGCTTAGGAACTGTTCCCAGTCTTCACGATTGTTTATAGAAATAGGATTTTCAAAGAGTGCAGCATTGTTCACACACGCATAGTAGTACTTCACTTGTCCTGAACGTTGATTTTTCAAAATCACTCCCAAGCTGGCATTAATTTTAAAACAAAATGTCTGGTTCTGATAAATTGTATTATTTAATTGTTCATGGGTCAACAAGCCGCCTTCAAAACCAAAATTGTATCTTTCTAGCACAGGTCCACGGTAAATATAATTGTCTATATATCGGCTATTATTCACATAGCATTGAAGAAACGGGTCGTGGTCTCCAATAAAATGCACTTCTTCTAGAAGACTGTTAATAACAGCGTCTGAACTATTATTTACAAGCACTTGATCCAAGTCGCTATCTTCAAAATCATCCATTTTAAAAGGTTTGCCATTTCAAAATTCTTTTCACAAAATATGCTGCCACAAAACTCGCCTATACTTTTTCTTGGCTACAACCTCTCTTTATATACCCGATGATGGCGTCAGCCTTTTGCAAAGGTTTTCCCATGGGATCTTGCTAGAATGTTCCATAGCCAATTAAAAAGGTTCTCACGCCCTCAGCATCTGCATCACTCAGGTCTGGCACTAACAACCCTATCAAGTCTCAACACGCTTTAGTGGTTTGGAATGTTCCAGCAGCCAATTAAAAAAGATTCCCATGCTCTCAACATCTGGCATCACTTATCTTTCCTTCATCACACCCTTTGATGTTAACGTATCTCCCTTCTTGTCTAAACACGCTTTTACCGACATCCGCATATCGGGTGACCCTTGTCCAGATGTGTCTCGTTTGTTTGTCCAACACACTTTAATTTCCGTTCACCCTTGATTAATATCCTAATCATTCCAGAATGTTTGCTACCGCGATTTCAAAAGATTCCCACGCACCCATCATCTGGCATCACTTATCTTTCCTTCATCCCACCCTTTGATGTTAACATATCTCCTGTCAAGTCTAAACACGCTTTTACTAGCATCCTCATATCGGGTGACCCTTGTCCAGATGTGGCTCATTTGCTGGTTAAACATACACGCTAATTCCCGTTCACACTTCATTACAATCCTAATCAGCCTTTTAAAACCAGCCCTCTCCAAAAATAATATTGACGTCGTCTCTAGGGACCCTTGTCCAGATGTGGCTAATTTTGTTTGACATATACCTTCGCGCATTCCCGTTCACACTTTAATACTATCCTAATCAGCTTTTCTAAAACCGCCCCCTCTCCAAAAATAATATTGGCGTCGTCTTTTGATCTTCCTCCAAACGTGTCATACATCCACTCATAAAGTACTCATTACACAAAATCGCCATTCAGATTTAAGGTACAGTGGTCGAGTGGTTAAGACTTAAGATTCAATAGATGCATATCCGCGTGGGTTCAAACCTCAGCCATGCCTTTTTTTTTCAAATAAAAACGTTTTTCAAAATAAATGTTTATAATATAATTAAAGTATACTCCTCATATCCATGCACTATCACCAAGACGCGCACTTGCTGTCTTTGGGTGCTTGATCTAACGCACAGACCACTGAGTCATATCCATTCACTATCGCCGAGATGCGCACTTGCTGTCTTTGGGTGCTTGGTCTCCATATAAACCACATACAATCCTACATCAGCACTATCAACAAAATTATATCCCCCCGGGACCATACGTCATCCATCGCTTTTGACAGGGCACAGGACCATCACCCCTCTGTTATGTCATGATTGCGTCATCACACCCTGCCACCGTCCGGCCGGGGCCTCCGCACCTAAGAGTACATGTGCACCCATGACGTCATCCCCCTGTCACGTGACCCACTTTTTAGGTGCATGTGCACGGTTGTCCATCCGCAGAGTATACTACTACTTATAACCTATCTGTGGAGGGAAATAACAGTGTCAATAATGACAAAATGGCGGACAAAGAATGATAGAAATTACATCATAAAAAAATTTATGTAAATTATTTCACTATGATAGAACTCACTTTATCTTCTCTTTATGATTCTGTCGTTATTTCCCATATTTGTACTTGTTCGTACCTGTGCCAGTGACAGTGAGGATTGAATGCATGTTAAAAAATATCACAGGAGTATATGAAGCGCCATTTGTAAATTAAATGGTTATTGTCATTATATCTATAGAACATACATTTTACCTGTATAAAAGATATGGTATAATTATAAAATGAATTATATACCTATAAAATACATTCTATAGCAATACAACACTTTTTATAGCTATAAAGCCATTTTTATAGCTACAGACTATATTTTACGATATACAAGAGATCATACACGAATCGTCACGCCGTTTGTAAATATTAAACACGAAAAAACTATTTTATTTATAAACAAAACATTTTATAAGTAACCAATTCATTTTATCTATAAACAAAACATTTTATAAGTAACCAATTCATTTTACCTATAAACAAGTCATTGTATCTATAAACAAGTCATTGTATAGCAAAAACGATCTATAAAACTTCCTTTTATCTGTAAACACTTCATTTTATAGCAACAACGAGCACTTATATCTATAGAATACATTTTATAACACGTACAATGAATTGTACCTGTAGAATGCATTCGCGACAATTATTTTCCAGTCGGCACCTTACAATAGTTTTATACTAACTTTCTCATTGTATAACTGCTTCTCTCCCTTCGATTATTTTTATTTTGTAACGTTCTAAGCGACCCAAAGTTGCTATGCGGTGCGCAAAGATGGCTAACGTTTTTTTTTTGGTTTTTTTTTTTAAATTAAAATTTACGTCCCCGGACTTATTAAGCGTATAGGGGACGATTGGTTAATAGGTACATTCAACCAATTCAACGAAAAAAGGCCCCCCCCCCCCCCCCCCCCCCCCCCTCCTGCACGTATGCGCTGGGCTCTCGCCTTTTCATGTGGAAGTGACGTTGCACAAGCTAAATTTAGATAGCTATGGCGCGTGTAGGGAATTCCCGCTAGGCCTATATCGACTTCCCGCGATGTCAACAATCTCCAAGGTAACAGTTACGATGGAAGCTGGTTTGCCTTCGTGCTTATCGATAGTTTTTCAAGACGACCAAAAAATAATTGGAACAGTCGAGACTGACAATGATGTCGCTGATGTTTTATCAGCATTTCACTAGTATGGTCCTCGCCAATTTATATAGTACACTAGCAGGGATGTTGCTAGGAATTTTTTTCTTCGGCGATTTGGCCGAAACAGCCGTGAAACTTTCGGCTTTTTACAGAAAGTTTCGGCTCTCTCTTCCAAAGCAGTCTCACAAGGTTTTTGACTAGATTCACTACGTTAACGTGCACACTCCACCTCCATATATTAAAGGTGTTCTGTGGATGCATATCTTTGTAATAAAACATGATTTTAAGAGTAGAATAAGAACATTGAAAAGAAATTTTATTTTCTTAAATTTTAGACACAAAAACAATAAAAAGTTTAGACTGTCCCTTGACAGACCACAATACTGTCAGAGTTTCTGTCTGGCCTACAGCTTTCTGGGTTTAAGTTCTTTAACCTGACGCCAGGCAGCCAAAGCTCTATTCAGGTCAATGCTGCGCCCGTGCAGTTTCACCCTCATCAGCATGTCCTGATTTTCAGCAGTGAGTCTGTTCCTGAGGGCTGTCAGTACCAGGTTCTGTGCTGAAAACCCTCGTTCGCATCCAGCAGTGTGGACTGGTCAGTGCAAGATGCCCAAGCTTCAGCATGTTCGGAAAGTCTTCTGAATGGAACTTCCCAATCAGGTGCCCGAGCACAAGCATGTTATCCCGTGGGTATCTCTGAGCCACCACTACCTGCTTCAACTTCATCCACTGTACTTCTTTTTTGCCAAACGACAGTATACTTTGTCCGGCCAACAATTTCGATTTATTTTTCGGAGGCATTTTGAAAATGATTTTCAAGCACTGCCTAAAGCCTGTAGTGACGTTTTATTTCGCACGTCACTGGCTTCAATTAGGCTACTATTGACGTCAATTTTACATCCGGGCTATGACTAATACGGGTCTGTTCGCTGAGTGCAACGTTTTTAGGAAAACAGAATTTAATACTAATCAAATCCTCACCTAAACTGCAAGCGTACAGCACAGGAATATAGCAAAAATGGACAAAACCGAGCCGATTCACCCGTGAAAACTTCGGCTCGGCGAGCCGACATGACGGACAGTTTATCGGCTTTTTTATAAAAATTTCGGCTAAAAGCCGAAGATCCGACCCAAACGACATCCCTGCACTAGTATGGTCCTTGCCATTTTTTGTAGTAGACTTTAATGGTCTTTACCATGTTGAGTCGCTTAGAAGTTTACAAGTAGTCTACACGAGGATGGAGTTGCTTCCCTGGGATCAGCAATTCTAAAGTCAGTATAAAATTAATGTCATGCGCCAAGTGTAAAATAATGCTCCGAATGCATTCTACAGGTAAAATGCATTGTATATATTATAACATTTATTTTATAGATATAAAAGCTCTTTGTTGTTATAAAATGAATTGTTTACCTATAAAATGAATTGTTTATGTATAAAATGTAGTGTTTAGAGATAAAATGAAGTGTTTAGAGATAAAATAGTTTTTCGGAATGTTTACAAACGGCGTGATGATCGCGTATGATTTCTCTTGTATATTGTAAAATGTAGTCTGTAGTTATAAAAATGTTGTTTTTAGCTATAAAAAGTTTTGTATTGCTATTGAATGTATTTTATAGACATAGAATTCATTTTATAAGTATACAATATCTTTTATACAGGTAAAATGTTTGTTCTATAGATATAATGACAATAATGATTTAATTTACAAATGGCGCCTCATAGGAGTAAATGTTGCATTATGTTATCTGTTTTCCTCTTCGTTTTCTCTTTCTCGGTGAATCTAGTACCGGCGAATGTCAGTGATATAAATTGAAAGGTTTCAATGCCAGTGAAAGCGTGTACATAAATCACCAAAATTGCCGGGTCAAATTTCGTCGTTTTGATCTTTTACCTAGATTGATTTGTAAGTTTGGTTCCACATAGGACCAACAGATTATGAAGCATCTTTCTTCTATTGTGTGCTTTGCTTGGTAGTCATAGTGAAACAGACGACCGAAACTACGATGCGTTAATACTAATACTAGCGAGCAACTGTTAGGAATAGCACCATTACTATGGGAATTGTCAGCTTGGTGTTACATCGTAAAGTGTGGGTGTAGTGTGTACTTCATGGGCAGTAGGCCTACTAAACAGACACTATTATTAATATTATTATGCATATTTTGCAACCTCAGTCTTTTCAAAATCAGAGCGCGGTAAAAATATTTTCAAGGCGCTCTTCTCTGTTGACTGCGTGTTTCCAGAGGACTGATGTGAAATGAGGTCGATGTCAGTGAAACAATAGGCTACTCGTACAACACTGAGGAAGACTTTATTCATAGAGAGCGCAATGTTACTGGAATAATTAGAAATTTAAACTTATCAGAAATGGTTTGCTTAATAGCCCGGAAAAGATGGAGAGTGCTGGCATGGGAAAGTTACGCCGTAACTGTAAGTAGCGTTTTCACTTGAAAGTGAATGATAGGCCTGCATATAACTAATAGTAACAAAAGTGCTATTTAAAATTAAAAAAAAATTAAAAAGAAGGCAAGTGGTAAAATCGGGGAGTGTGTAATTTGTGCTTTTGCTTGTTTAGTCAGTGTAGACTTAGAAGGTCACTGTTAGTCTGAAGCAGACGACAGAAGTGATCATGCGTAACACAGTTGTAGCTTGACCGCACAGTTAGTGACATCATCGCAGCCTACGATAGAGCTTCGATTTCACATCCACTCAGAGTTTTCCATCCAATGAGAACACAGCTAGAGTAGGTAGATAGAACCAGTTCTGGCTGATTCAAGCAGACTGAGGGGCCGGGTAGCTCAGTTGGTAAGAGCGTCTTGCTAGTAACCGAAAGGTGGCTGGTTCGAATCCCGGATTGGTCAACGTGTGATCATATTATTTTCCCCTTTACCAACAACTGGCCCGCTGGTGTCAGTATAAATCGGTCCAGTGGTCACCTATATGCGAAAGTGTCATGTGACTATAATCTACAAACAACATTCAAGCAGAGAGATAGAAGAGTCAGTCTACATTTAAACTGCCTAGAGTACACAGCTACGTCCTAGCAGAAATCTCTCCACTGATAGACCAGTGAAGCAGTACTTGTTGAATATTCGAATTCAATCAAGTTAGCCACGGCCTGACATTGTCAAAAAGGTAAATGAACATACTTCTGTTTCATCGTGATGTACAGGGTGTTCCAAAAGTCTTGGGCACATTTGAAGTCCCCATATCTCAATTACTATGAATGGTAGTAAGATAAAAGTTGTGCCATTTTAAAGCTAATAAATTACATTAAGTTTTTTGTAAAGCTGTTGATTTTTTTATTTCTTTTCAGACCCATTAATGGCGTTCACTCAACCAGAAAATGCTGGGACGCGTTTGGCAAGAATTTGACTATCGGCTTGATGTGTGTCGTGTGACCAATGGTGCTCACATTGAACATCTTTGAACATTTCATGTAAAAATTGAGATTACAAGCTTTCTGAATTTACCAGATGCGTTTTTATATCCTTAATAGTTTCGGAAATATTCAATGTCAAAATGTGCCAAAGACTTTTGGAACACCCTGTATTTATATTATTGTTGAATTATGTTTGTGAAATTTGCTATGCTTAGAAGTGAATTGTTAGTCCGACTTTGCGTGACTACGTGGAGACCGGCCGGACGCCATGAACCACTGTTGTTTAACCTATATGTATGCCTGCAGACCAGTGGCTGTACCAAAGAATGTGTATAATATTAATTCTTTCTCTATGTGTATAGTTAGCCATGATTTATATTTATATATGTATAGGAAATTAGAGTGGAGATTCCAGTGGACCACGGACTTAGCAGAATGTTCGTCGCTTATATATAGAGATGTGGAGCTAATCACTGAGGGCTACTTCGGCCTTCAGTGAGATGCTCTGCACACACCTATTATACAGGGTTGGGCAGAATTTCGTCTCATATGTTACAGACGATCAGGCATTATATCTTGAGCCCAACTCGGCGAACAATAAAAACAAGTCGTCGCTGAACGTTAGCTGCCGAGGCATCTCCAGCATTGCGCGAAGATAGCCCACCAGTCTAACCACAGGGAGAAGACTCCACGACAACACAGCGTGTCACAGAATCCACCTCAACGCAGCGCTTCAACCACTCAGTTAAGTGCCCCTCGAAACAATGCACTAAAACTGGTATCAAAAGGGCCACAGTAGTCCACTCTTCAAGAATTCTGACCATTAGGGCAGAAAGTATCCAGTGCCCTATGATGAGAAAGTAGCTGCCTAGACCTATCAGCGAGCGAACCATTCGCATTGACATGCGAACTTTTAAGTTAGTTTCGTACTTCGAAGATCGTGTATAGAGTAGAAGAAATTACATTACATTACATCATTATTGCTTTAGGTCCAGCGGACTCTTCCTAGCCAAATCAGGACCAGACAACCCCCAATCCGCATAAAAGATCTGCTGAAACAACCCTAGTGGTAAAACTGAAAGCTCTCCACCAGCCAGCCACTTTACAATAAAGACATCCCACGCAGGGGACGCTGAGGCTGTACTCTAATTTATTGAACCTCCGTTTACAAAAACAAAATAGAATACAGACATAATTATAAAATATCAACAAAACACATACATATAAAATGCCTACATTGCTAAATAATAACATCATAGGAAGCCATAGTGACCACCTGGCAGAAAGCGTCCAATATTCCCAAGCTGATCCAACAGACCTCATACACAAATAAGGAGTCTTGTCCCGGAAGAGTTTTGAATAAAAAAGGTAGGTGACTGGTCTAGCGAAGAAGAAGATAGTATAACAGATTGATAGAACAGAGCAGGAATGAGAAAGAGCAAATGAGAAAGACAGCGACAGTGGGTATTTAAAGCACTAAATTTCCAGAAAGTGGGGATACTATTTATACTGAAACCCCCGGCACCCCAATGGGGGAAGTAGAAGAAATAAATGTGTGATTTTTACTGTTATGAAGTGGCTGGACTACATATATTTCATAGCCGTGTGAAAGCTAGTGTGACAGTGATCTTTTACCATTTTTCTATCTCTGTACCCCAGCCTAAACACAGACCGAGCTAAACAAATAAATGTATTAAGTTAAGTCACCGGGAGATAACTAGCGATCCCCATAGACTGAAGACAGTGGGTAATAGCATTCCATTGTGCAGAGCCCAGCAACAATAAAACCCCACGTCACAGAGTATGTTTTGTCACTATGTGACTAAAGTGGATTTTAATGCCTATTTGATTACAGGATTTTATGTTATCGTTGATGATCATACCTTCTGGCTGAATCGTGCATAAGCTCATTAGTGTTATTTTTTGATGTTGTTGAAAGTTCAGCAATATTTGGCTTCCCCCTCCCCCGACCCTACCAACCCCCTTCTGTCTATATGTTTCTCTCTCCCTCTGTGTATGTATGTTGTCTGTCGGTCTATGTCTGTCTCTGTCTGTCTCTCTCTCTCTCTCTGTCTCTCTGTCTCTGTCTCTCTGTCTCTGTCTCTGTCTCTCTCTCTCTCTCTCTTTCTCTCTCTCTTTCTCTCTCTCTGAACGAAATTTTTTATGCTTCAGTTTAACAAGTACTGGTCCTAGATATTTAACCAACATGTATGTGTGCAGCGGGGAGAGGGTGGAGGAGAGAGAGAGAGAGAGAGAGAGAGAGAGAGAGAGAGAGAGAGTGTGTGTGTGTGTGTGTAGGGGAGAGGACGCCGGTGCGTGTGTGTGTGTGGGCGTGTGTGTGGGCGTGTGTGTGTGTATGTGTCTATATGCGTAGTCATCTGTGTAAACGCACAACCGTGCAACCGTGGGTGCAGGAATGAAAGTGTCCTTCCTGGATGGCCTAGTCTATAATAAGCAGCTGCCTGGTTGTTCCCTGATAGTCAGTGTGTGCGTGTTTGTGGAGGAATAACATGAAAATGCAAAACCCGGGAGAGCTTCAGCAAACTTGTGTAGGGTTTAGCCGACATTAGTAACATTGCCATGTGTGAACGCCCCTTACTACTACTGTACTACCAGGGATATGGATATATATATAGTCTATTTTTATACCTTCTGAGGTCGAGATCAATTTTGCTCCAAAACTTATAACACGTCCAACTCATGCTAAAAGATCGCGATTTGCTTATAATTATGTTCATACATGTTTTTGTGAAAATTGAATTTAGAATCCATGTACCACCGCTTCTAAACCGCTGCTAGATACCAGCGCATAAAAAAGTCTAATGCGTACTCTACTGGGTTAAGGAACCAGTCTTTGTACAAAATAAAACACTTTGTCGGCTTGAAAAAAAAAGTACTCGAAAGAAAGGTGGTTTATTCGGTTTATAGGAAGGGATATTTAGCGTTCAAGATGAACGGAACGTAAATTGGGTGTATTTTTTTTTTATTCTTTCAAGGTTAAAATACTGCTTAAAGAGGGAGGGTGGATTCGGTTTATAAGAGAACGTATTTAGCGTGAAAGGTAAACGGAGTGAAACTTGGGTATCCGTTCATTTATTCAAGGTTAACATACTACCTAACCATTTATAAATATTACATAGCTACGATTTAGATGAATAGCGAAATTTAACGCAGACATAATAGATCTTGCGTTTCGGTTACTACAGTATTTTAGCACAATGAAAACTTTTGTTGTCCCAAACTTACTGCACCATAACATTGTAGAATGACCCTTCTATATGGCGGTCAGTCTTTGATGAGTCAACTAGAGGTGGCGTCCGTACGGTCAGTTGGTTAGCACTGGTTACCAGAGATGACGGTCTATGGCCAATGAACTGGACAAAAAACAGGACTAAAGAAGATAAAATCTTGTTCTTCTTCTTGATAACTTGAAAAAATCCGTTTCCAGATAATAGTTCTCATGTTTCGGGGACATCGATCGGAAATCAAGAGCATCGTTGTGAGTTTTAAAAATATGAATATTTTTTTTCATTCATTATTCGGGATCTTAGGGTTCAGATAAGACATTAGTGTTTCTCAGTTCTGTGATGGCGATGCTTTATCATACCAGTAGTGCCACGTCATTCTTATATATGTGTGTGTGTGTGTGTATGTGCGTGTGTGTATGGAGGTGTGGGTGTGTTTGTGTGTGTGTGATAGCGTCATTGTCAAGGGATCTTAATCACTGTACATATCATCATCATTATTATTTATTTTCAGTTTTGTGTTGATGTTATGGTTTCATTACTTTGAGATTTTATAGGCAGATGGACACTGAACCAATAATTTCCTTGCAGGTGTTTGTGGAGACAATAAAGGATTCTGTATTCTGTAAAAGTGGGAAACACCTTATTTAAAAAAAAAAAAAAAAAAACCAACAACAACAACACACATGCTGTCATACTCAAGATGTACAACTGACAAATTAAGGCGACATTTCAAGAACGGTCAAGCACATTACGTGTGAATTGCACGGAGTCCGCGACAGCACAGAGGCTACAACACAGAAGCACCACAGCACAGAAGCACCACAGCACAAAAGCAACAACATAGAAGTAGCAGAGGCTGCGACAACACAGATGCAGGAGCAACACAGAGGTAGAGATAGGGACACTTAAATGAGATTCGCAGTGTATCGACTACAGTTCAGCAAAGACCGCAGCACCGGCAAGTACGTAAGGTTGCCAGAGACATCATCGTTGGGAACGAGGCCAAGACGTCATCTTTGTTATCTCCGCTTCAATTCAAAAACTGAATATAAGTAAAATATTTAATATTAACGCCAAAGACATACCTGGGTTTCAATCGCGTAGTCTACGATGCCAGCGAAGAAAGATTAATACAATATGAGTGGAGAAAAGAAGTGAGATAAAACAAACACTAAAGCAGTACAGGAATTTGGACAAACGAATCAACAAGGCAACGATATATTCGATCTTTTCATTGTCTCATCTCATCAATCATTATTATATCAGTGAATAACGAACCGTTTCATCATCATGAACGTGGTCGAGTATAGAGTGCAAGTGCGAGCGTGTTCTCGTCTTTGGTGCTATTATTTCCTCTCCAATTACACACACAACCTGTTTTAAGAACTACGGAAGCTACCGTGGCAGGAAGAGCAGCACCCTGCCCCCTCCCCCTCCTCCCACCACCCATGAAATCAGTATGTATTTTAGGAAAGGGCTGCACGATTATCCTCCCGAGCGTTGACAGAGAGACAGACAGACAGATCTGGAGTTACATCTTCGTCGTGTACCAATAGAATCCCAGACCCGAGGAACACCAGGTAATGTAAACATTGGAATACTTGTGGATATAGTGAATGACTACACTACACTGTCTTTGCGAACGCAGCAACGCAAAAATGTATCTTAAAATCTCATTGCTTTGAAATCTAGTGTTAGCGTCTCCTGTCCTCATACATTCTTTCACTTTCCATCCATTGTGTACATTATACTTGTATGATTTACTTGTTAACAAGCAGTCAAAAGCTAAAATAAAGCCAAGACAAGAAGTAGCTATGTTTGTGAACACTGCAATGGAACATTTCGACTGACAAAATACATTGATAATATATAAATAAAATTATTATGTGAAGAGAGAAACTAATGTGTGTGGGTGTGGGTGTGTGTGTGTGTATGTGTGTGTAGAAACGCCGTTATTTTTACGAACTCTTTATACTCTATCTACGTTTTTTTAAGGCCCCGTTATTTTGACTTCAAAACAGTGTTCCGTTAGGGTCAGGGCTGTGTTAGGTTAAGGGTTTGGGTTAAGGTTATGATTTCATTAAAAAAAATTGACAATTTTTTTAAAATGTCAAAACAACGTTTTATGAAAGTCATAACTAAGGCGATTTTACAAAAGTGTGTGTGTCTCTGTGTGTGTGAGTGTGATCTATCTATCTATCTATCTATCTATCTATCTATCTATCTATCTATCTATCTATCTATCTATCTATCTATCTATCTATCTATCTATCTATCTATCTATCTATCTATCTATCTATCTATCTATCTATCTATCTATCTATCTATCTATCTATCTATCTATCTATCTATCTATCTATCTATCTATCTATCTATCTATCTATCTATCTATCTATCTATCTATCTATCTATCTATCTATCTATCTATCTATCTATCTATCTATCTATCTATCTATCTATCTATCTATCTATCTATCTATCTATCTATCTATCTATCTATCTATCTATCTATCTATCTATCTATCTATCTATCTATCTATCTATCTATCTATCTATCTATCTATCTATCTATCTATCTATCTATCTATCTATCTATCTATCTATCTATCTATCTATCTATCTATCTATCTATACAATTTAATATAAATTCTCTCCAAATGGCTAGCACCGTACAGCAACCATTAAGGAACAAGGAATAAAAACAAGCCAAGGGAGGCAAGTTAATTTAAACAAGAAAAATAATTATCCTGCTCTCAAAGGTGGACAAAAGTGAGACATAGTGACTTTCAATTCCATGTGCTTCTTAATGAGCTAAAAGAGCTCAATAAGCAGTAGAATTGCATTCATAAAGCCTGGTTCTCCTGACGCGTTTCGATCTTTACTAAAGATCTCATCAGAGGAGGTTTGGCCCTG
Source organism: Oncomelania hupensis (assembly GCA_036898135.1). Taxonomy (NCBI): domain Eukaryota; kingdom Metazoa; phylum Mollusca; class Gastropoda; order Littorinimorpha; family Pomatiopsidae; genus Oncomelania; species Oncomelania hupensis. The sequence continues at coordinate 67,524,642 of CM072511.1, read as the reverse complement.
AATGCATAGACTACTATATATATATATATGTTCGTTGTAAATTGTAATCGTCAAAAGTGGAACAGCCTGTGGAGATTTAACGTTTGTCAGCTGCAACTGGGCAGACTGTAAATCATTCAGAGTGCAGGGAATTTAACAAACCTGCACTTCGCTGTAAAGATGTAGTGCTTCTAATGTAAAATTAAAGATCATTTTGTGTAGGTCGATGCAGAGAAGTAGTAGAAGTTCATATAAATGTATTTTTTTACTTCAACACCTTCTCCTTCTCTCTCTCCCTCCCTCCAATCCTTCTCTCTCTATCCCCCCACCCACCCTTTCTTTCTCTTAAACCGTATGGGCCCACCTCACTATCTTCATCTTCCCCTTTAATTTTTAAACTTTACTGCTAGTCTTCAGTCTTTTTCCGTGAGTTTTCCTATTCGGTCGGCTATTCTGCATTAACATTTATTAGAACAATTCTATTTTTGGACTGGTGATTTATCTTATCGATCAAGGTTATCGCAGGCTGATGTCATCGATCACTAGATATTGATTTAGATCCAGGAGATATTTTCATTATCATGCGATAAATAGACCTGTGCCCAAATTGGTTTCTCCGTTTGGTCATTGTATTTAGATTTTAATTAAGTTGGACTTCAGCCGCTCCTCCATTCCAGGTTAGTCCCTTTTGTATCCTCTGTTTCTTCTTCTTCTCCTCTTCCTTTTCTACCTCCTCCTCCCCTCCTCTTCTTCCTCCTTATCTTCTTCTTTACCTCCTCCTCTTTTCCTTCTTCTTCTCCTCCCATCTTCTTCTTCTTCTTCTTCTTCTTCTTCTTCTTCTTCTTCTTCTTCTTCTTCTTCTTCTTCTTCTTCTTCTTCTTCTTCTTCTTCTTCTTCTTCTTGATCCGTGAACTCTCTCCCTTCTTAAATCTCCCCGACCCTCCTTGCCAATAGGCTAGTTCTTCTTCTTTTTCTTTTTACTTTTTCTTCTTCTTCTTCTTCTTCTTCTTCTTCTTCTTCTTCTTCTTCTTCTTCTTCTTCTTCTTCTTCTTCTTCTTCTTCTTCTTCTTCTTCTTCCTGATCCGTGAACGTCTACACCCACCATTGGCGATATGGCAGGCGGGGATAACCATCCCAGGGAACAAGGTCCGGGGTAGGGACCTAAAACAACACTAAATCACCACGGCAATCATACTGCTAAAATGGACAGTGAAAATTGGCCACTTTTTATTTCGCCCACCCCTGGATTACACCGACTCAACCAAAGCTTTTTAGTTTTGAGGTTAGGTCAACCAGGCTAGCTATAAATAGATTCGCCGATGCTACCTTTCCTTTCCTTTCACTGGAAGGGAGGATGCAGGCAAGCTATAAATAGCCCGCAGCCAGCAAATTGTGACATGAGGGGCCGGGTAGCTCAGTTGGTAAGAGCGTCTTGCTAGTAACCGAAAGGTCGCTGGTTCGAATCCCGGATTGGTCAACGTGTGATCATATTATTTTCCCCTTTACCAACAACTGGCCCGCTGGTGTCAGTATAAATCGGTCCAGTAGTCACCTATATGTGAAAGTGTCGTGTGACTATAATCTACATACAAACAAATTGTGACGGCACTAAACAGTGCTGCTCACATAGGCATTGAGCTGGTGTGCATGCGCGCGATTGGAACCTGGGTCGTCGGTGTGCCAGGCGAACGCTCTACCACTTGAGCTACGGCGATGGGACAGCCCTGATCCGTGAACTCTCTCCCTTCTTAAATCTCCTCGGCCCACCTCTCCAATTGATTCTGAACAGTTCACTGATCTGTTTGTCGATTTCGACTAAAGCAGGTTTCTGGTTATATAGATTTTCCTTCTCCTTGGCCTTTTCAATCTCACTGAATCTGAGCTTATTAGTGATCAATCCTCTATTGTCCATCTACTTCTTCCTATACGAAGTAATAATTCCCTGGAGTTTTCATCGATCTATTGACGCATTCGGTCTACGGAGTTTTCGCAATACCTGCAATGTCCAATTTAGTTCTATAGTGCCAGTGGTTTGACACCCTATATCCTCTATCACTCGCTCCATGACATAGCTAGTTAAACTGTTTATGATTTCGCCATTCCGTCTTTTAACTGTTTAGTTATAAGATTAGACAAAATAATCTTTAAAATAGAAATTATAACAGGGCAACGTTGATTTGACACTTTGCTGCGATTCAAGGATTTGAGTTGTGTCATCTGCAGCAGTCACTGTTATAATTGATAATGGTCATATTTTTCTTTTGTCTTCTTTATGTGTCAGTTAAACACCCAATAATTAAACATTCCAATACTCCGGCCCCTAAAACTGGTGTCTTTTAATTCTGTTCTTTTTTTTTTTCTTTTTGACTAACAGATGAATCGATAAACCGAAACTTCGTTAAAACAACAATCAGCGATTGGAGGTTTTGCTTGGTCACTTTTTATAATTGTTCCAGGTGTGTGTTGTATAATAGCCTCTGAAGTCTGTGAGCATCCTGTGTTCCAAGTATTTAAAAGTGGAAATATGAATTTATTACTTGGTAATGGCCTTGTGTGTAATCTTGTTTTCGCATACTCGTTTCTGCACGTGTATGGCGAATGCCGCTCATCAAAGCAATTTTGTTGTCTCCTATTTTGTCTACCATTATTACCTCCATATAAGAACTTCAGGCCTATATAACGAACATAACAATGCAACTGTTCCGACATGATGTCAACAACTGTTACACACTGTATAATGTACCCCATGCGCGTTATCCAATACCCAACAACCTGGTAAAGAGTATCCTTGCATCTACACCGCATCTATAAAATCTGTACAGGTTGCAGAAATCCCGGTAGTATAGTTGAAAGGGGCAGAAAAAGGGCTGTAGGGGAGAGAAACAGGAGGGGGGAGGGGGGGGAAGAATTGGGGAATGGAGATGGAGGCGGCGCGGATGGGGGAGGTGGAGGAGGGAGAGGGAGGAAAGCACGCGAAAGCCAGTGGATGGAGTAATTTTGGGGAATTCGCTTCGTGCAATCTTCGACATTTGTGCTGATATCGGTTTTCAGATGCTGTAATAATTATTTCAATCATATTTATCTGAATCAACGTTCCTTTAACATTTATAGGCCGTGGCGCGGAGTTCAACACGTTGACGCCTACTTGTTTTATATATTGCAAGGTTTACTGTCGCTTTCAATCTGGTAGTGCAGAGCTCAGTGGTTGGTGAGAGATGTAAACTGACATGAAAGATTGAAGACCATGTTGAGTGGGGCGGTCGATTCCCCACCAATAACCCAAACCCTCCTCTTTAAAGCATACCCTGGACTATGGAAGTAACTGGCAGGCTTTGCTTTGGAGCTGGGATGCTTTCGCTTGGGGGGAAATACGTCCGAATTCACATATTCGATCCAAAATTTAAAAAACAAAACCGAAATCATGCCAACGAATCTTCTTTGATATGTTTATTCCAATCGTAAAACGTATTAGTTCTATTGTACTTTCAGTGTATATCCGGACTGTAAAATAGTACAGTCATAATGTATAAGCTTATTACTCGGTAACAGTTAAGTGTGTTAATGATATGTATATTCTTTCCTCCGGCAACCAATCTTAGGTCCCTTTAACTGAAAAGGGTCAAAGGTTAGATAGCTATTTTCAGCGAGGATTAATACACCAATTATAGGATTCGGGTTAATGAACCCTGCTTCAGTGCTTGGAGTCAAGCCCATGCCGAGTATCACAGACCATTGGAGACTTCGTTCTTATGAGCTACCTTGCTCGAGTTGGAGTTTATTAATTAGAGCTAGCTAGAGCAGACCATGCAGAATTTCTGAGCCTCAATTTTTTTTTTATCAGTTTATAGTCCCCTCTCTTCCCGCTAAGGATTTTCAGAGAGGAGACTGACTGTTGAGCCTCAATGTAAAGACTAAAAGATAATAGAATCCGAGACCGTTCGAGGCAATGCTCAGTATTATACAAGCTTGCTGGAATTAGAATGACTGTAATCATGGACTACTAACATGGGCGTCTCGGGCGGCTTGAGTTAGATCCTGTATCGGCCAGCGCCTTGAGCAGCTCTTGAGCTGGAAAAGCGCTATATAAGAATGATTA
>CM072511.1:67490567-67515567 GCA_036898135.1 Oncomelania hupensis | reverse complement strand
AGGGCTGTTTCTGCCATCAGTGAGACGCTCTGCACACACTTAGTAAACACGGTGTGGCAGAAATTCGTCTCATATTTTGCAGACGAGCAGGCATCATTGGCCCGAGGCAGGAGGACGATCACTAAGCGTCACCCCTGACATTAGACCTGCAGTGGAGCATCTAGCACTGAGCTACGATAGCCCTATAGTCTACAACCAAGGAGGAGACACCATCACCACACCTCAACTGCAGTTAAGTGACACCGAAAGCGTGCACCCACACTGACATAGAAGGACTGTGCTGTAGTCCACTCTCCTGAAACCAACCTTAGGCCAGACAGAACACATAGCCCAATGATGAGACATTACCAAATATCAAGAACAGTTAGCAGCATAGACCCATCAAGGAACGAACTATTCGAAGTGAATTTGGACATTTAAGTTAATAGAGTGTTTAGAGAATTATGTAAAGCGTAGAGGAAATAAATGTGTGATATTTATTGTTAACAAGTGGCTGGACTACCTATGTTTCATAGCCGTGCGAGAGCTAGCGTGTCAGTGAAACTATTACAAGTTTCTCCCTATCTCTGTAACCCCATCCTAACACAGACCGAGCTAAACTTATAAATGTATTAAGATTAGTCACAGGGTGATTACACTAGCCGATCCCCGCAGACAAAGACGAGCGGGTAATAGCTTTCTATTGTGCAGAGGCCAGTAACAATAGACCCACAGTCACAGATAGTATGTTTTGTTTAGCATTGGACCGCTTATATATTACTCTCGGTGTGTGATGCTGGCAGTGAATCGCTTCACTGTTTAGCGTTGGTGCACTGAGTTTAATGTTTTATGTTGGCATTTGACGGATTATTCTACGCGTGGTGTGTGGTACTTACAGTTGCAGCCAGTGTTAACTATTTGTATGTACAGTGTCTAGAATATTCTGAGTGCAGTGCGTAGTTGATGATGTTCTTCTGATGAACTAGCCATCGAGTGCGGATTATTTATCCCGCACTTTAACTGAGCTACTTCAATAATAAGGGACTGTGTCCAGTTGTGTTCTTTCCATAATTAGCAAAAACACTTTGAGTATATTGTTGGTTTATTATTTATTATAAAGGGTTTGTATTATGCACATCGTTGTGATTATTTCCTCATCTCTATTAATAGGCTTATTCATGCTTTGTTGCAATTGGCGAGAGGAAATTCTTCTTTTCTTTTAGGCTAGCTAGTTTTGTATTTCCAGACTTATCTTTAAACACTTTGAAACAGTCGGGGGAGGGGGGAAGGGGGTATCATAATGAGCTAAATGTCGGTATGTCGGTTCGTTGGACGTAATATTTCAGCAACCACTAAACGGATTTTGATCAAACTTTACAGGAACATTACGTACATGTATGTTAATGGCCTGCCTCCGCCTCCGGTCCCATCCTATTTGCTCTACCGACTTATCTAAAAAATAACTGAAACAAAATTCATCTTTTTTTTCTTTGTGTATACTTTAACTATTGCTAAGCACCTTAGATCATTAGATCATTTATGTTTGTAATTTCTCAAAGATCAAGGTCATTATGCATCACCATTTTCTAAACACGTTTTGCCCGGTATATAAAACTTAGCTGAGCCGTTTTTGATAACTTTTTGCATGCAGATCACGGAATTATATCACTCCGTGTGCAGATTGTTAAGATAGAGCGACCTATCATTCCATGTGGTTTTTTTTTTTTTAGCTTAGTTAGGAACGAGCCGAATCACAACACCGCCAAAAGAATGAGCTCTTTTGAAATTTTTTGTTTTGTGTTTTGTTTTGTATGTATAGCACATTTGTACATTTGTACATTTAAATGTCTAGCCATCTTTTTTTTTACACGTCTTAGTCGTCATTGTCGTTCATCCTTACTTCCAATAGCCGAGAAAATGTGATTGAGGTTAAGAACTGAGTGGAATGATTTATTATGAATATGATATTATTAGCAAAGCAAAGCAGATACCGAAATAGTCTCTGAAACTCTGTATACTTATGAGATGGGCAAAGCAGATTTCTGTAGTAAATACTGCCTCATGTGATCTGTATAACCCAGATTTAACAGAATTTCTTCTTTTTTTAATTGTCTTTTTTTTTTTAAAAAGAATTACAGAACGTTAGCAGTGAGTAGAACGTCTTCTCGACTAGTCAAAGATACGTTGGGTCGATCTTACGGCGAATACAAGCGGTGAGACGCAACTAATTATTATGTTGTACTGTTGTCGAAAAAAAAATCTCAACAGCAATGCTGCGGTTAGACAGAGTGCAAACAACATCTGATTGATGAACTACCAGTATTTGCACATTCATCGTTGTTGCTATCTACGCTTCTTCTTCTTTTTCCTGGGTTGAGCATTGAACATGTTATGATTTTTTTAAATGAATGTGTTATTATATAGTTTTAAGATTAGAGGATTGTGATCGACGTTTTAAGTGTTAATCTTTGGCGTGGAAATACGAAATAACCCAAGCTGTAAAGTGGTGTGATATAAACAGAATATCACGGTTTAGTGTCATCTGTTTCCGGGATCTATGACGGAGGCACCAAGTACCACAACTGTATATGTAGGCTTACTGTGTACAAAGATTACGAGCCATGTCAAAGAACTTAACACTACAACTTTCACATAGCCTATTCATAGTACTAGTGTAACCTTCTCCTTTTGAACTAGGCATGGAAGAGGTTTTGTGTCAGACCTCCGTCGTTTATATGGTAGATATCGTGCCGCTTACAAAATGACAGTTCTTCATAAAGGACATAGTCTTTTATAAAGACACTCTTTCGGATGAGAGTATAAACCGAGGTATAGTCTGCACACGCGTACATTCCATGGCCCTGCTTCTGTCTTAGGCGGGTGGGTGACATATATGCACAAAGGACACCCTGCAAGTACTAGATCTTATTCCCTCTTGTTCTAGGTGGCGCTGCTCTGCGGCCGTCGATCTTTCGCTGAGAAGGCAACACCAATTTTGCCCGCATGGCTGACAGATATAAGTCCAAAATCCAAACGTCCAAAGGATGATGATGATGATGATGATGATGACGATGATGATGATGATGATAATAATAATATTAATAATAATAATAATAATAATAATAATAATAATAATAATAATAATAATAATAATAATAATAATAATAATACAGCAGTGTATAAACTACTCATGGACACATGTAGACTACATGTAAGCCTTATAGGCCAATAGTGTAACAGTGAATTAGTGTTTTTGGCTACGGTACACGACTACACTTCTGGGCCAACTAGTGCTATTACTAGTATTTCCAGGTAGAACAGTGTAGTGTATTGGGTTCACCGTTACTATTAGCATTACTATGCAGTGTTCGAGTGCGTAAATCTTGTAACCAGGATTGTAAATAAACCCAGTGAACTGAACTGTGTGATCTGTTCTAGTTTTGAGAACATAATTTATTCGAAATAGAGCGAATTGGAGAGCGCGTTTAATGCACTGACACACAGACTGTACAGACAGAAGTTTCCTTAAATAGAGAGCCGAGGAAGTTTCCTTTAAAAGAGAGAGAGAGAGAGAGAGAGAGAGAGAGAGAGAGAGAGAGAGAGAGAGAGAGAGAGAGAGAGAGAGAGAGAGAGAGAGAGAGTAACAGTTTTTATTTTGTATGTTTAGTTTGTCAACAATTCAAAGCGTGAGTAGCCTAATGGTACAGCGCGTCGCATTATAATTTAACTCCGATTGGAACTCACGATTTCTTGAAAATGCATTCAAATAAATTGAGTGGAGGTGTTTATCTTGTTCTCTCTTTAGTTGTTAATTCAGGTTTGAGATCACTTTCTGTATATTCTGTTACATTTCGATTTGTGCACATGATCTTCTTGAAAATACAACCAAATAGATTAGGAAGAGTTTCATGCAGAAAATAAAAATATATGAACTTTATGTGAGTGGTATACTATGTATATTTTTTAAATAAATGTGTTCTTGCTGAATTTCAGGTTTGTGAATCATCGTGTACTGGGAACTCGAACACAAAAAGGGGCTAATACACAAGACGTCATTCGTGGATCAACTGTGAAAGAAGGATAAGGATATGAAAGCCTTTTTCAATCATAAACAGTCTGCATTTGCTTCATTCATTTAATCTGCGGATAGTGCTAGTGCAACAGCCGAAGAGGGAGACACAATTAATCTGGTGACAAAAACTTAGCAGGCCTACATCTGTAGCTTCTGTGACTGAGCTGAGCATATTATACCCAAAACAGTGGTGCAAAACGATACCTAAAGTGAATTGTGATTCCATTTATAAGACCGACAGCCACTTCATTGGCTGGATTTTTAAATGGCAAAACATTAACTAGTCAACAGTGACAAACGAACAGTTGATCACATATTCGATTCAACTGATCAATTTTATTTTTGCTGGTTTGACGCTCAGAACCAACAAAGTTGACAATTCAGTGCCGTAGATATCCTACACTACAAGCTTCGAACTCGACGCCATTGTCATCAGAAGTCGTGGCTAGCCATCGCCACGTGACCATTGACGTCATGTCCGGGATCCAGGCTCATCTGGTAGCGCCTCACCAGTTACCTCCCTTGGCTCTGGACCAACAGGAGAAGTTGGAGGAAAACTTCAGAAACAACCGCAACCCTTCAGACCTCGACGTCATCCTCATCGCCGCTGAGGTCGGGCTGCCCGAAATCGTCGTCAAGGTTAGTATAAGTATTGTGATGACGTCGAATTCGTAAAATGTAGAATGGAGAGACTGATGATGAAGAATGCATATGAAGACGTAGAATGCAGAAAATGATTACGTAAAAGACAGAAAGCAGGCATGTTATTGGCAGTTGATCAAAGCTGATAACGTTTTAAGGCTTGTTATTTGCAGCTCTTTTCATGTCTTTCCTTTCTTTTGTTCGTTTTTCTTTTGTTCTTTTCTTCTTCTGCAATCTCTCTCTCTCTCTCTCTCTCTCTCTCTCTCTCTCTCTCTCTCTCTCTCTCTCTCTCTCTCAATCAATCAATCAAAAACTATAAACGAGGAATGCAAATAAATTACAGCCGTAAGTGTCGTAAAATAACAGAATTCCTCATAAGAAATCTTATCTCTGTGCAGGTGACTTATCACTTAATGTTTGTTTGTAAAGTCGCCTTTCTGCTTGCATAATGCGCATAATGTGTGCACATGTGCTTATTTGTATGCACAGCGTTCATGCAGGTGCTGAAGGCTAAGGAGTCAACGAAATTAAAAATGTGATAAATGTAATCGCTTCATTCTTACATTGACAGCTCGCCTCGTCGGTCTTGTGTGTGTGTGTGTGTGTGGGTGTGTGTGGGTGTGTGTGGATGTGTGTAGACGCGTGCGTGCGTGTGTATGCGCACGTATGCATGCGTGGTGTGCAGCTACACCATGATTATTTTCATTTTAATATTGAACAGTCTCTCGCTCGTTTTTTTATATTTCCGTCCGGAATGTGACAACCTCTCTACTCCGATCCTTCTTTCTATACAACTGCTGCACAGCAATACATTTAAATATGAATGTTTAATTCAACGCTGCGGGCCAAAGAGAGTTCTCGATTTAAATGTCACTGCACTCGCCTGAACCTGGAAACCCGCCAGAGGACATGCTGCTGCTTATGCAAGACCATATAAACTCTCGTGCGTCATGAAAACAAACATAAACCCGCTATAGCTGCCGGAGTAATGGAGACAAAACAGCATGGAGTGACAGATGTTGAAGCTTGCGAAGAAATGACACACGTGTCTATATTAAAAGAAATAGTCATAAAAGCATCCGCCTCCCAAATATATGCGGGTTAATTTATTTACTGTTTTTTAAATTTTTCTTTCATTTCTTATTTGTTTAAAATAATAAATTCGTGTATTTTTCATCACTGTTTGAGACAAATGTAAACAAATAAATATTTAATTGTGTGAGTCGATTATGGACCAGTAAATAGACATTAAAACACGCGTTTGTCTCAGAAGAATCTGTAATAAACGCTCATGTCAATCACGTAAGTCAATGAAATTGTCAGACATTTATGTTTTTAATCACTGCATGAGGCAACAACAACAACAACAACAATAACAACAACAACAACAGAAATAAAATAAAATAATACTGCAATAATAAATGTACGTCAGGTAGTGATTGAGCCAGCTGCGAACCGCAAATTAAACAGACGACCACATCTTTAATATTCTGGCCCTATATTTCCACAAACTAATGTACATGTAGACCTACGTATGTTTGTCATCCAGATGCGTCAAATATAACCCTGTTGGTGTGAAAATAACATATAAAATCTGTTTTGTTGCGTTCGCCACTCGTCTGTACTGGATGCATTGATAGTTCATTGTTGTTTCAATGAAAGCCGGCATGATAGGTTTATATTTACACCCAGGATGAAGATGACCACGTGAAATGGAATGAATGGAATGCTGATCGTTCATTGGATAAATAGTTAATGTATCCGCTTTTAGTTTTATGTTCTTTGGTCATCGTATTGAAATTACAATTGGTGGCAATTTTCAGATGAGAGTATAAAGTGAAGTCTAGTCTATACATGTACGCATTTCATCTCACGGACTTTAAAGATCCTGACGCTCATGTCCTAGTGCCAGCGACATATATTTACTAAAAACGTTAGCTGTCGTATCCCAACATTTCAACATTAAAGAATTTGTTGTTGTTGTTGTTGTTGTTGTTGTTGTTGTTGTTGTTGTTGTTGTTGTTGTTGTTGTTGTTCTTCTTCTTCTTCTTCGCGTTGTCGTCGTTGTCGTGTGTTGGGGTCTGAAAAACACAGGGTTGTACAGTCAGAAATGGTAAAACGTATGTCACGGATAAGATGTTGATTTCGTTATGTAGCGTATGTGCTTTGATCACACAGAAATTACTTTCATGGGTGGGGGCCATCTACATTCCAATATGAGTTATGTTTAAGGTGGTAAGCCGGTGGGTGGGGGTAGGGTGGGGTGGTGGGGGGTGGGGTGGGGGCTGATCGAAGTAAAGTTACTAAAAGCATATAATCCACCACGTACCAGGATATATTTTATTTTGGGTGACTTTTCAGAAATGTTTCCTTTTTATTGTAGAATAGAAGCTGTGTGATGTTATCTGTGGGTTAAAGTTCAAAGCTGAGACAGTTATTATTATGAATATATATTATTCAGTCTGAATGACGAGATATTTAACGTTGGTATGACACTTGAGTCTTATCAGGTCACCGAGGGGTTTCTCTGGAAACTCTGGTTTTATCCTCACCCCCATCTCTCACTCCCCCCCCCACACAACTCCTCCCTTAATAATGGCATTTTGTGTAGTCACTGTGAATTTTCAAAACTATAAAAATACTGTGTTTTAGCGCTAATGACTTAGACTACACTGGGTTTTCAAATAAATCTGTTGTTCCTATCCTATCCTATCCTACCCTACCCTATCCCGAAGCTTGAAAGTCGTTGGGGCACCACAAATGATTGTTTAACCAGCGTACTCCATCTTTCTCTGTCCTCAGCAACCCTCATGGCTTTGCTCAGTGTCAAGACAGCCATTCTCGAATGTTGTCCTCCCACCTCTTTTTCTGTCTCCTTCTTCTTCTGCCTCCTTGCACCGTGCCTTGCAGGATGGTCTTTGGTAATGTGCTGGTTATAAGGAATGCCCATAAGTCTTCCGTAGAACCTCATCGCCATGCTTTGTATTCTTCTTTGTAGGTCTGCTGTGAAGGTCCATGTTTCACAAAACAAGGGAACATAGCAACCTTATCTTGGAGTGTAGAATGATGGTCCTGTCTTTACAAATGGGCTTCAACCCTGTCAGGGCAGCAATTGTTTGTACTATCCTGGAGAAGACTTTGTCCGATACAATTGCTCCTAAATATTTGAAGCTGTGCACCGTGTTGAGGGATTGACCTTGGACTTAAATGTCCGTGTTGATGCCATTGATGTTGTTGTCATCATTTTGGTCTTCTTAGCACCCATTTCCATTCCAAAGGCTCTGGAGGTGGTGTCAAGCCTCTGTGCCAGCTTTTCAAGTTCTTTTTCCTCTCCAGCCAATCCATCAATGTCATCCGCAAAACCGAGGTTGGAGGTTGCTCTGTAGAGAACTTTGTATACATTTAGGTCTATGTGTTAATGTGTTGAAATCAAGCTGAGTTGATGGGTGAGTCATATAGAAATGTGTTAGTTTAGTATGCTATACTTTTTTTAAAAAATAAAAGAAATTAATCAGTTATATTTTTTTAAATTTATTTATTTAGGAATGTGCCTTTTTTGTTTTTGGAAAGCAATTTTTTGCAGCTGATTTTCATATTCGCCTTTTCTGACGTGAGTCATACATCCATATGCAATCATTACCGAATGGCTCTTTTTTGTGTGAAGCTACGGAGCCACAACCATGTATCGGAACATGAGAAGTTATTTTTATACTCCCTATTTGTCATCTTACGTTTGAGTTCGTTGGTCTTATTCCACCTAACCATGACTCATAGGACCTATTTATCGGTACGTGATATTTGAGACTGGCCTATTATCTAGATAACTCGTGTGTGCCCTTGTACAGAATTGAAACGGCGTCCAAAGCGTCTAGTAATAATTTCAAGCTATCTGAAAGAGGTGGTGGTCTGTCTCCACTCAATAAACTATGAAAACTGTGCGGAACAATTTCAGTTTTCTTACTACTACTACAAAACAAGATCGTAGCTCATGTTTCTCGGTATTTTACAGTGTGTACTTTCAGGTTTTCTGAATATATAGGCCTACCGTTTTGATCGTCTGCACACATATTTTAAAAACAATCTAGCTTTCAGAGCAGGAAGGGATGGTCCAAGATAAACGGTTCCTTCAAAGACGTCGAAGAGTATTGACGTAGTTTTGTTGTTGTTTTATTTGTCTACGTCTTTTCCGTCGAAATGATAAGACAACCCCAACCCCCACTCATTTCTCTACCCCCGATGACTCAATAATATAGTGGGATTACGTAAGCGATTTACGTTGCTGCAATAACTATATAGTTATTATATAATTAAAAAATAATCTGTATGCCATTAATACAACTGAACTAGATATTCCCACAATGCTTTTCAAATTGCATTAAAGTCAAACTTAAAAAAAAAATTCTTATTTTCAGCTGATCGTTGTATTTCCTTAGAAGACAACTAGGTATGAGTATATTTGTGTTGAAGGAAAGTAAAACTCTCATCTGCTTTAAGACAGTAAATCGCTTCAACGTTGAAAAGACTATTCACCGTTTACCTTCGCCGGGTCGTGGTTACGTGTAATTCAGCCTTTACAGCATTGTGCTGTATCGATACAAACACCTCCCTGGGGAGAAGGAAAACACAATCGTTCTTGCAGTAATCGATTACCGCTTAACATTCCACCGATTTGATTTGCCGTTTGATTAACACCGATCCAGATTGTTGTTCAAAGCGATTTTATCGGATATCTCAGCATGTACCAGTTATGTGGTCCCCCAGTGTTTAAATTCTAATGGCATAGGCACAGCATGTATTTCATACATTGCTAAATATCTATAAATAGGTAAGCACAAAAATTTCCTACATAGTACAGACTGAGCTGCAATAATATGCAAATGCAGGGATCTGGTACCTTTTGAACTGGAGAGTTAGCCCGCCACTCGCTTAATCAATTCCAAAGCTGAAAGTATAATAAGTAAATGGATTTGATTTGAATCTTTGGAACTCGCTTGTTTTTGTTCACCATAATTCGTTGATTGTTGTCATGTTTTACTTTATTAAGTTTGTAAGCCAATCAAAAGCAGCGTGAATAGAAAAGTCTGTTTAATAATCAAGCTGTAACAGTGTTGGTAAATTATTATCTTATTGCCAATGTTATATTGTGTTAAAGACAGACTAATTATATCAAGAAGCATGAAAACCCATTTGGTCCTGATTTGGCTCGGAAGAATCCGCTGGACCTAAAGCAATAACCATGGAATGTAATGTAATGAAAACCCATAAAATACCAAACCAAAACCCTCTTACTTGTCCTCCCACCACTTACCACATGTATTTAAACACACAGTACATGCATGTTGTTTGTTGTTATATTGTCAGTATTCCTGCCGTCAGCTTGTCCTAGATCCACACACGCAACCAATTGTGGAACCACTTACAAACACACAAACTCGAATCAGCCTATATTCTACCCAGCCGTTTGCCAGATATTGCGGTAAAGAAATTGACGGTTTCTTCTTGGCAAGGTCTAACCCTTAGTGCTGGAATCTTTCCTTTTCTCGTTAAACTTGATTATTAATAAATAATATGGTGTGTATCTAACCCGCGCCAATTATTTTTACCTTTAAAAAATGTTTTAGTTTGTCTGGAACAGCTTTCAGAATTAAATTTCCCTTTCTTCTCCTTCCAATGCTCATCTTCCTTCTTTCTTTATCATATTTAATAATAATAATAATAATAATAATAATAATAATAATAATAATAATAATAATAATAATAATAATAAGGTATTTATATAGCGCTTTTTCCTAATGACATCAGTTCAAAGCACAGTTCTCACGCATTTATAATTAACGTTAACATCGAAACACATACGAAAAGAAGTGAAACAAAAACAAGACACTAATAACTTATGCATTGACACAATACAAACATGAAAAATAATATTTACAAGTAAACTATAAAAGACGAGGGATGGGAGAGGGGGAGGAGGAGAGCAGCTAAGGAGTGAGGGTGCTGGGGGTGTGACTACTTCTTTCTTATTTTTCTTTCCCCCCTCTTGTTGTTGTTGTTGTTGTTATTATTGCAGCTGCTATTGCTTGTCTTTTTTTTTCTGCTGCTACTCCTCCTCCTCCTCCTTCTCCTTCTTATTCTTCTCATCCCCCACCTTCTCCTCGAATATCTTGAAATCTGGTCGTTGCCAGGAATTTTAAAATGTCCGTGAGCATAGGTCATCTTTTTGCATTAATCAGCGTGGTGCTTATTTTGGTACATACTAACATAGGATACGTTTAGGTGTAGACTGGAATCTGGAATCTTCTTTCTTCGCCTTTAACCATCCCCTCCCCTTCACACACACACACACACACTCGCACACACCCACACACCCACCTACACACACACACACACACACACACACACACACACATCTTTTATTCCAATAGTTTTCTTCTTTTCTTCCTCCCTTTTGTAATCGAGCAAGGAGATTCAAGGTTCTCGTATTGCCCGTATTAGCATAGAGTTAGTCTTTAGTGTTTCTTTGTTGTTCTCATGTTGTTATGTTCAATTAGTGAACACCTACACACCCAAAGAGTATCCTATCCTATCCTATCCTGTCCCGTAACCCGGTGGTCATAGGGGCACCACAGATTATCGTTTAACCAGCATACTCCATCTGTCTCTGTCCTCAGCAGCCCTGATGGCTTCGCTCAGGGTCAAACCAGTCCATTCTCGAATGTTGTCCTCCCACCTCTTTTTCGGTCTCCCTCGTCTTCTACTTCCTTGCACTGTGCCTTGCAGAATGGTCTTTGCAAGGCCTGATGATCTGGTGACGTGGCCATACCATCGGAGTTTCCGTTTCTTCACCACTGTGAGCAGGTCATCGTGTTGTCCAATGGCTTGTGTGATGGTCTGTCGGACTTCGTCCTTGGTGATGTATTGGGTATAGGAAATGCCCAGAAGTCTTCTGTAGCATCTCATCTCCATGCTTTGTATTCTTCGTTGTAGATCTGCTGTGAGGGTCCATGCTTCGCAAGCTTATAGGAAGATGGAGATGACAAGGGAGCGCAGCAGTCTTACTTTGGAGTGTAGACTGATGGTCCTGTCTTTCCAAATGGGCTTCAACCTTGTCAGGGCAGCAGTTGTTTGTGCGATCCTGGAGAGGACTTCCTGTCGGGACCCATTGTCTGATACAATGGCTCCTAAATATTTGAAGCTATGCACTGTGTTGAGGGATTGGCCTTGGACTTTGATGTCCGTGTTGATGCCATTGATGTTGTTGGTCATCATTTTGGTCTTCTCTGCACCTATTTCCATTCCATAAGCTCTGGAGGTGGTGTCAAGCCTCTGTACCAGCTGTTTAAGTTCTTGCTCCTCTCCTGGAGATTGCTCTAGCCCCTATGCTGACTGTGCCTTCGTGATCTGCAAGAGCATCTGACATTATGCGCTTTAGGAAGATGTTGAAGAGTGTTGGAGAGAGTAGGCATCCTTGACGTACACCGATTGTTGTTCTGAACCAGTTCCCGAGTATAATTAGGCTAAATGCGGTATATTGAAATACTTCATACTACGTCCCTCGTGGAGGTCCCGGGATAGCTCGTGTTCAAGAAGAGGTGGCGGTTTCGCTTCTTGATAGGCTCCAACATTACCCTCGCTGCAAGAACGGGCCATCTTACGGATGTTTTCGGTCTGATGGATGTATCGGCGCGTGGCGGGTGCAAAGAAAGAGAGAGAGAGAGAGAGAGAGAGAGAGAGAGAGAGAGAGAGAGAGAGAGAGAGAGAGAGAGAGAGAGAGAGAGAGAGAGAGAGAGAGAGAGAGAGCATGCCAGAGGTCATGGGAAGTAATTAGGTTTGGTATGCTTGTAAGTTACTATCCGCTCAATTCTCTCTCTTGATCAAAGGTTGCATTTGTGTGTATGTGTTCTGTGGCAGATAGTGTTGTCAGTAGTAATTTCCTGATGTTGTTTTGGTTTTAGCATGTGCATCTATCTCCAAATCATGATATCATGTATTGTGTAGTAGAATTACCTATTTCTATGCTTTGTAGGTTTATGGTAGTAATTCTGTGTGCATTGTTTAAGCCTTCCTGATTTCTTTTTCCTTCGATGGGGTGCCGGGGGTTTCAGTATAAATAGTATCACCACTTTCTGGAAATTTAGTGCTTTAAATTCCCACTGTCGCTGTCTTTCTCATTTATTCTTTCTCATTCATGCTCTGTTCTATCAATCTGCTATACTATCTTCTTCTTCGCTAGACCAGTCACCTACCTATTTTCTTGAAAACTCTTCTGGGACAAGACTCCTTATTTGTGTGTGAGGTCTGTTGGATCAGCTTGGGAATATTGGACGCTTTCAGCCAGGTGGTCACTAGGGCTTCCTATGATGTTATTATTTAGCAATGTAGGCATTTTATATGTATGTGTTTTGTTGATAATTTATAATGATGTTTGTATTCTATTTTGTTTTTGTAAACGGGGGTTCGATAAATTCGAGTATAGCCTCAGCGTTCCCTGCGTGGGATGTCTTTATTGTAAAGTGACTGGCTGGTGGAGAGCTTTAAGTTTTACCACTAGGGTTGTTTCAGCAGATCTTTATGCGGATCAGGGGTTGTCCGGTCCTGATTTGGCTCGGAAGAGTCCGCTGGACCTAAAGCAATAATCATGTAATGTAATGTAATGTGATTTCTCTTACAATACATTATATTTCCGCAGATTCAGCAAAATATGGTATTTGGGACATCACTAAAATAATCATGTCAATGCAGTTTAAATTACTCACTCGCTTTCATTTAATTGATTTAGCCTAACGGTTTTCTGTCAAATTTCTTTCAGAAATGGTTCGAACATCGACTGGCGTGCTGGCGACAGAAGCAAGGCCTGCCCGCCAACCAAAAACACGTCAACGAGTGACGTCGCTGGAAGGTGGATGGCGTCACAAATGACTTGGAAAAATATCACAACAGGTTCCTGATGTCGCAAAAATGTCTATGGTATGCTAGAGATATTCACTACCAAGAACGTTCACGGTCTCCCGAAACGTCGAACCTGTGATGACTTGTATTGCATGTCTACGCATACACGTTTGAACTTTGTGACGGTGTTGTGACGTATTGATTCTGTGGCGTCATCAAAACAAATGAGGTTTGATTTTAAAGGGCGGATCCCCTCTTGCCAATGTCGTTGTAAGTTATTTTTGTCGTATTTATTATGGGTAAATCGTGCAATTCACACTGCCGCTGTTGGGCTTGAGTTTACCGCAGGCACGTTACACTGCGCGTTTTCTATAATATAAATGTTGCGTATTCATGCAGGACAGTCTACTGGTACAAACATAAACATAAAGTATTTTCTCACTGTCTCTAGCGATATACTGTCACGCAGACCTGAGCGTCAGCAATGATAGAAATCTATTTGTGTAACGCGCCTGTGTTCAGAGCGTAGGGCTATAATGGTGGTCTGATTTTCAGTGTATGGCATTTTAAACTGAATATCAGAGAACTAATAATAGACAAATTCATAGCTTAACGTGTACAAATTTGAACGGTTTTACTTGTTACAGCTTTAGCTTGTTCAGTTAAATCTCATCTCTTATATTCTGTGTGAGCTTGAGAAGTTCAACTAACTTGAAGAAGTCTAAATGTTTTTGTTGTTTTTCTTGTTTAGAATTTAAATTGCTTGAGTTAAGCTCATCTCTGATACAACTTGGTAAAATCTCGTTAATATATAAGGTCAACGGGTTCGGTTGCATGGTTTAAAAGGTTTAGGCATCTTGTTGAATTAATTGGACAATCTCAAATTAACTTGAATTGTTGGTTATTAGAAGAAATTAAGACGGACGCAGTGCAAGTAAGGTATTTAACTATAAACAAAGTACGCTTACCAAAGGGGTACTTTCTGCCATTTATTAATTTTAAAGGGAAGTGTGTTTGTTTTGCTGCACTCCTTTTTATTTAACAAATTCATTCAAACTGCCGCCGTTTAGAAGATGAAGATTGATGTGTTGCGACTTAGTGATACCAGATGCTGAAAGATTAAAAAGAAATTAAAATACCCGTAGGATTCATTTAGTTATTTAGCGTAAGAAGGCGGGCTCCATGTAGGTTTGATGTGGTTGTTCGCACTATATTTTGTGGGGTAACTGCTAATGTTTGTATGATAATTTATGATTTTTGAATGAGTGCTACTCGTTTCTCTAATTAATTAATTATACTGAAGTAAAGGGATTAACTAGATAATTTCAGCAATGAAATAAATGTATTTGTGCAAATGGAAAAACTTACATCACAGAACCCAATCATTTAAATTTAGGATTGTGGTTTTGTTTGGGATATATACTTATGTGACTGAAACAATTTGATGAACGGTTTATTTAGTTTACTTTATTTCATGGAGAATTTTTGTAAATAACCATAAAAACTCCATTAAACCATTCCAAGTATTTTCTCTGTCTGTTTGTCTGTCTGTCTGTCTGTCTCGCTCTCTCTCTCTCTTCCTCTCTCTCTCTCTCTCTCTCTCTCTCTCTCTCTCTCTCTGACCTTTAGCATAAGAAGTTGTTGCCCATAATGTTTGAGTTAAAAGAATATAGGGGATGCCCCTACTAGGGAAAAGGAACTGGTTATGTTTTTATATACCGTGTCCCGGTGTGACATCCTCAAAGTTCCTAGTATCTTAGTTGGGCTGGGAGCGAATTGGAGCATTCTGATTGGTCGACGCATTACAAAATTCGACGCATGCGCACAGTGCTATCGTAGTCTTAGTAAGGATTAGGGTTAGGGTTAGGGTTACGACGCCTAAGAACATCGTGAAAAAGCCGGTCCGACATGACCTGGCGCATGCGCAAAGGCGCCCGGATAAAGTAAGATATCCGGAACTTAGAGGATGTGACACCGGTGTTCAGGATTGAAAAGAAATTTCCTTCAGGCTTTGTTATCTGCTATATTATTTATAATTAGTGTTTAGATCTCACAGTTTCCCATTCTGTAACCAGCTAGGGTGTCAGGAGAGTTGGGAGTATTTATGACTAGAGTAGAAACAGGTTTCTAGTTTATGGAGTAAGGTTGTTCTAGTATTAAATATTGGCAAATTTATTACTTCGAAGTAGTGGTTATTGTTGTTGTTGTAGACTTTATTATTCTCGTAACCCCTTCAACGGACAATGGAAGTTAAAGTTAGATCAATCTAGTCCAGTTATGACTTTTGCGGTATTAATTCGTGCTTCTGTACATATATATATAGAGAGCCTTTCTCAGTCTTATTTGGGTTTGTTTCAGTATGTTGTACTAGTTGTAGCAAGCTGGTTTAGTCGTCAAAGAATAATGGAGAATTGTTCAGTCCTCGCATTATTTATGAATTAATATATGCATATTTGAGAATAATTTTTTTGGCTTGTTTGTTTATTGATTGTTCCTCTTTTCTACAAAGATTGTTTCCCTTTCACGTTATGTTCACTTCTAATGGCTTCATTACATTACAATGTATAGTGGGTTCTAATTCCTACTTTTGTGTTTTTCCTACAATTGTATGTTTGATTTAATTATATGATGAACGTATTTAATGTAACAGGCATTTGAATCAAGAAATATTATCCCTTTTCAGAGTGTCACCTTTCAAGCTAAAACCCTCAAACCATATGAGTCTGCTTGTTCTAGGTGCCGGGTTTTCAACAGGTCCTTCGTACAGAAAATGATTACATTAGTCTGCAGGTTGGCACTCAGAAATTTTACGGCAATAACATTTTATTTCAAACATAGAAGTAAGTAGTCCCAACACAAGGACAACAGCTCTTTGTGCTGGTAACCGCTAATAGTATAAGAAGGTGCATTTTGTTACTTTACTGATCGGCGAGCGTCTCTGCCGTTGGCATTTCTCTCTCTTTCCTCCCTCCCTCCCCACTCTCTCCATCTCTCTCTTTCTCTCTCATTGTCACGATGCCGGAGTAACCGCTGTGAACGTAAATGAAAGAAAAAGGACTATAATTGTCGTATTATAGAGCACTTACCAAATCAGCGAACTACTCAAGGCGTTGGGCAATGCTCTTAAGACTCTTGCCTGTTCTTAGAGCTATTCAAAGCACTGGGACGTGCTGGAGCACATAGCGTAATTAATTCTGTAATGTGCTCCTGAATGCTCGTAGCAGGTCTGTTGTGTAGAAATTGCAATTACAATGACGCTTTGATTAAAGACTCAAAACAGACCTCATAACCCCTTTCTTTTACCATAAGAAAAGTTTAATTTCGTTTTACTTATATTCACAACCAAATGGAGACATTATTTATTTATTTTATGTTAAAACAAATCTGATTCTGCTATTTTTAATCATCATCAATCGTTTTATTTGTCACTAGACGCAGTCGTTTTCAATTTAAGTATACAATTAATTTATGCAAAGAGCTATTTATTATTATTATTATTATTATTATTATTATTATTATTATTATTATTATTATTATTATTATTATTATTATTATTATTATTATTATTATTATTATTATTATAGCCGTAGCTCAAGTGGCAGAGGGTTCGCCTGGTACACCGATGACCCAGGTTCGAAGATAAATGTTGCAATTCTTCACTGACCATTTTAGCACTATGATTGCTATGGTGGTTCAGTGTTGATTTAGGTCCCTACCCCTTTTTCCCTGGGATGGTTATCCCCGTCTGCCATATCGCCAATGGTGGGTGTAGACGTTAAACTTCCATGTTAATTCATAAATTTATTATTATTATTATTATTATTATTATTATTATTATTAGTAGTAGTAGTAGTAGTAGTAGTAGTAGTAGTAGTAGTAGTAGTAGTAGTAGTAGTAGTATTATTAGTATTATTAGTATTATTATTATTTGTTAATGGGATATTTATTTCTTCATGTATTCGTTTGTTTATTCACTGTATACGACGATCATGAAAGGAAGAAGTTGTATGCTAATTATGGAATGTTGGCAACAATAATGTCTGTATTTATTCCACTTATTACTTGTTGTTGATTAAATAAATATTGTAATTCGACAGCATTCTATACAGAACCTAGTATTGTTGGATAATTAACTGTACATGTTATTAATAAATTATGCATGTGAAAAAAGTATGTAGGCTTATAATATTATATGTTTAACTTCTCCCCCTCCCCCCTCTCTCTCTCTCTCTCTCTCTCTCTCTCTCTCTCTCTCTTCGCCCTTGGGGGTGCCGGGGGTTTCCGTATAAATAGTATCCCCACTTTCTGGAAATTTAGTGCTTTAAATTCCCACTGTCGCTGTCTTAATTCTCCTTTGTTCTTTCTCATTCCTACTTTGTTCTATCAATCTACTATACTATCTTCTTCTACGCATGACCAGTCGCCTACCTTTTTTCTTGAAAACTTCGGGAACAAAACTCCTCATTGTGTGTGAGGTCTGTTGGATCAGCTTGGAAATATTGGACGCTTTCTGCCAGGTGGTTAATGGGGCTTCCTACGATGTTATTATTTAGCAATGTAAGCATTTTATATGTATGTGATTTGTTGATATTTTATATTGATGTTTGTATTCTATTTTGTTCTTGTAAACGGGCGTTCGATAAATTCGAGTATAGCCTCAGCGTCCCCTGTGTGGGATGTCTTTATTGTAAAGTAACCGGCTGTTGGAGTGCGTTCAGTGTTACCACTAGGGTTGTTTCGGCAGATCTTTTATGCGGATCAGGGGTGAGTCCTCTTTCAGCGAAGTTGTGGTCTTGATTTTTTTGGTCCTGATTTGGCTCAGAAGAGTCTGCTGGACCTAAAGCAATAACCATATATCTTCGCTAGACCAGTCACCTACCTTTTTTCTTGAAAGCTCTTCTGGGACAAAACTCCTCATTTGTGTGTGAGGTCTGTTGGGTCAGCTTGGAAATATTGGACGCTTTCTGCCAGGTGGTCACTGGGGCTTCCTATGATGTTATTATTTGGCAATGTAGGAAATTTATATGTATGTGTTTTGTTGATGTTTTATAATGATGTTTGTATTCTATTTTGTTTTTGTAAACGGGGGTTTGATAAATTAGAGTATAGCTTCAGCGTCCCCTGCGTGGGATGTCTTTATTGTAAAGTGACTGGCTGGTGGAGTGTCTTGAGTGTTACCTCTAGGTTTGTTTTTGCAGATCTTTTATGCGGATCATGGGTGAGTCCTCTTTCAGCGAAGTTGTGGTCTTGATTTTTTTGGTCCTGATTTGGCTCGGAAGAGTCTGCTGGACCTAAAGCAATAACCATATATCTTCGCTAGACCAGTCACCTACCTTTTTTCTTGAAAGCTCTTCTGGGACAAAACTCCTCATTTGTGTGTGAGGTCTGTTGGGTCAGCTTGGGAATATTGGACGCTTTCTGCCAGGTGGTCACTGGGGCTTCCTATGATGTTATTATTTGGCAATGTAGGCAATTTATATGTATGTGTTTTGTTGATGTTTTATAATGATGTTTGTATTCTATTTTGTTTTTGTAAACGGGGGTTTGATAAATTAGAGTATAGCTTCAGCGTCCCCTGCGTGGGATGTCTTTATTGTAAAGTGACTGGCTGGTGGAGTGTCTTGAGTGTTACCTCTAGGGTTGTTTCGGCAGATCTTTTATGCGGATCATGGGTGAGTCCTCTTTCAGCGAAGTTGTGGTCTTGATTTTATGGTCCTGATTCGGCTCTTTGCAAAACGCTGGACCATGTAAGCAATAACTAACTAACTAACTAACTGAGTGGGATGCCTTTATTGTAAAGTGACCGGCCTTCAGTGTTACCACTAGGGTTGTTTCAGAAGATTCTTTTATATGGATTAGGGGTGAGTCCTTTTTCAACCAAATTGTGGTCCTGACTCGGCTCTTTACAGTCCGCGGGACCCTGTAAGCAATGAATAACTAACTAACTCTCTATCTCTCCAGCTTATTATGCCATTTACTCTCCTCTTCTTCTTCCTCATACTTCGTATTCTTCAAGCTTCTCCGCCTCATATTATTTTATGTCAGTGTGTGTTCACGCACGTGTGGTTGTGTGCGTATGTATGTGTACGTGCGAGAAACATGAGTGCATGTGTACGTGCGAGAAACATGAGTGCGTGTGTCCGTGTGTGTGTGTGTGTGTATGTGTGTGTGTGTGTGTGTGAGTGTGTGTGTATTTGTGTGTAATAAGATGAAAAGATCTGAATACGAGTAGAAGAAAAAGGGGAAGAACAAGAACGAGAGAAGATTTTGAAAAAGGTAGAGGATGAGGCCCCTTAAGAAGAACAAGAACAAAACGCAGAGAAAGAAAAGTAGAAGAAAATGGCACTCCATGATTTCTTTTTATTATTTAATTTATTGTAAACCAGGCATATTTTAATTGTCAAAACCACAGAAATATATGCATGTTTACTTCAAAATCGGTGATTTATTTTGTTTAAAGGAAAGGTGAGAAATGAAAGTGATAAAAAACGAAGAAATGGATGTTATGGAAAACCACTACAATTGTACGCATGTTAAAAAGAGAGAGTGTTTTTAAAGTACATTTTCACAGGCCCTATTTCATGTTGGTGCTGATTTAGAAAACGTCAGTAAGCAGACAGATTTATAATTTCTTATATCAATATATATAGGCTTACATAAACATGCATCAACATCACCTCGGCACTCTCTTTCATCCCCCCTCCCTCTCTCTCTCGATCTCTCTCACACACACAAACACACACGCACGCACACACAAACAACACTTTCTCTCGTTTTCTTCCTCTCTCACACAAAAACACGCACACACTGCGCGCGCACGCACATACACACACACACACTCTCTCATGCGCACAGTAATACGCACAAATACACACGCACCTCAATTAAAACAGTATCGCTGATCTCTTTCCTAACGAAACGCTTGCAGATCGACATTCACACATATTACTGTACGGAAATAATAAAAATTATGTTCTCTTTTGGCCATGTTGGCCTTGCAATTGAGACTGTCAATTAAGAGCATCTCAGATGACACTCCCTGAGGTGACCAAATAATGAGGTAACATAATTAATTTTTTTATAGCACTTGATAGACGAGACATAAACCCTCGTGGTGGAAGTAATGGTTTGGGTAGCGATGCTCGCTGACAAGACGCAGTTTGCCTTCTTCGTACAGCTTGGTCATGAAGGGGTTCCAGCGGCCCTTGTACTCGGCGGCATTCTCGATGTACTCAGCCCTCATGCAGTTGACGATATACCCTCCTGGAATGGGGAGAAAATAACGTTATAAGATGAAGCAGTTTTAAGAGAAGCGGCCATCTTTAATTCTTCAACTCGTCTTTTTTTGGAAAAGGAGGGGAGATCAACACTTTGGGTATATGTTTTCACAACTTGTTCTTGTTCTCGCCCCCCCCCCCCCCCATCCCCTCTCTCTCTCTCTCTCTCTCTCTCTCTCTCTCTCTCTTGTTTCCCTTCACGTCGCCTGAGAAATGGAAGAAAGCTAATGCAGGCACACAGATTATTTCCCTTTAATATCTTCACTCTCAATCCAAGCTAAAATTTTCAAACTATATGAGACTGCTTGTTCTAGTTGCCGGGTTTTCAACGGGTCCTTCGTACAGACGAGGATTACATTAGTCTGCAGGTTAGCAGCAGAACTGGGAAGCAAGAAATTTAGTTTGAGTTAAAGTATTGGCTACTACCTGAAGTTGCAGTCGTGGTAGTGTATATGTTTACCTGGCTTCACAATTCTTACGGCCTCATTATAGGCTTCCAACGGAATGGCGCCAGGATGCATCACGCCACACATCATCAGTAAATCGTAGGTGTCTGCAGACACAACAGATTCTAGATAAAGGAATAATAATAATGAAGATGATAATGATGAGGAGGAGAAGGAAGAGGAAATAACGCAAAATAAGAACATGATGAAAATCCAGAAGACGATGATGGTGGTGGTGGTGGTGATGATGAAGATGTTGATGATGATGATGATGACGGCGATGGTGACGACGACGACGACGATGATGATGATGATGATGATGATGATGATGATGATGATGATGATGATGATGATGATGATGACGGTAGTGATGTTGGATGGAGGTAGTTGTAGTTGTATTAATGATGACGTAGATATGAACATGAAAGGAGATTTATTGGAAACCTGAAAGGAGAGGTCGTCACGAACATGACGACAGCTACAACGACGGCGACGATGGTTATGATTAGTCGGTAGAAAAGAAGGGAAAACAAGAACAGAGAAATAATGTGACAACAGATAGATAGATAGATAGATAGATAGATAGATAGATAGATAGATAGATAGATAGATAGATAGATAGATAGATAGATAGATAGATAGATAGATAGATAGATAGATAGATAGATAGATAGATAGATAGATAGATAGATAGATAGATAGATAGATAGATAGATAGATAGATAGATAGATAGATAGATAGATAGATAGATAGATAGATAGATAGATAGATAGATAGATAGATAGATAGATAGATAGATAGATAGATAGATAGATAGATAGATAGATAGATAGATAGATAGATAGATAGATAGATAGATAGATAGATAGATAGATAGATAGATAGATAGATAGATAGATAGATAGATAGATAGATAGATAGATAGATAGATAGATAGATAGATAGATAGATAGATAGATAGATAGATAGATAGATAGATAGATAGATAGATAGATAGATAGATAGATAGATAGATAGATAGATAGATAGATAGATAGATAGATAGATAGATAGATAGATAGATAGATAGATAGATAGATAGATAGATAGATAGATTAGACAGACAGACAGAATGTACCATTTTCAATCCCAGGCACAGGACGTTCTGTGAAGAAACCACAGTAGTATCGTCTATATACGTTTCTCTCTAGCGCTTTTTTCAGCATCTCGATGGAGGGGTCTAAAGCATCGATAGTTGTGAAGCCTTCAGCCGCAAGCTGTTCACCAAAATTCAAAATAATCAATGTTGATGAAACAATATTTCGGAGGAGGAAAAAGTGAACTCAACGTTGGGTATTGTATGGATTTTGTTATGGAAGCTCGGCAATGACCTTCTGATTTTAATTCAACGCTTGATGATGATGATGATGATGATGATGATGATGATGATGATGATGATGATGATGATGATGATGATGATGAGGAGGCGCACATATACATTCCGAAAGCATGCTCTGGGCGCATTTCAACCTCCCTCTTTTGTAAACCAACAGGCGATGAATGTGTTAAGATGTTTGGTTTTTTTTGTTTTGTTTTTTAAAGTTTATGCTTTTGATATTGTTTGGCAATAACTTCTTTTTGTACATTTATATGTTTCTCTCACTTCCATAATTATGTGGTTTGTGCCTGTCAGTATTGCTATATTATTCGTATTGTGTACATATATTGCCTTGAATGCATGGAATGATGTAAACACATCTTTTTTTTATTTTATTTATGTATTTTTGTATATCCTGCTTTGTGTATGATGTTTTGTTTGTACGACTTGGCTGAAAGCCTCTCAGAAGACTGGAGCCCTATATAAACTTGTAAACTTGCTAGTACAGGACTGATTTGCATTTCCTTGATCAAGTATATTGTGGGTGCTTTGACATAATGTAGGGCTCAGGTTTTGCAAGACTGTCAATCTGGTAAACGTTGAAGTTTGAGAAGAACTGAGGCTGTCTAGGAAGAAAATCTTAATCGTTTTAGTCTAAATTCGATAACGTGTCAGCAATTTAAAACGAATTGAATTGAAAGTTGTTGGTGGTTTTGCTTGAATTAAACTATTTACAGTTAAGATAAGTTTACTCTAAACGTTACAATCATTAAAGTTTTATCTTACTACAAGAATATGCTGTGTTTTTGTTTTTTTCAATACAACGAAAGGAAAAAAACAAAATAAATGTTATTTTGGTTTAAGGAAATGAACTTTGAATTGCCATAGTACCTTTTTGCCAAACACTCCTGTGCCAGATCCGCAGTCAAGAACAGTGATGTCTCGGCGCTTTGGAAAAAGGGAAAGGACGGTCGCCATGAGTTGGTCATGAGAGTTAAAGAACTTGGCTTCCTCCATTCTCTAAAATGACGGAATAATGAGAAAAAGAGTAAATCCCTGAGAAAAAAATATATAAAGTCGAAATTTTACAATAGAATCTATACCATTCGACCTTCTGTCAAAATCCATCCTTACGTCCATCTCACGACGATACCACCCACACAATCAAACATCAATTCAGCTATCTATAAGTATATGATAATTTTACATTATTTTGGAGAAAAATTAGTTCTGTTGGACGAATGAGAAAGGGCGAGGAACTGGAAGAAGAACAAGAAGTAGAGGAGTACGACGAGAACGAGCGTTTAAAACTACACAATGACAGAAAGGTTCTTTCCAGCAATATCAAAAATCACTATGAAAATATATTCTTGAACATAAACTTGATAGGGAAGGAGGAGGACAAACTAATATGAGGTGTAGCTGGTGTTTTTCCATATACTCTATATTGTATTTAAATACGTCGGCAATGCGATTTAGGCTCAGGCGTCCAAAGTGCCCTTCTCCTCTGGATGAGAGTATAAACCGAGGTCTACTCCGTGCATGGTAAGTACGGACTTTAACAATCACGTCTTAAGACTGGGGAGTGCCAGTTTAAAATAAATAAATAAACAAACACAATCATACCAAATCCCAAATCCAAATAACAATTCTTTTTTTATAATTCTGTCTTTACCAGCTCATAAATATTGTTTGCAGCCAGGTCGTTGTAGATTCGCTGCGACTCCTCCGCCCCACAGTCGTTTCTGTACAGCTTCTGACTCATCATCACCACGTCTGACAAAAGGTGGTGGCTGCTGCCGCTGGCTTCCATATTGCCAAGTTCTGATTGCATTATGACAAACCTGTTGCACAGACCACAGTAAATAAATAAAGAAGGAAATAAATAAGGAAATATATATATGCCATCTTATATATAAACAAGATGGCAAGCCATTCAAAGGTATTTCCAGACACTCACACGCATAGCTTAAAATCAGCCTTTAAAAAGTGTTACTTTTCTTGGCGGTGTGTAACTCGGCTTTTTACCCTATAAAGAGGAACACCACAACAACATTGCAGCAACAACAATGTTACGTTGAAACGCGAACGAAAGTATGTCTGAAACGCGCACGATAGATCTAATCGTTTCGTTTTGCAAAGTATTCAATAATGGAGTTTATTTACCTTTGATTTGAGTTTGCATTGTTGTTAGGAGAGGCTTTGTATAACGTTGATAATTTGCGTTAGTCGATATTATTGGAGAATTCTCTGGATCTGCGTGTTTACTCTCGATAGAAATTTCCCGATGGGTGTCGAAGTGAGAGAACGTTCCGGGTGTGTGTAGAGAGATGTATG